>JARHVA010001764.1:862500-1345000 GCA_037957365.1 Torreya grandis | reverse complement strand
GAAAAATAATATTCAAAGTTTCATGCAATAGTTGGCTTGCATTAATGAGGAATCATGGCTTCCTTCACACATTTACTATTTCTTTCCCAACCTTGCATCACATGGTGAGTACCCTACTTGGATCGGTGGTTGGGGAAACATATACAGGTTCACTTGTTTTAAACTTGTTATCCTACATAAGTTCTAATGGCACCCTAAATACCAACATCCTAATATAAATACATAATAAAAATGGGCCTTTATTAAAATTCCATGCCACTCTAAGCCCATTCTAAAATGCAGAACATGGGGTAATTAAAATTTAATAATTAAAATTCTATATATAGTAATTAAATATTCAAGCCTCATGTGTATACATATATATACACCATGGCCAGGGAGGAAGAATGAAAGAAAAATAATATTTAAAATTTCACCCAATAGTTGGCTTGCATTAATGAGGAAGCATGGCTTCCTTCACACATTTACTATTTATTTCCCAACCTTGCATCACACGATGAGTACCCTACTTGGATCGATGACTGGGGAAACATATATGGTTTTACTTATTTTAAATATGTTATCCTACATAATTTCTAATGGAACCCTAAATCCCAATGCCATAATATAAATACATAACAAAAAGGGGCCTTTATTAAAATGCCACACTACTCTAAGCCCATTCTAAAATGCAGAACATGGGGAAATTAAAATTTAATAATTAAAATTACATATATAGTAATTAAATATTCAAGCCTCATACACACACACACACACACACACACACACACACACACACACATCATTAAATTCACAAGGGAGGTTTGTCTAACCTTGATTAGTGACCAATAAAACATGCATGAGATTTACTCCACTCAGTTATACAAATGGCATCATCAGGTGGAGTCATGACATCCTCCCCTCCTTAAAGAGGAGCCATCCTAATGACAATATGCAACCAAGAAATGTTCTATACTAAAAATAAACTTCATCACTCTTTTCACAAAATTCCCACATAGTACAAGACTCAACAAATAGATCTAGATTAGAAATATCTAGATTGCTAAACTTCAACAATCATTAGCACATAACAGTCATGCTTACTATGTGATTTCATAGTCTAACACCAAAAATAAGAAAAATGGTTATATATTTATCTTATTGGTATAACCATAAAACTCAACCAACTCACAATGTGAGTAAACACATAGCCTTACCTTGTTGAAATCCATAAGCTACCTCCAAGACAACCATGTCCTTCATTTAACCAGGCTAATAAATTGCCCCATTTTGATTGAGTTTCCTTTTTTTAAGGTCAATGTGAGAAAAAAATTGAGGTGTTACACACACTTATACCAACCATGAAACTCTTGAAAAATGCAACTAGAATAACATATAAATCTAGAATTTTATGCCTCCCAAGCCCATAGTTTTGCTCAAGAACATTAACACTTAAATTAAAACATTTTCCTTTAGCTTAATCTTTCCCTTAACCTAGCAAGCTTATCATAAAATTTCTGCTCTCAATGTAGTATCATTAAAATCTATTTGATTTCAAGCCACCTATACAACTAGACAATCAACCAATTCATGCAAGAATATGCATCACAAATTGTACATATAATTCAATATTTAACAACATAAAAGTTTGTCAATACTCTTTAAACCACAAATTCATGGTTATTTGTTAAAACAAAACAAATATATATATATATTCCATCAGTCATGAACATATGACTAAAATTTTAATATAAAAATAGTTTTCGACAAAATTTTCCTCACTATGAGGAATTATTATCACAAAATCAACAAATTCAATAGCAGTTACTTAAAAGTAATCCAATATATTTTCATGAAATCTATGGACCTAAGGTGTTGCCTTCCATAACATATATATATATATATATATATATATATATATATATATATATATATATATATATATATATATATATATATATATATATATATATATATATATATATATATATATGTATATATATATATATACATATATATATATATAATACATACATATATATATATATATGTGTATATATATATATATATATATATATATGTATATATATATATATATACATATAACCACACGTATGGTGGAGACCATAGTAATATGGTTATTTTTTATTTTCACTCTAGAATGAATGAAATCGATATGCACGATGCATACTTTAGGTGGTGGCAATGTCACATACATGTATCAGTGCTATGTTGTTCAACATTCTATAAAATAACATACAAAATGTTAAACAACATAGCACTAATATAGGTATGTGGCATTGTCACCACCTAAAGTATGCCTTGTGCATACTTATTTCATTCATTCCAAAATGAAAATAAAAAATAATCATACTACTATGGTCTCCACCATATGTGTGGTGCATACACACCTTCTTGGTAGCATTCATCACAGAATGTCAACAAGAACATATGTCCATCAAACCATGATTACTTATATTTCACCATTTACCATTCATGGGTTAGTACAGTGTCCCACACCAACCATCATAAACATTAAATAAGACATACCAGGCATTCACATGCAACACCAAGGTTTTCTCCATGTTATCCACAATTTTGTGAGCTCACATGATGGTTATAGGGATTACAATCCCACAATCATATTGCACTTACCTCATGGAAGTATAACAAATACATAGAAATAATTAAATATGCCTGATCAAGAATTAACATTGATCTACCCAAGCATAAAATCAACATGCATTTCAGCCATGCTTAAACCATTAGAAATATGTATTTTCAAAAAACAATATCAGGTATATACAACAATACCTTATACACAATATGGTTTCACTCACTAGTCAACACATGAAAGCACTTAGAATATTCATACTAGAACATTATTTTCAAGTAATTCAATCATTACCATATGAATATCATGCTTGAATTTTCAATCTAACACGTACTTGTATTTCAACAAGTTTAGTCTTGCCGATTTTTCATAAAAGTCCCATTTCTAAGACCAAATAGTGCTTTTACAAGGCTAGATAGAAAATTTTCACAATGTTATTTATACAACCTTAAAGAGGTGGTTGAAGAAACACTCAATCCAAGAGGAGACCATTATGCATGAAGATCCCATAGACATCCTATGGTACTCATGGTGCACAACTCGAATGAATCAGGTGGCTACTTCGTGTAAAGGGGAGAAGTGGGTTTTCAGCCTACGTGAGACTCCACTCCCTAGCTTTAACCTTATCTAATCATCTTTTATATGGTGTTATCTTCACCCTAAACCTCCAATTTTCATCAAAACTCAATTCTATAGTAGTGATGTGGGATCACATTAAACCACATAATCACTATACTTTGGTAAATTTTCAATAAAAGAGGTTGATTCACAAAGGAAAATTACATCATAAACAAAAAGGTACAAGATCACATCACAACACCCAATCATATACATAATTATGCATATATTCAAGGCAATATGGGGTTTATGAACTGGATTCATTCATACAAATAATAAGTTACAAGTCTACATGGCAAGATGTAAAAATGCTTACACATCATATGACAAATTTACATGCACTGAAGGGGAATACAATATTATGACACACATGTGGGTCAAGAGGTTTGGGAAATTATGCCAAGGTATTTTTACATCACACATTTAAACACATTGAAAAGTAAAATACAAGGTTCCATGGTCCACATTGGTCTACCTGATGCCCTAAATATCATCCAAGATGACATAAAACATCCAACATGAAACATCATGCTTCATTTCAGGGATCTCAAATTTGTCAAAACCTTCTTCCAAGGAAAGATATCCCTCAACATAGCCTATAAATCTACATCCATGAATCTCAAAAGGTTACCAACCAATCTCACATCTCATGGATTAGGTGGCTCACACTAACTGCTAACAATAAGAGATCTCCAAAACCTCCATACTTGCCCAAGCAAGTAAGCCATATTCACCCACTGGGCCCTCCAAGAATAAGCTACATCCTTGGACCTCCTAGAAGTATTATATCTCAATCATCATAAGGTGATCCCCCATACAAGCCACCTATGATTATTGAATATGGTTTCATGATTCCAACAACAAGCTCTATCACTACCCTTCCTATCGACTCGTGTCAACAAGTTAAAGGTTAACTATCCACACTTGTTTTATGAAACTAAAACTTGGGAAAGGATGCACTCAAACAAGGTTCTAGGTGAATATTACATCATCAACATGGAAATCATAGTTTTCATAATCATAATATAACTACAAACATAAACTACATCTACACACACACACACACACACACACACACACACACACATCCATGGGTATCATGACATCCCCATGGATGCCAAAACTCAACCCAAGAATAAAATAATCATCACATAAATGTGAAACATAATTAGGGCATCATAGCCTCCTTAATGGGATTAATACCCACCCATGACCAAATAACCACATCATGGAATCAAAATACTTATCTATGCACTCAAAGCTTCTAGCCTTTTTTGTGACAAAATAAAAATATCCTTCATTCCACTCGAAGGGCCAATAACACAAAGTAACCCAAGCATAAATTCAAATGAATATATATAATTTTAGCATTTAGTATTATAATGCATAATACTCGTTCACCTCTAGGTACCATGGTTGCAATTTATCCAACCAAAACTGAGTTTCCAACCTAAAACTTGGGCCATACGTAGCTTATAAGTCCATCACTTAGAACAAGACAATGTTCCCAAGCATTAACCACATTACTTAGCAATTTATTTACTTTGTAGTAACCAAACAGGTGTAGTAACACACACAAGCCAATCAAGAACTTTCAAAATCTTGCCTCAACTATCAATAAATATAGCTAGATAACCCTCAACACACCCATGATGAGTGGTAATAAAAATAGAAAAAGAAAAAAGGATAAACCCTTGAGGTTCTTGTCAAACCATAGAGAATATAACAATGCCTTATAAGTCTATTTATGTTTCTAGTCTCTATCTAGGTGTAAATTAGTCAACCATTCGACAAAAATAAATAGTTGTGAATGTAATAGTTGCATACATGCAACAAATTAACATACTTTCACCAAGGCATCATGGCTTCCCAAAAAGGTAAATATTACCTACAAATACATTGTTTAACCAAGAGAAACTCAAACCCATGGAAATATCCTTAATCCATTTATAACCACACAAATTACGAGGACATGCTAGTTCCTTAATTCCAGCATCATTTCACTCTTATAAAAACCTCTACTAGATAATTGATTAACTGAACAATAAATTATATCAGCCTTACCTATGGGGCTAGCAATGGTTATTACCACCATCCATGATTTATATATCCACAAGGGCTCAAGACATTCCTCTGATGAGAGGATAATGTAATCCTGACTAATTTGCCCACACAGACCAGCTCCCCTTACCTAATCTATCCCTCCATGTTAGAGTCAAAACCTTGGTCCCACTAGGGTCATAATATTCCAAGCATCTAGTGATGGGTTACCAATACAACCCATTAAAAGGTATCAAGCACTATTCCCCTTTACTCTAAGAGTGAATCCTTGGCCACTTATCTCCCATTAGCCTACCCATACAAGCCAATGGTCAACAAGTGAGGCTAGCCCAAATGTCACTGAAATTGGGAAGGGTTAACCCAACCAAGGCAAAGGTAGATAACATGGTCCTTATGGAAAAAAATCAAAATTACAATAACCTGGTGTCATGCAACAACACCAAAATATACATAATAACTATCACACCTAGTAGGTGGATGTACTCATGTATACACACCCTTATACATCAACTTTATCATCTACTTTTATACCCACATTAGAAGATGGTGGGAAAATTTATGTAGCCCCATGGTGCTTGGTCAACCATGTCTAACATCCTCACATGAAGTCCATGTCTAATTGCCTAATCAATTCTATATTAGGGTAATTCTTAATAAAACATTCTTAGGATTGCTCAGCACACGTTCATGTGTTCCAACAACATGCCTTAAATGGATATATAGTTTGTTATAGTCCTAATGAGGACTCATCCCTATTAATTAGGCCACCCAAGTCTCGGATTGTTCAACACAAGTACCATCCTATCTGACTCTATCTTGGATTTATGAATCATAGGAGGACCTATTCAAGCATATTTCCATTTACACACCTCACTCAGAGTAAAAAATGGTAGAAACCAAAAATTAAATACAACTTAGCTTAGTTTTAAAATGAATTTTCATTCATATTACTTCCAAGAAGTGAGAGAAATTAAACATTATTATCCAAAATACTCAAAGCATAAGCTTTGATACTAGATGAAATAACCCCCCAAAAAAATTTGAGAATTGTTAACAAAGTACACAACAGAACCATGTGTATAACCCACTACACATTATACCATGCAAGACACATTGTAGACACTATAAAACTACACATGATAGTTCTAGTTGTCAAAATGACTCAAACCCTTATAGACCCTCAATAGACCCTAAGTGTAGTTGACCACCTAGTTAGCTAACTCATCAACTTACTAACTTAACATTTAACTAACCTCTTTTAACTTACTTTAACCCTTTTTCCCTTAGACACTCAACTACTGATGGTTATCTTAACCATCAATGGTTACCCTAACCATCGATGGTCAGGTCCTCACCTCCTCAGCTTCTTAACACATCACCAATTGTGTGTGAGATAATGAGGCACAATTTAATATGTTCACCTTATGTGGTGATAATGAACTTCCAAGCATCATGAACAACCTCACACTCCAGGGAACCTTCCATCCTTCATCTCTCTTTGTCAATAAAAGGAGGGGAGTGGGAGGTGAAAAATATCCATGTTCAATATATAAAACCTTCTTGCACATAGGTATTCCAGCACTCCAGCATCCAGTCTTCCTTCAAAAACTCAACATCAACAAAAGAGACTCGAACCTCTACTGAATTTGCTTTTAAGGCCAAAGTATTGTTACTCTGGTGAAATTGCTTTAGCCTTCAACCTTCAACCAACTAGTAAGATATAGGTATATAAATACTTTAACATTGTTATTTTGGATTTCTAACCCCCTAAACCTGATCAAACCTATTTCTACCTTGTTTCCTCTCTACCAAATCATTAACATAACCCTTATCTAACCATTCACTCATTATGCAGCTTCTCTTTTAGTGACCTTCAGAAACACATAAGCAATCAATGATGGTTCACCCCAAACTGGCAATGGTTACCCAACCATCAATGGTTAGCTTAACTATCAAAGTTTCACCCAACCACTGATGGTCACTATGGTAGAAAATGACAATTTATTTTCATCCCCTTACCCCTAGCCAAACCTAACTTTCTATGTTCTTATCTATTCATAGAACCTTTTTTGATTTTCTAAACCAAACTCCATCTACTTTAGCATAAGTATTGACCATATTTGCTATATTTAGTCATTTTATTTAGCAAGCATTCTACTTTCTTCTTGTATTTCATTTTATTTATCTTATACAAGTACCTTACTTTATCATTTCCAACTTGATTGTTATCAATAGTGGATTAACAACCTCCTAACAAGTGTATACTTCTTAGATCTAGCTCACACTAGGTAGTCCACTTAACTATCTTGCTAATGATCCCCTTCGTTAGTGATTTCTTATTTAAAAGTTATTCTTTACTATCCAAATAGGATTTCTCCATCTTCATCTAGATTATGCATGCATCACCAACTAGGTATTCCTAACATACCCTTATTACTAGTTTCTTATCTTCCGAAATTAATAAATGAGTAGAAATTAAGAGAAACATTTTGGCACACCCGATGGGACTCTAGATTCATTTAGGTGCCCCTTATTTATTCCTTTATTCTATGTTCATCGAATAAAATCTGAAATTTCTTTTGGCATAAAATAAACCCTTTGCATACATTGATTGCTTGCTTGTTTTAGTTCATCTAGTAACTTAAAGGCAAAGTAATTCATCATAGTTTTTGCTCTTGTTATCACACACTTATCCAAACCACATAATCAATCAACACATCAAAAAAAAAATTGAGACAAGGCCTAACTAAGATTTCATCACCTAGCGGTAAACCTTACCCTTTCTTGGTAATCCTACTTGGAGGTCATTGCTAAGGGGAGAACCAAATTAACTCTCTAGTTGAGTATAAATTCTAAAATTTAGTATATCTTGGCTAGACACCTGATACCCTTATCACTATGGTATGTGAATTGAGGGGGTAGGCCCCAATACCAAGCCACATACTAAAGTTTAATATAGATTTCTCTCTTGAGCACTTAAAACCAACCTTAGATTTCCTCTTTAGTACCTAATCTATAAGCCAGATTTCTTCTTCACACTTTCTAAGGCATAAGCTAAAAGCAATCTAAAAATAATCCTAAGTTTTAAACACATTTTTAGTGTATGTTTGGATTGCCTTGAATTATTTTCTTTTGCTTACCTTTTGTTTGAGGTGTGAGTTTCATCGTTTCTTTCCTATTTTCTCACATGGTATTTACTAGACAGTAGTTGAGAAATCAAACCAACCAAGGACCACCTTCCTCATCCTCCTCCTCTATGGAGTATACTTCAGATGTTGATGGTTATCCTCCTCATTCTCCCCCTCCTACCATGCTTTGGATATTTTTTTAGGGTGATGCATATTTTACCACATTCCTTGGTAACAACCCCATAGCCCTCCAACATTACCTTAATACCTTATCTCATCATACCCCTACTACTTCGGTTCCTCCCACAGATCCACCCTTTGGTATGCCTCTTCCTTTTATGATTGGTGTTACCTCCAACCAACCTTTGGTCACCCAAGCCTCTTCTTCTACAAGTATCCCATCCACCATCACCACCAAAACCCAATCTAACATTACAACCTATAACCAAACCCCACCTACACCAACCAACACTTCTAATGTATGGGCAACCTTGCCTATTGTTACCTATACCCCACCTACCATGGGGATATCTTCTCCTCCTATTTCCACCATTCCTCTTATCACCACCAACCAACCCATTTCTACCCCTCTCCAAAATTTGGTACTTTCCATACCTCCTACTCTTCCACCCATTAGCACTAGAGTCACCACCCAACCTCAACCTACCACTTCAATGATACCTCAAAACCAACCTTTGTCAATCCATCAACACATACCCATGACCTCTTATGAATATGTTCCTAATTGACAAGGATAGTTACCACCTTCTACCCAACCTTTTGTGCCCACATACCAATATGGGGCATCATCTTAACCTTTCATGACCACATACCAATATGTGGCACCTTCTCAACCTCCTACCTCTTATCTATACATTGAAATCACCCAACCCCAACCAAACCTACTACCAAATTATAGATCTCCCCAACCTCAAACATATTTAGTTAAGATATTGATGGATAAAATGTCCAATCTTGAATCATCTATTTAAGGAGCTCATAACCTTCTATCATATGATCATATCTAAAATGAACCTATTCTTTCATCTGTTCTTATCCAACCTTATCCTCCTCAATGGGAACTACCTAAGTTTTCCAAGTTCTAAGGTAAGGAGGACCCCCAACAACATTAAGAGCATTATGTCATTCTTTCTATTTGATTGCACATGATGATGTTCTCCTTATTCGTACCTTCCCCATGTCCTTATATAGAATATCCTTGGATTGCTATAGTTATCTTACCAAGCACTTTATCTTATCTTTCTCTTAATTAGCCCAAATCTATTTAGATCACTTTTCAGTTAACATATCTAAAAATGTTTCCATTACTGACCTTTACTCCATTAGGTAATTGATGATGAATCAATTGCCAATTTCATAGATAGATTGAGAGGTCTCATTAACCAACTTTATTTCTCATTACCCCAACCATAATTAATTGAATTCTTTTCTTGAGGTTGTGCCAAACATATTTGTCCAACTCTTTAAGTTTAGACTCTTAGAACCTTTGATGAGGCATTTACCTGACATGTAAACTTGAAATTAGATCCATTGATGAAGGAAAATTCAAACTAAGAAATAATAATTCTAGTTTTAAATCTAATGATCCTTCTTCAAATAAAACCACCAACCCATCCAACCATCCCAACACCAAGATAAATGCAACTGAAAACATGGTTGTCTTAAAATATGGTCCACCTCTAATTATCAACCAACCAAATCAAACCAATTTTTTAACGCATCAAACCAACAAAATTACAACCAAAACCAAACCACTCCAAGGTAATATACTTCCATACAGGAATCATATGCTTTGGTTTTGGATAAAATACTTAAATCTAACCTCATCCAACTTCCTCCTATCAGACCACACTAATAATTTGATGTTTCTCACCTCACACCTATATGGTACAATGAAAATGATCTATGTGCCTTCCATCATGTTATTGGACATGATGTGAGTAGGTGAAATACCTTTAAAACTATTGTCTAAAACGTGATTGACAAGGGTGAAATCACAATCGATAATCCTAATACACCTCCAAACTAATCATTAAACATCTTCAAAAAACCTTTTCCTAACCATGCACTTTCCACCAACCATGACAATAGCCAACCAAAATCATCTCACGCTTGTGAGGTACACACAGTTAATGTTGTTACCATTAAACCTATTATTGAGGAAACCACTACCTCAACTACCTCTTCTTCCACCTCACTTATTGAAGTGGTGGAATATTCTTCTATTCCTTTTGACAACCAAACAAAGGAATAAACCCCCTCTCTTTCAATAAAAGAGACCATTGACTCACCCACCTCTTCTTTGATATAAATATCAAAGGAGGCAACCATTACATCAACCACATCTTCCTCCAATCCACTTATGGAGGGGGTGGAATCACTACTCTTTCCTTTGGATGTCCCAACAAAGGAAACAACCACCTCCCTTTTTCCATTTGAATAAACCACACCCTCTTTACCTACCATATAACCAACCACACCTTCTTTGGAAAACACTCCAAAGGAAGAGATCATCTCCTCTATTCTTTCCATAGAGACACCATCTCCCTCAACCATCTAACCTTCCACCCAAGACCATGGTGAAGAAACTATTCCTTGACCTCAACCTATGGGTTTAGTATTTAAAACTAATAACCAAGGAATCAAACCCATCTATAAACCTTTTTCTATATTGGTCCAAAATCTAGAGTTTACCTCTCAACCCAACCTAGATAGGGCTACCTTTTGGCACCATCTTGGGCTATCTTACCAAAACAAACAAGAACCTTTAACCTCACTTACATCTACAGTCAAACCTATCATTACCTCAACCCCCTCTTTAGATACTTCTTCCTCCAAAACCATAGGGGAATCATCCAACCCTCATCAATCTAAAATGGCTAAACCATACTACACCCCCCTAACCAAACCCATCAACAATCTAGGAATACTTCCTTCCCCTAGCTTGGCTCATCCATATTTGAAGTTGGATTTAACCCCATTGATTCCACCAAAGAAACCTTTGACTAAACCTATAAAAAAGGTGGAACCACCCAAACCATCTAGAACTAGACCCATACCACCCCCTTCTCTTTTACCTTCAATTTTAGGACCTCATCAATCTACTATCCCCATTACTTATTCCTCGTCTAGTAAACCTTCTCTTTTCTCTCTACATACACCTACCTCCACCAAAATAACAAAATCTCCATCATTATTAACTAACCTAGCTACCTCTACCTTCCCATCTATCACCAAACCTTGACCCTCCATCTCTAAATCTTCTACCAAACCAACAAAGCAATCCCAACCAGAATCACCTATCAAAAACATCCCACCACCTCCAACCTCCATGGTAAATCCTAATCCCAAGAAGGATCCCACTCTTAAAACTAAAAACCCAATGCCCTCAACACCTTTGATCAAATCTTATTCAACCATTCTATAAAGGTTGTTGAAAACCTCTTCATTAAACTTACCACCCATTAAACCTTTCAACCCTTCACATATTAAACTAGCATGGTTTAATGAAAATTTGATTTCCCTATGCCATAGGACACTAGGACATGATATAGAGAACTAAAAGGCTCTCCAAACACTTATCTATAGCTTATGGGATGAGGATGATTTATTTTTGGATGAACCTCCCTTGAGTCTATTCCTGACCCAACCACCAATCCAAGATACCCAACACTTATTCATTCCCCCACTCTCACCTAAGAGTTAGGAGGAACCAAAACATCGATCTAAACCAATACTTCCCCTTATCCACACTATCCACAAGGTTACTTGATCTTGGGTCCAATACACAAATAAGGGAAAAGTAAAAGTGTCCATTCCATGGACATACCATTTAACCCCTCAACTTTTCAATAAAACCCAAACACCTTCACCATTACCTAAACCCTAAATATCCATTTTGGGTGCATCCCCTTATAACCTTTCCAAATCCATTCAGCATGTAGTGTTGAAACAACTTCACCAAACATTGGTGAAGATGAGCTTATATGAATTAATCAACACCTCACCACCTCACCATCAAAAATTGATAGAGATTTTGCAATCCATAGAGGTTCAAATTAAATATCCTCAACCCTTTACAACATTTGTCAGAGCCCTTCAACTTTCCACCTTAGTCACCTTTAAGGATAAAGAAATACATTTTGTGCATCTTAAAGTTCCTGATCCTCCCCTCTTTATAATGACATACATCAACCAAACCCACATCAAAAGGGTGATGATTGATGGAGGGGCTAGTATCAACATTATCTCCTCCCGTGCCTATGACCAACTTGACTTGCCCAAGAACATCATGTCTAAAACTATAGCAATTATTCACTCTTTCAATGACACTATGGCCACTACCTTGGGAGTAGTTATCCTCCATATTCATTTGGGACCTTACACCATTCTATAACTCTTTTACATTGTAGAGGGAAATTTATAATACAAAATTTTACTTAGACACCCTTGGATCTGTGTTACGAGTTGTGTCCCTTACACTCTAATCATTGCATCAAATTTGAGCACGAAGGTCATGTCATCACTATACCGACTAACCCTAGTTCCTTCCATCTTAAAATATGATGTACATGCCTAATGATGTTCTTCTTCCTCATCCATCCACCTCAACACCAACTACCAACAATTCTACCCCTATCATTGATGAAGCTTTAACAGGCTCATCCAACCATTCTTCATAAATCCCCATAGAGGACCCCTTGGAATCCACATTCTAATGTCTCTCACTAGGATAATACCATCTTCTAGCCTTATATGCTTTCCATACTCCTCAAGAGTATGGGAACCTTGATCATGATCATAGTTATGATGTTAACATCATAACCATCATGCCTTTTGGGCCACCTAATCATCAAACCAATTTCATCTATGGGGTACTCAACCATCCACTTCTTACTTCCTCTACCACCCCTCATATCTGCCCATTCACCTCCAAATTCTCTTATCTCAACAACCCACCTTTGCCAAAGTGTACCTACATAGGTGTACTTGGAAGGGGTTTGGCCTTGGTATTTATAAATAGAAATCTCATGAGTTACCCATAATAAAAACTCAAAAACCTCATGATTTATTTATCCTTGGGTTCATACCACCAGAAGAACCCACCTCACCAAAACCCATCGCCACCATCAATGAGGATGTCTCATCCTCACCAACCCCATATCCCTTAAATTATGAATATTTTAATATCATCCCATCTAAATTTATTTTATCAATAATATTAGTTTGGGCCCCATGACCTATCAAAATGATGATTAAATTAAAACTCTTCCTCTCATCCTTCCTAAAATGGTAGAAAATGATTCTCCTACTATCAACACCATTCAACATCAAGATGATGATTTCATTCTCACCTACCTCAATGTGAGGGATTCTTATATTCATAAATCCCTTCCTCCTAAGAACCAAACCATGTTGAATGAATCTACCATTGATGTCAACTTTGGTACTTAGGATAACCCTCATATTATCAAGATCAAACAATCCTTGAATTCTGTAGAACAACTGGATTACCCTTCCTTTATTCATGATCATAGCTTAGAATTTACTTGGTCTTATTAGGATATGCCTATAATTGACCCTTTTATCACTCTCCATAAAATTTTCACTCATCTTGATGTTAATCTTATTTGGCAAAAGCTTCATAGGATGCACCCTCTCACTGCCCTTCTAGTCAAAGAGGAACTTTAATGCCTCTTATCTATCGACTTCATCTAACCCATTGATTATCCATAATGGGTTTATAACATAATTTCCATTACCAAACCCACATGGGGACTTCACCTTTGTATTGAATTTCATGACCTTAATCTCACTTACCCAAAGGATGACTTTATTTTGCCTAGCATTGACCAACTTATTAATCTTACAACTAGCCATGGGATGTTATCTCTCATGGATGGTTTTTTCAAGATATAATCAAATCTTTATTTACCCCAAAGATCAACATAAAACCTATTTTATCACCCTATAGGGAACCTTCTACTACATATTCATGCCCTTTGGTTTAAAGAATGTTTTCACAACCTACTAGTGTGTCATGACCCATAGTTTCCATGATCTAATCCATAAAATCATAGAGGACTATGTGGATGATCTCTTTGGGAAATCTAAATATCGAAAGGATAATCTTGATGTTCTCAAAATCATCTTTTAATGCCTTATCCAATTCCATGTTAGACCCAACCCCAAGAAATGTATTTTTGGGATCCTTTCAAGAAAGCTTCTTGGCTTCATTGTCTCCCTTTGAGGAATCAAAGTAGACCCTTCCAAAGTCAAAGTAATTTTTGAAATGCCACCCCTGACCCACCTTAAGTAACTCCATAGCCTATGTGGAAGCTCTAATCAATCCATTAATTCATCTCTCAATTATCAGATAGATGTCTCCTTTTCATCATCTCCTTAAGAAAGATGTCTCCTTTAATTAGACTAAATACTGTCAACAAGCCTTTGATTCAATCAAAGAATACCTTCTTTATCCACCTATTTTTACCCCTCCTAAAGAGTGTCAAGCCTTCTAAATTTACATTTCTACCACTAACCATTCCCTAAGGGCAATGCTCTCTCACTGTGATGAATAGAATAAAGAACAAGCAGTCTACTACATAATTTGAACACTTATAGAGTATGAGACTTGGTACACCCATCCCAAGAAACTTTACCTCACCCTCATCTTTTTGGCCTCCAAAATTTTCCACTACCTTCTTAATCACAAAGCCTATATCATCACTAGCACTGACCCACTTAATTATATGTACTCTAAACCATACCAAAACCAACATATGGCTAAATGGCTCATAATTTTAGCTAAGTTTGACTTTGAGTTCTTCTAATATAAGTCAATTAAAGGTAAATTAATTACCAATTAATTGGTTGAAGATGATCTACTAGAAAACTAACCTCTTCCTCTTACATTTCCAAATGAGTCCATCGTGACTCTTTCTCAAGAGGACCCCACTTACCAAATGACCATGTTCTTTAATGGCTCCAAATTCTAATGTGGTGGGGGTGATAGATTTATTCTCATTATCCTTGATGGTGAAACTCTTCCCCTCTCTTTTAAACTTTACTTTAAATGTACCAACAACATGGCTAAGTATGAAGCCCTAGTCATTGGTCTCCAAATCACTCTAGCCTTAGAAGTGAAGACCATCAGCATCTTTAGTGATTCCAAAATTGTGGCCAACTAGGTCAATAAATTTTACCAATGTAAAAATGATGTCCTACTAAAGTGAAAACAACTCATAGATATACTCTTAACATCATTCAAGCATTACCTTATCCAGTCTATTCCATGATCTACTAACAAGTTCACAAATACAATGGCTTCCCTTACTTCCCAAATCCCATCTCAACCTTCTAACTCTAAAATCTTTATTACTATCCACCATTTTATCACCCAATATTATATCCATTCTAACTTTCCTACCATTTTAAATGTAGACACATCTCTATCAAACATTTGGTATAAATAAACTATTGATTACCTCAACCTTGGTATCATTCCTCCTAACCTCTCTACAAATTCCTGAAGAGATTGTGTTTAAAGTACCTCTCACTATACCATACTAGGGGGAATATTTTACAAACATGGCTTTGATGGCATCCTTCTTTTTTGCCTTCACAGTCATAAAGCTTCCCATGTCAAGGAAACACATGATATAATTTATGGATGAAATTTTAGTGGTTTAGATGTCGTTAAACATATCCTTCACCTTGGCTACTATTAGCTTACCCTTAACCAATATTTTTGTGATTATGTAAATTAGTGTGTCAAATGTCAACAACATGCTAATTTACACCATGCACCTACCCATGGCCTCTAAGTATCTAAATACTTTTGTCCATTCTCACAATCAGGCCTTAATCTTATTGGGGAAGTAAATCCTCATTCATCATAATGACACTAATCCATCATTACCACTACCAAGTATTTAACCAAGTGGGTAGAAGCCATTCCTCTCATCTTCACCAAAGCCAAGAAAATTGTTGACTTCATCAACCACCATATCATTTATCATTTCAGTGTTCCCCATAATATCATCATTTATAATGGTAAATAGTTCAAGAAAAAGAAATTCTAAGGTCTTTGTGATGCATTTGGAATTAAGTTAAGCTTTTCTTCACCTTATCATCCACAAGAAAAAGGATAGGTAGAAGCTTCTAAAAGAATTCTTAACAAAAATTTGACCAAAGTCATTATTACTTCAAGTCAGGATTAGCACTTGCACATCCCTTTCACTTTATGGACCTATCACACTAGCATTTAAAGCTCTATGGGTGCTACCCCTTTTTCCCTAGTCTTCAAAGTAGAGGCAATTTTGCCTCTCAAAGTCTAGATTCCTTCTCTCCACATATCTTTACAAGAGATCATTTTTGAGAGTGACTATCACTAATAATTTATAGCATGACTTAAGCTACTTGATGAACATCACCTCATAGTTCTTAACCATATTCATGTCTACCAAGAGTGAATCAAACATGCCTACAACAAAAACCTAACATAATGATAATTTAATAATGAAGACCTCATCCTAAAGGAAAACCAACATGTAACCAATATGGAGAAAATTAAAAGACGAAAATTTTATTTCAATTAGCTTAGACCCTAAATCATCACCCATAAGTATGGATTAGGATCTTATCATTTGTCCTCTCTCAAAGGAAAACAAAAACTTGAGCTTCTCAATGCTTCACATCTATGTCCTTTCTTTTGTTAAAGAAGGATCAAACTCACTTTTTTTTCTAACTTAAGCTCATCCCTTGATTTATGATATTTTCACCTTTATTCACCATCCCTCTCCCTTTGAGGATCATTGATTACAACATCGAACCATGTAATTAACCATCATGTTTATAGCCTAATCCTAAATATGGGTATCATGGCTCTACCCATGGCATGGTTCTCATGGATACTCTTCATCTCTATGAGATAGAATCCCATGGTCATTGTTCCTTAAACCATTCCTTTGACCTATCACTAACCTTCTTGTGCTAAAATTCTTACCCTCATAAAGGTAAACCTCTACACCTAATTAGACTTGTCCATGTCTAAAAACCTTGTAATACAAAAACAATATCATTTGGGTCACCTATTTATAGCATTGTATATCCTTGAAGGATAGTTGTATAAAACTAAATTGCTTAAAAGATAGATTGTTCCTTTGAAGGATAGCTATCAAACATACAAACCCAAACTTAGACCACTCCCTTAAAGGATGGCTAAGTCAAATGGGTAAAAAAATCATTTAAATCTTCTCGCATTGATTAACTTCATGAACTATCAAAAATAAAAGAAATAAACAAAATAACCTATGTCAAAATCAGCTATCCCAAGAAATTTGTAATCAACTTTCATAACTAGCATTACTAGATTTCTTGCATCGATCAGTCTACACCTAGTATTAATACATGGACTTGTCTATTATGGTTCTTAGGTTGCATATATAAGGGGAAAACTAACCCACATAAGGTTACCTTACCGATCCACTAATTTACCTTTCACCTACCACCTATCTTCCCTTTATACCATCTTTTAATCTAGGGATTTTGAGTTTACTTGACATGATTTTGATTAAGACACCTATTTATCAACCTAATCATGCTAATGAAAATCATTTGAAAGGCTTAGTTTCCTTAAACCAATCTAAATTTAGGTTACTTAGGTCCTTACCAATAAAAAGGAATTGTGTTTTTCTTTACCCTCTTATCATTGGTTCATGTAGACATGCATCTCTTGATTCTCATCTCTTTTCCTTACATTTAGTTTGTTATCATATCCTTAACCATACCCACATTACATCTACAGGATTAGGAAAAAAAACATTAATGATGAATACAACATTGTGAAATATATCCATAAACCATATCATATATCAAAATCAATTATCAAAACATCATGAATCACATCATACATCATCTATCTATAATATCATCCTATCCATCTACCATAAAAACATCATATGACATACATCATATCATAAACAAACCTAATTAAACCATTCATCATCATATCCATAAACAAAATTTATGATAAAAACATCATGAATCACATCATACATCATTTATTTATCTATGTATCATCCTATCCATTTTCCATAACATCACAATAATTCATTTTATAACATCAAATCATAAAAACACATTAGCATAACCATAAGAAAAATCACCATCATCACAACATCATATGGCATCCATCTATAATCATAAACATCATATCCATGAACAAAACATAGCATGTGCATAAACCATAAACCAAACCATGAGATATAACATGAACATGAATAACCATAATCATAAAATACATCATGAAAGATTAATCACATCATATACATCATGTCCATCATAAATAAAGATACATGTAATAATTTATAAAACTCTCTCTCTCATATACATCTTACATCATTAGCATGTAGGCCAATATCAAAAACATATACATCATATAATTTGGCCCTTGTGGTAACACTGCCACTAGCCCCTCTTACTCCACCTACACTACCATCTGGTGTCAGTCCCCTTGAACTACCTACCTAACCCAATGTAGAGGCCCACTATCCTAAAGTAACTATAGCTAGACCACCTACTAAGTTGGCCATATACTCTTCATATCTCAATTCCTATGGATACCATAACAGCACAATCACTTCATAGTATCTGAACTCCTCAACCATAGCTAAATATCATGTCATAAGAATCATATTAGGTGATCCTCTTTCTAGTGTTGCCATCACCTCTACATTCTATCTCAAGGTATCTCTCTCTTGGGTCACTAAACCAAAAGATATCCTCACTTGATCTCACTCTCCTATCAATGTGGCAACCTAACCCTATAAAATAGCAATCTAGTGCTATAGAGTGGCCATTTATCCCTGTAACCCTATGATCTAAACCTATGCAACTACCAATGTTGCATGTGCCTACCTATCTTGACCACCACCCTAAACTGATTCCCTAGTGGGATCCACATCCATGGCCTACTGACCTTGATCACTCCACCCAAAATTGGCTATTGTATATAATCCCTAATACCATGCTTCATATCCATCAATAAAAATAGCATCATTTATTTTTTCTCTAACTGGTAGCTCCTCATGGTTTAGTACTACATCTTATGGCTGTAGCTTTGCAAGTAGAAACTTTGCATTGTTTCTCTTGTATCTCTAAGAAGGAGCTAAAATCCCTTACACAAGACCAAACAACTACTAAAACTGATCAAAGGGGATAAGCTCCATCTCCCCCTCTCTCCTCCCATATATCCATCACTAGCTCTATAATGATAGAGTGTGATAACTATACTAGGTCCACCTAATCCAACCCACATATGGCCTCCAAATGATGTCACCCATAACTAGACCCTCCAACACATCTCTAAACTAATTAATATGTTTGGCACCACCTTTAGCACCTATCAAAGCATAGTCTCCTCTCCATCTCAAGAAACCCATTATGAAGTGTACATGGGTGTATCCATCCCATGGTAGACCCAATGGCCTCAGCACCTTAATGTGCTCATATTGGAGCACAAACCCAACACTGATACCATATTGATGGTGAGTTTAGAATCCCTAGAGCTCCTTATAAATATGGACTAACAAAATAGGAGCCCATTTGAACACTATCCTACCCAATAACATCTTCACCAACCCTCCCAATAATAGATAGGGAAATTAACCACTCCTTAAATTAGGTAACATAAAATAGGACACCACCATCATCATCATGGTCATCAAGCATCGGTCCTCCAGATCCCTCTAGTACAAAGGCTTATAGTTTAAGTTTCCAGAATGCCACCTAGCATGGACCCAATCCTCACCATATATCATCTCGATATGGTAATCCCTCTCCTCACTCTTAATGTGGTAAATTGGGTCCCCCTAAATGGGCAGTCATGTAATCTTATGAACACCCTCTAGTAGGATGTCAATCCCTCTTGTTAGTAATAAAAATGTGTTCATGGTTGGGTCTCATCTCTTGATGAGAGCCATGATCATAGCTTTATCTCACAAGATGTGTTGATAATCAACCATGACTCTTAGGCTGACCTCTTCCATGTGCCTCCATTCATCACTAGTCATCCCATTATGGATCTCTGCAAAGATCCTAGGGACCTGATCCCTCATCTAGATCTAATCTCATGCCTATAAAACAACCGTGTTAGCATGCACACTTAATTTTCCAAATTAAGCTCAATACCAACCTACACCCACCTTTTTCAACCCATTCCAAACTAACCCATTTAATCTACCACATTACCTTTAACATTTGAACAACAATCCACCACTACCTACATAATTTAGACAAATCTACCCAATAAATAATTCACAACTTCAACACCCTACTTAACCTATAATACCTTCCCTAAACCTATAAAACCAACACCTAACCCTACTTGTCCTAAATAATCACAACCCATCACTCAAACACATCACCTATCTTAAAATTACACTTAAAACTTTAATCCACCCACACCAATTTCAATCAAGTTTTTTTTAACAAATCTTCCACAAAAAACTTGACCATCGATGGTTAGATAAACCATCAGTGGTCCACTTATCACTTTTTGCCTCAGTGTTCAACCACCAACAATCAATTTGACCATTGACGATTAGGTCAAACCATTTATGATCACTATGTGTGATCACCAATGATGAAACCCTCAATCCTACCATCCTAAAAACACGCTAAAAACAACAAAAATAATAAAACAAATACCTAAGTCTACCCCATAATCCATCCCCAACATAAATCCTCTTTTAAAACCAAATTTCATCCACTACATTTTCAAATTTCACCCAAAAACTAAACTAGGGTAAAAACCCAAAAAATTATTATCAAAATAATCATAACCTATCAAAATTCAACCTATTAACTAACCAAAACTAATTATCTACCAAATCAACACATCACCTACGTCATTCTTTGATCATTATCATGGTCAAACCCATATCTAACTGCTCAACCATGCCCTCATCTTCCCTATATTACTAGTCCCCACTGATCACCTTAGTAATCTCACTCAACCAATCACTAACCTCCACCTTAGCCAAAATGCTCACTCAACTCTTAGCAAAACACAAAATTACAAAATCACCAGAGCATGGAAAGCATGAAGTCAAATTGTCAAAAGTGAAAATGAAAGTTAATTTTCACTTTTTATATTCTATATTTTTAGGGTTTTCCCCTAATCATCGATGGTCAGGGTGACTATCGACGTTTGACCTTAGGACCCCTACCTATTGACAGTTAGGAAAACCCACATTTTCAAATAAACTTTTTTAAACACATATACTTAATGCCAAAGTTTAGAGATCACCTAATCTCCCCCATATCAAACCATGAACGTTTTGGAGATTACCCTTTTCTAAACCAACCATTAGACCACATCCACCTCGATGTTGGCCATTTTTAACTTGAACTATTTGAATGTTTTGCGATGACCTCACATTGGTTCTTTTAACTGCATTGACCATTTTTTCCATGTTAACCATTTTAATTTTGCACCACCTTATGCACAACCAAACCATTTATGTTTTTCAAGGGAGCATTTTCTACCTTAGATACCTATGAAAACATTAACCCTATCTAAGAAACTTATAGAGTAACCCAATTAGCTATGACTAATGTTGTGGATTGATTTCCCTATCACTCATACTTCTAGAATTGACCTTATTTTTTTACCAACATTAGAAACTTTAGTCTTTATATGATCTTTACTATCACACTTAGTCACATTTTATGTGCATGTTTGCATTTAAAATTCCCACCCCTTTTCTCACCACCTAGTGACTCATCACCTACCACTTATCAACCCCTAACCCAATTTTGGTTTCACCTCATCGACTCCCAATTTAAGGGGGAACACCTCCTCCCATACTCATGACAATTAGACCTTTGACTGAAAATCCATTTTCTTGTTTTTTATCTTGTTAATTCAAAGCCACATAATAAAAAAATGGGTAAAATATAGATACTAGAAAACTACACACAATAGTTCTAGTTGTTGAAATGACTCAAACCCTTATAGACCCTTAGCGAACCCTAAGTCTAGTGGACCACCTAGTTACCTAACTCATCAACTTACTAACTTAACATTTAACCAACCCATTTTAACTTAATTTAACCCTTTTTACCTTGGATACTTAACCATTGATGGTTAGCTTAAACATCAATTGTTACCTTAACCATCAATGGTCAGGCCTTCACCTCCTTAAATTTTTAAAACATCACCAGTTATGTACATGATAATGAGGCACAATTTAATATGTTCACCTTATGTGATGCTAAAAAAAATTTAAGCATCATGAATAGCAACCTCACCCTCTAGGGAACCTTCAATCCTCCATCTCTCTTTGCTTATAAAAGGAGGGGAGTGGGAGGTGAAAAGAATCCATGTTCAAGATATCAAATATTCTTACACATAGGTATTCAATCTATCCAACATCTAGTCTTCCTTTAGCAACTCAACATTAGTAAAAGAGACCTAAACCTCTACCAAATTTTCTTTGTAGTTCAAAGTACTATTACTTTGGAAAAATTACTTCAGTCTTCAACCATCAACCAACTAACAAGCTACAAGTATATTAGTACTTTAACATTATTATTTTGGATTTCTAACCCCTCAAACCTAATTAGACCTTTATGTACCTTATTTCCTCTCTACCAAATCCTTAACACAACCCTTATCTAACCATTCACTCACTCTAAAACTTCTCTTTTAGTGACCTTTAGAAACACATAAGCAACCACCGATAGTTCACCACCAACCACCAGTGGTTACCCAATCATCGATGGTTAGCTTAACCGTTGATGGTTCACCTAACCACTGATGGTCACTGTGGTAGAAAATAACAAGTTATTCTAATCCCCTTACCCCTAAATAAACATAACTTCCTATGTTCCTACCTATTCACAGATCCTTTTTTAATTTTCTAAACAAGATACTATCCACTTTAGCATAAGTATTGACTGGATTTTGCTAGATTTAGTCATTTTATTTAACAAGAATTATAATTTATTCTTGTATTACATTTCATTTATCTTATGCAAGTACCTTAATTTATAATTTATAATTTTATTGTTATCAATAGTGGATTAACAACTTCCTAGCAAGCATTTACTTCTTGGATCTAACTCATGCTAGGTAGTCCACTTAACTATCTTTCTAATGATCCCCTTTGTTAGTGATTTCTTATTTAGAGGTTATTCCTTCCTATCCAAATAGGATTTATCCATCTTCATCTGGATTATGCATGCATCACCAATCAAGTATTTTTACCATACCCTTATTACTAGTTTCTTATCTTCTTCCAAAATTAATAAATGAGTAGAAATTAAAAGAAACACATATCAACATGGTCTTACACAAGGTGCATAGACAATCCATAAGCAAATTTGGTTAATTATATGCTTATTTTAATATGAAAATCATTAGAGGATTCCATAGGGAAAAGGGTTGCCTAAGGGGTGAACACCATTTGAGGGGTATCAGTGTATAGACCTTTGTTAATAATCTTCAAAACTTTAGAAGGCACTTAGTGTTCCCCATCAAACCACATAGGGATCCTCATCATAATACAAACATCCAATAACTCCATATAGTTATGATTTGGAAGATCACTAGGAAATATGATTCACACAAGCCCATGAGTATCTTTAATAAGGATAATGACAAAAGGTAGGATTCAGCATAACAACTAGCCATCTAATTTTCTATCACTGATTATATCCACCTAATAATAATAAGGTACCATAACAAGCACAATAGGTCCTAACAAAATGTCAAGGTACCATCAAACCAATCCTTACAACATACTAAGGTTCACCAATAACTAACATGGGTCCACTACCCAAGTGACCCAATATAAACTTATGAACAAAGAAATTTGTGATTATATAAGTGAGGATTTGCTCAAGCTCTTACCCATAAGAGCATGATATCAACCTTACCATAGTAACATGTAATTAGGTAACCACATACATTTTACCAACATGAATGATTATCATTTACCAAATAAGTGCACATGTCAAAGAAGACACTATGTCCTTAATCATCTTATTCTACAAACAAAGACTCATCCATGTGGCCTCTTACCCAAGGTGAGATAAACACTAGTTGTTAAAATGTGCCAACATTAATAGTGGTATTGGGTTGGGGTTATATTGATGAATTCTTGGCCTTAAGTTCCTCACACTAAAATTCATCCCAACTCTCTAAATTAAAAAAACTAAAAGATTTATCCCAAAGGAACAATGATTCAAGGAATGTTAAATTAGTCATAGGCCAATTACTGTGTCATAATTTTTTACCAACTATATCTAGGTTAATGAATAGTTGATTTCCATAAAAGTGTTGCTTGCATAAAGCTAACCAAGCATACCTTAAATAATGTACCATAAAGAATTACGTTGAGCATGGGAGCATTATCTGATAAATCTAGATAACAATCATAAATCAAGATTAATCTCATGCACTTCAATTTAAGAATAACCATATTTTGTCTTGTTGGTTGACCAAGGCTTCATCTTTACTCTACCCAAATACATATTCAATTGATTATCATGGCTGAATTTACATCTTTAGATGGAAACCATAATTCATTCATTGCTTTACCAGTAATTGGTGCTTGAAATAATGCTATCATAGAATACATTGTATTAACATTCCATATTATCAATGGTAGATTATGAAAACAAGGGCATCCAAAGGGTTGGATTCACAAAACAATTTGGAAATAGAGTTGCTAAAAAATAACATCATGAGATTAGTTCTACAATGCCATATCATGGTGTGTTGATATATAAATTCTAGCACCTTGGCAAGTTGAGATGTTATTATCAATGTGAATGAAAACATATATAAAAATATTCTATACACTTAATTGCTTAAGCAATAAGTGTTTCCTAGATTGAGATTTTCATTATAAGTATAGTTGATACACTATAAACATCCCACTAATGACTAATAAGGAAGTAAATAGAATGATCATATCCAATACATGATTGAATATATGAAACCAACAAGTAACATTAACACATGTATAAATATTCCATCCATGAGTATTATGGCCTCATAATCCAAACCACATGAGTAATCCTACTCAAAATGAGGGAATACCAAAACTTGGACTCAACGATACTCATAGTTGAATCACTAAAATAGGCAACTTATAATATACATAATCAATCCTTAGGAAGGATTTCATCCATGGTACAAATGAAACACTAAAATAAATAATGATTGTTAACTTTTACATAACAATACTAATACAAAGCTGAAGGCCTATTCACAAGGAACATATTATGCTTTCATACAAATACAATGCTATAAATAGAAGTTTAATAAAATAATTTCTAACTAAAATTATATAACATTATCTTAAGCTCAGCCAACAACTAAATAACTCCCAAATCCTTCATGGTTAACAAGGATATATTCAGCTTTCAATAGGTAACAACTAAATTAGGTAACCCAAATACTAAGAGATGGCCATCTGGATGAAAATCCTACACTGAAAGTGGTGTAATCATGTGCTAGTGAAGAGTTGGAAATGAGTTCATCCTTCTAAGTAAACATTCTATGAATTAAATTATATCTTAATAAAATAAGCCCCATAAGGGAACAACCAAGCTAATTTAATATCACATAAATAAAAGTAAGAAACCCAAATTTCCTTACTATTATAATTAACCTTTTTACAAAAGAGCAATCAAGCATGAACCATTAATTGAACCTTCAAACAACAAGGTAGTACACACCTCAAATAGCTCATATGGAATAAGATCACAATGCTATAATAACAGTAATACAATCTATTATATTCAAGAGTTCATAACTCTTATCAAATCATAACTATTCTATTTATTTGATATAATCATTTTTATCAAGTTAGTATTGTCAATGAGATAAATAACATAAAAAAATATCTATGGCAGATCAGTACCTCTTTCCCAATCATAAGAATTCAAGCATTTCAGCCATTGTTAAGGAATAGTAATGCCAAAATAGAATATACATAAGCGATTCCAATATCAGGAGTATTGACTATCATTTAGAGGACAACATCTCACCATGATTTATGCACAAGCCCAATCTAAAATCAAACACTCTCTACTACATAAAACAACACAACCTTTTATCTTTCATCACATATTCAATAACATTTACCATAAATAACACCGAGCCAATAATTTTACATTAAACTCCCTATTCCAATTCTTGCATCAAGAAACATAATATATATAATTGTCAACATAACTCCCTCATGGGGATACCAAAATTATAAGTGACATATTATATTAAGATATTATCATAACATGTTATTCATTTCTATTCATATGATAACAATAGGTGTAATTGAGAAATAGTTACTATAACTAACACAATAAATGACCCATGGATTTACCCATGTATTTTTCCAAAACATATAATATTAAATAATGTAATAAATGTACATGTTATATCAGCATATAGGAATACTTCTAAATAACATATAATATGGAAAAATTACAGCATGGTTACTTGATAGATAGGAGTTGCTTACCACCACATCTCTAATTTTAGCCCATTTTCACTAAATGTACACAAAGGAGGCACAATGTATTTTAAGGTAGTCATTATATGGTTGTACATAAATTTTTCCTTTACTTTATATCATAACAAAAAATTTAACACAATTGTATGTATACATTTACTATGGCCAAATCTAGTCAAGGAAATCATATAGAAATTGAGGGTATAATAAAAGTTGGGTCGACCCCTTAATAGTTGTATACTTTCTCACAATATTGGCAAGAACATAATAACAACATTGAAATGCTTAAGGGATTAAAAATGGTATTTAGATCTAAGATTATAATAAGTATTAATCTCCTACCCAACTCATATTAACCATTCCCAAATAGATAACGCATGTACACTTCCCTCTACTCAAGTCATTATTTCAACCAAAAAAGTTATAAAAACAATTTTCATAATCAAGAAAGAAACCCCTTTTCATTATAGACAAAAAAAACATCCATCTAACAAGGTATAATAAATTTCAAGGGTAGTCATTAAATCAAATAGAAACTAGGTATAACTTGAGAATATACCTTATTTCTGTAAAAGCATGAATACACAACAAATTCCACACAAAACCCATATACACACCTAACCATGGCATATGCTTGGGTGAGAATGACCAAAATTCTCACCAAAAAACATACCTAGCAGGCAAATTTAAATGACTTGCAATTTACTAAAATAGAATTTAAAACCCATAAATTAAACATGGAAGGAAAAATAAAACACATGCTTGGAGAAATAATCATGTAGGGGTTTCAATTTTTGCCTTTCACCCATAGTGGTGCCACACAAATAGTTGCTCCATTTTTTATCTCATGACATTGACCTGGTAATTTTTTCCAAACTTGCCCCCATCATGGTGGCTCAAAACATGGCTTAAAATTCTTCCATTCTCTCTGTACTCCCCTCACCAAGTAATGACTGAGATATAGGCCTAAAATTCTTTGTTTTCTCCCTAAGCTCTTCACCCACTCTTCCTTATTCCCTTCCTCCATGGAAGTGACCTCTCTCCTATCTTCATCATTACCCCTTCTAACCCTAATACCATTCTTCCAAACAAGGGGTCGATGCTTCCAAGAAACCAAAAACTAAAAATAAGGGCTTAGCTAAATCTATGACCAAAGAGGAAAAAGGAAATAAAAATAATATTTAATGTTTCACTCAATAGTTAGCTTGCATTAATGAGGAATCATTGCTTCCTTCACATGTTTACTATTTCTTTCCTAACCTTACATCACATGATGAGTACCCTACTTAGATCAGTAGTTGGGGAAACATATCTGGTTTTACTTATTTTAGACTTGTTATCTTGTATAAGTTCTAACACCACCCTAAATCCCAACATCATAATATAAATATATATAAAAAATGGGCCTTTATTAAAATTCCACACCACTCTAAGCCCATTCTAAAATGTGGAACATGGGGCAATTAAAATTTAATAATTAAAATTCTATATATAGTACTTAAATATTCAAGCCTCGTGTATGTGTGTGTGTGTGTGTATAATTATAAATATATATATATATATATATATATATATATATATATATAAGTATAAGAATATAGGTATATATATAAGTGTATAAATATATATACCTGTATTCTTATACTTATATATATATATATATATATATATATATATCATTAAATTTTCAAGGGAGGTTTGTCTAACCTCTATCGATGACCAATAAAATAGGTGTGGGATTTACTCCACTTGATTATACAAATGGCATCATCAGGCAGAGTCATGACATCATTTCTTCATCTCCCTCAATAAAGGGCACCTTTGGTAAGATGGATGTTATGATCTCCTTTGTTCTTTCCCTAGAGAAGTAGTTATTTGTTAATTTAAGAGGGGTTGTTGTTTCATCATCAACATCTTTAGGAGGGATTATTCAAGTTGTATTAGGGTTTTGATCATAGGTCACATGACTCTTTGATAGTGATATGGCTCTTGGTTCACTAGATTATATCACCTCCCCTTCAAGTGGGCCCAATTATTTTGCTCATGTAGTCTTTCAAGGGAACAGGTTAAGCCTCATCGTGTTAAGATTTTATCAAGGAAAAGAACACATAGATGATATATTTTTAGGATGACACTCTGGAAGAGGTGCTTAGAAATGAGGCTTGGTTTTCCTCATAAGGTGTCATCTGTAGATTCAAAAGTATTTGGTTGAGCCATCCTACTCTACACCAATGGATCTCATATTCATGTCAACCTTTCTTGGAAGACACCTTAGAGATATACTTTTGTGCTAGGGACTTCTTTATTTTTATCTTTGATATCTTCGTAGATCAAAATAAGGTGGATCTTGCTAAAACTTGGTCATGGGATCATCATATCCTCTTTCTCAAACCCTAGTGCCCCTCCTTCAACACTTTGCTCAAAAATATTTGGTCTGACCTATCTATGTTTAGTTTCCTTACCTACCAATTCAATTCTAGGTAAATTCTTATCTTTCTGCCATTGGTGGTTCTCTAGGTAATATGTTGACAATTGATGATTCTACTTCTAGCTTGTCTCATACCACCTTCTTCTAAATTCTATTCAATTTAGATATATCATTGGATCTTCTAGCTTCTATTTAATTAAAGGTTAAAGACTAGAGTTGGATTCAATCCTTGGATTATGAGGACCTATCTTTTAAATGTTTTAGGTGATTCATGCTTGGTCACTTAGCATCCTCTTACTCTTCCTCCAAGCACAAAGTGGACTCTTCTTGGTGGAAGGATGTTTTTTTTCTTCACCTTTTAGTTTCTTCTATAATCCCCTATTCTAAGTATGGTGATGGCACTCCTATAGTTTATCCTCAGGCCCCTAATTTGAGTGTGAAGAAGTCATCTATTATTGAGTGGGTTAGTGGGGTTAATAGGGTTGAAGGTTTTTATGGGTTGATTGGTGCTAGTAAGGATAATTATTTTGAGGGATTATAATTGGTTATCACTCTTCTTTGAGGTTCTAAATAGTTCAAATCTTCACTCTCTTCATAGAAAATGGATGGAGGTGTCATGATTTTTGGGTCTTTAGGCATTTCCTTGGTCCTTTGATTGAATTTATTGGCAATATCAAGTTTTGTAGGCTTGTAGTTCTTTATTTATGTTGATTTGAGTATCATTATGGGTTTTTTTTAATTATTTTTGTTATTATTTTGGGCTATCTTTGGCACTCTTTGGGACTTTTGTCCTCCATTTGGTCATTTTGGGTTATTTTAGACATGTCTTGGCTTTTTTGTTCCCTCATGAATTTTCATCCAAGGAAAATAAGTGATGGTTTGGATCAATCCTTGTTATGGGTGAGGGGCCCTTTTAACCATCATTTATCTATCAAAAAAATTATAATATTTTATATTTATATTATTATTAGATTAATATATACATGTAATATAGTTATATTATATTAAATATAATTTTAATATATATATAATTTTAATTTATATAATCATATTAATATTATTATTATATCTATATCTATATATATATATATATATACATTAATATTATTACATATTATAAAATATATAGTACTATAATATATTAAAAGTATTATATTTAATATTTATAATTAATATTATATATAATACTATAATATAGAATTTTTAACACAACCACATATCATCCACTACTTCTTGCATTCTACTTGGAAACATGACACAAGGATTATGCCTAGCATTGTCTATAAGTTTAATGTAATCTTCAAGGATGGGTTTAAATGGAGAGTCCTCTACAAAAAAATATTATTTTGTATTATTTATTGAAATTTTTTACAAGCCTTTCACCATTGGGCAAGTTCATTTAAGGTAATTCCATCAACATTGAGCACAAAACTTAATTTTTTTGGTGTATACATTGACTCTAATGCTTTCCCTATGGAAAGTCAAGATGAATTGATGATTTTTATAAAATTTGAATTTCTAAATCAACATAGTAAGTATAGTGGATTCAAATTTGTGACAATATACATTCACTTTTTATAATGCCATGGCCCTGCACTATAGTTTGAAGTGTTTTCTCCTAATTTTTATTGTTGTTTTATAAATATACAAAAGGACATGGTGAATCTTGGAGGGGTAAGTAAATATATATGTAAGAATATTTAATCCCATTAAATGTTCATTTTATGTGAAATTTAGCTAAATTTTATTAACATTTTCAAGAATTAAATTATTAAAACTTTTGGCTTCTACAGTCCATAATTATTTACAAAGAGATGTCTAGACAAAGTGATGACTATTTATTTGTGTCAATTTATTTTATCACACTATGTGATCTAGTATAAAATATATGTAAATAAACATTTAGCACATTTACTTGAGAATTTTTTTAAAAATAACTATACATTTTTTTATTTATGTTTGCCATTTTCTTTTAGTTGAGTCCTCCAAAAATTGAATTTAGTGAAAATGTCATCTAGATAATACCTAACGGTTCATGTCATTATTTAAACAACTAAAAAAAATTAAGAAATATTTTATATTTATAGTAGCCTTACATATGCTAAAAAAATAAAAGTAGCTAATCCACATGTTTAGTGTTAAGTATTGTGTAGATGAAAAAATAGGCAGTGATCCGCTGATGAAAATGTTTGCATACTATTCACTTTGTAAAAAAGTGATCTGTATATGGTTAAAACATGACTAAAAATAATGGAAATTTTAAATAATACAAAAATAAAAACTTTGAATAAATTGAGAAGGAAAAAATAAGGTTAGAATACCAGTTTTATATTTTGAGAAATAGAAAAGAAAAAATTAAAAATTTATTTCAAAATATGCCAAGTCATTATTAATTCAATATAGGGCTCAACAAAATTCAAAACTACTAACAATAAAAATAATAATACAATCGATACACATTATATAGATATTTTTAAAAAGGTGGAGTAATGCACAATCATGAGAAGTGCACACTAACATGTTAAACTATATTTCTAAACCATTTATTTCAGCAGGCAATGGATTTTTTTTATTATCGAATATCATAGTTGTCCCAACCCAACAAATGTATGTTATTTGTCAATGTCATTCTTGATATAAACATCAATAAATTATATGTCATAATATTCATCAAATTTTATAATATATTAAATTCTATTCAACATGGAGTGACTACCTATTGTGTAACAAGAACATTATTTTCCAAATGAGGTAACTATATATCATTATAAATAAATATTTACAACACATAATTCCAACCATGATAATAAATGCACTTCCAAACATGAGCCTAACATTGTTGATAGAAATAATGATTGTTACATTCTTAGTGGTGGGAGAATCAATAAAAAGGGTAGAATTACTTGCATTGGAGGGTGTGTTTAAGTTGGTGGGGGTGTTGATTTCAGACATAGTGATCAAGGTACCACCAATGCATGAACTCCTTGGAATTTTTATATTCATTTTTCCATGGAATTGATAATATGCCATTAGTGATAAGATATTTTGATAAACTATTTGTTGTAACTAATCATCAAGCATTAATTGTATGCTAATATATTTCATATGTATCTTATTTTTCATTTTACATATAAATTTGTGTTTTGATTCCTTTATAACATGAGAGTATTGGTCACACACAATATCTCTATTTCCTTTTATTTTTTTACCAAAATTCAACCTAATTTTAGTGCCTTTCATTTTTATGCTGAGAAAATTGACAATATTAGCTTTAGAGGGATAATTATCCTTTGGCTAACTTTTAATCACTCTAAACTTTAGTCCCAAACTTTTCATCTTGCCAAACATATCAGTACATGTTGATGTGCAATTATTTTTGGTTGTTAAATATATAAGAAGGAAAACACTTTTATTTAAGGAACTAAATAAATGTAAGGGTTTCATATCTGTATAATAAAATTATAAAGAGGTTAATTTTTGATGAGACATAATTTATGTTTAAACAAAAAATTAGGCAATAATTTATCCATGCAAAATCCTCAGCTTAAATATCAAATTAAAATATTTTTATATTTTATTATTTTTTCAAGCAGTTGTAATAATGTCTATGGTCTTGCCATATACAATAATAATGATGGAAATTAATCAACACTGAGATCTATGTAGTTTTTCCATTAAATTGATGTAATTATCAATGTAAATATGTCTTTAGTTTACTATAGACTATACTAACATTAGAATGACAATGTTAAATTAATGACCATTATCAAAAAAAGTATCATGATAAGCAGGGTCAACCATCAAATATCAAACATTTAAACTTTGTTTCTATATTAACTCATTCCTTAATCGGATTCATTATCTCTTTTTAAGAACCAAGTTATTAAAATATAAAGGTCAAGGGCCATGTAATAATGTGGCTTTATAATTCTTAATGGTTTGAACTATCCACCAATCCATCAATCAATACTAAAATTTATTGATTATGCATGCATGGGCTAGGATTAGTTTACAACTATCCTATCTCAATAGATCCAGACTCAAACAAGGTTAATTAAATATAAACTATGATACCTAATGATTTGGTAGTGACTAATGGATCCACATACCTAAAAAAGGGTGCCTATGTTGCAATTCCAAGAGGAAAGGCTTCCAAAGCCTAAGACTATGGAATAATGAAAGAGCTTTAACTAGAACTCTATGAAATTAAATGATTGCAAATAAGAAATGTAAGTAATTTTTAAATTAAAGTAAATTAAATTAAAGGAGAAGGGTTATAATGATAAAAAATGGTAAGGTACCATGGTCAATAAATGGGGTCTAGGAAACTTAAAGTTCAATATGAAAAGTCTAAGCAATCCTATGTTAACCCTAGCTTATCTAATGTAGAGAGAGCCTAGACAAGGATACACATGCATTTATTCCCTAAGTAAAAATCAACATATACCTACTAAATAAATAAATGAAAGATGATAAGGTTAAAAATACTTACCTTGGAGTGGACTTATTGAGCATCAATCTCCCCCTTGGATAATGGTGATTTGTAAGAGATTTTTTCTATTGTGAAGACTTTATGTGGTTGATAGAAGACCTAATAATACTCCCAATGACTCCTATAGAATCTCGAAGACTTTCATACTATAATCTTCCTTTGAGACAAAATTTTATACCTAATTCCTCCAAATGTTACTTAAGGTATTAGTTTGAGTGAAAGTAGTGTGAATAAAATGTATATGATATGTTTGGAATAAAATATGGCATGCATATATAGTAATCCAATACCCAAAACCAACCATAATCTCTAAACTAATGGCATCAACTAGATCAATATAGTTAAGAGATGGCAGTTAACATTTAATGGTACTGGTCAGGCTAATATAGTATTAATGCCAAAAAATAGGCTCAAAACTACATCAAATTGGTCAAAAAAGCACATGAAGGTAAAAGGTTCTAAATAGACAATATATGCCTAGCTGATGTTATAAGATATGAATAAATTAACATATATGAATAAGGTAAGATGGAAGGAGGTAATCATCAAAACAAATATGAGAAAGTTGGATTGATATTAGGAATGGTATACTCATGAATAGATAGTAACATCTCTCATGAAGCACCACAAGATTTCACACCTCTTTCCAAGGTGAACCCTTTAAGGCATGTACTCAAATAGAAAATGCTCAAAAATTCATTGAAATATAAATCATTAGTAAATTATAAAGTGAAAATTATTATGTTTATACATATGACCCAACTAAAGCTCATCACATGGCATAATAGTGTAATTGGGGATGATGATTTGGGAAATAACATAATAACTGAGCAAACTAAAATAGATGAAATTAAATAAAATGAAAATATGTAAATTCATTTACCTTTTTGATTGGAGAAAAGGTTTCATATGTAGCATATGATGGAAGGCACCTAATGTGTGGAAAAAAAGGTCATCTTAAAAAATAATATAAAATCCCAAATTTTTGTAATTTTTTTGTTAACACCTAAAAATTATCTATCTCACTAGGATTATAGGGATTCTTAAAGTTCATATAAATGACCTATTAAAATAATTCTATGGTAAAAAACTAGAATCTATCTATAAATAACTAAAATTTGATAGTTTTGAGTATGGTGTTGTACATCTTTTATTATTTTTTCTAGTACATATGAAAAAATCATGGTAAAAAAGAAAAAAATATAAGGGATAAAAAATACATCCTAAGTAAGTAGATTAGAAAATAAAAGATGTTAAAATTGATGAATTAAATGATGAAAATGAATGTAAAACACACCACAAGAAGATGATAGATGTACAACATTTTGAGTAAATGAAATAACAATATAAGTAAATAAAATGTGATCTCATGTCAGATGAGTGTGTCAAATCAAAACATTAAAAAAAATGATTGAAAGTAAAATGTAATTAAAAATGTAAGACAAACATGCCAATTCGAACATAAAGAAGAATATGTATGTATGAAAAATGTCCTATGTAAGATAAGTGAAGTCCACAAAAACCAAATAAGAATATGATGGATAAATGAAAATAAAAAGCTCTAAAGAATGAGAACTCAAACTTAGCACTTACCGTAAAATTTGATTAAGGAAAACACAACCACATAATGACATGACTAGGATTACAATGAGATGTGTGTAAAATAAGGGTGATGGGTATTTTTTATGAAGGCCCAATCCTATCTAAGGCCTTACAATACAACTCACAAACTAAAATCTAGTTGGCATTAAAATGATAATAATGTGATATAGATTTCATCAAGGATGTGATTAGCTAAAAGTGATATCCATAAATGGAATATCAATAAAGATACAATGTAAATAAGTAATGTAAGGCACCATATAGGTGATGTGGAAAAAATTAATAGACATGAGACAAACTAAACAAGTGGGCAAGGCTAAGAACTGTTGACATCATGGACCTAGGACACTTATACTAATGAACACAAAGTTTGGGATAACAAATTAATTTCCTAGATCATCCCATGAAGGCTATATGCATGAAAATTTAAAATGATCCTACCTTCACATAATATGTTCCCCACTCTTTAGGACCCCTTATAGAGTTATCTTGCAAAGATTGGGTACTTGTGTGAGAAAGTAGGTGCACTAAAATGTAGGATTATATAATGATGAAATGATAAAAGATACCTCCTACCCCTATCTACTATCCTAGCACACCCTAATGGACCTCAACTCTATCTTGAGGCCAACTATGGATTTTGAGCTTCAACTAAGATAGGAGATGTGCATGTTGATATTTTTATGCCAAAAACATCAAAACACCCTCTGCCTTAAAGGAGACCTATAAATTTTTTTCAAAAAAGATTCAGAAAGGCCTAATTACCCTTTTCTAAGACCCAAGTAGAAACTAGAGATTTTTATCCACTTTTCAACTTTTAAAATTTGCAAAATACACCTAAACCTATAATTTTCTACCTACCAAGTTCTAAGTAGAAACTAGAATTTGAGTTACATTTTATAACTTTATAAATTTTCAAAGTGTGATGTATACTGTACCTTCTAATTTTCATTAAGACTGAAGTGAGAACGAAAATTTTCACTACACTTTGCAATTTTACAAAGTTGTGAAGTGTAATATGAACTCTACTCCCCACTTCCTAAAGCATCTCCAACACCCAAAGCAAATGAAAGGCAAAGAATGGAGAACATATTATAAACTTGTAAATATGAAAAGGTTTCCTAGATTTTGAAATCCCAAGGTAAGTGGGAAATAAAAATTTCCAACATGTTGCAAAATTGAAAACTTGTAAAATGACTATAGGAACCTACCTTTTCACCTATTTATTCATCTACTGTTGTTGTTCATACACTTAGCATTTATTATAGGTTTTGTTAATATATAACTTAGGTTTTTCATATCATTATTAACATTTAAAATTAAAGTTTTATTTTCCAAGTGACATTATGAAACCAAAGCTATTTTCCTACATTTTCCAAGTGATGCATTGAAAACCATACTTCCAAGATGACCTCCATTACCAACTTGTAAATCCTTGTGCACACATCCATGATATTGTTTTAGGTTACCTACATTTTCCTTCAGTCTACTCGGTGTCATTTGTTGACTTTGTTTTTCTGAAATCTTAATCATTTTCCCAAATCATACTTATGGTTTTTGTCATAAATTATCAAAAGTGACATTATTTGTTCACAATTTTCCAATTTTTACATTCATGTGTTAAAATATTACTAAAATTGGTCTAAGTACCTATTGCAATAATTAGGGTGTTTTCTAAATATTGTCTAGATCTAGGTAGAGATCCTTTTTTCCTTCTCAACCTAAACCTCCATCAAAGGTTTTAACTATATAAACACATAAAATCCTTGCTCATATCTAGGTGGATATACCCTTTATTTCCTCACCATAAAACCTTGCTAGAGATCCAGCTTGAAAATAAAAACTATAACCCCATTGGACCTTTGATTGGAATTTGTAAGTGTAATTACAAGTCAAAACCCCACCAAATCTATGTTGAATTTTATCAAATTATACTTCTTACTATATTCCTATCAGACATAAACTCCTACAGAATCATAACAAAACTCTACCAAGTTAAAAGTGGGAAAATAACATGTAATTACAAACCCAAAACCTAACCAACTCTATAGTTGGTTTCCCTCACCCATTTTCCCAGTGTACATGTTTGAAAAAGAGATGAAGTTCAATTAAAATGGACCTAGTGTCCCTTCCATCTTGGATTCAAACATCAATGAGATAACTGACACAGACCTAGGTCACATAGACCTAATGGACTTCATGACCAGAGTCAATGTAAAATTCAAGAATGATTTGATTCAGAGCATTTATGATAATGGTTTACCTTAGGTTGTATCCTTCCCATTCTTAGTGCAAACCCCCAAGCTTATTCTCACTATGGCTAAACATTATGATGTAGAGAAGAGAGAAGTAGTAAATGATAAGGGGGAGAAAATTTTGAGCCTAGGTCTAGATTTCATTGATATTATGTTTATATCCCAGAGTTTGAAAACTACATAGATGTTACTCCTAACTCCTCCAAGAAGTTATATCATGACAATAACTTAGCATGTTCCTATATTTTAAACAAATAGTGGTTGAATACCCCTAAATATTTGTCCATAAGAATGCCCAAGAACCTAGCTAGAATAGAATTCAAAGATGAGGTAAGGGACATCAATTTGCTTTTACATAGAATTACAAGAAGCCCAAATGCAAAGTAATACCAAGATTGGATGTACCATTATATATGGGTAATCCAATAAAATAAATAATATATTCACTGGGCTCAATTGATCAGTGACTCCATTCATAGACAGTTGGTGGAGGTTTAAAGTACAAGCAAATTTAACATTACCACCTCCCTTGTCTATGCTTTAGCAAAAGAAAGGGCATTCTTAGGATTAAACAAAGTGCCAAATAAAATTAACAAAGTTTATAACTAATATCTTGATCTCACTTTTGAGGTGAGTAAACATCGATTTAGAAGAGTTAATGATGCCTTCATCTACTACATCATAAATGTTGGTGTTCTAAATTTGTACCCTAGCTGAGGAAGGGATTGTTCAGATCTTCCTACTCAAATCTAGTCCAACATGGGACTGACACTAGGTTTTGTGTATCCTAATAATGGATTAGACCTCTAGAGAAAGCTGAATTACTTATGAATCTATCACCTACACAACCTAAACTAGTACTTAATTGGAAAGGGGAGAGGGATTTTGATAATAAATTATAAAGCATGTAAAATACATGATGCACTAATTATTTGATCACTCAAACTCACACAATACACACTATGAGACACTTTCAAGACCAAATAATATCAATCTCACATAAATATTTTAGAATAAGGCATTAATTAGTTATCAAATTAGCAATAAAGGGCAAATATCCACTTTTAAGCTAGACAATAAACTATAAATAGCACTTATAATGACCTGTAAGAACTACTAAGCATTTCTTAAAGGTGATAAAAACCTAGACATAAGAAATTAATATACATTCACTTAACCATAGTACATGAATTCATGGAACACACTTGAATCTAGCTTTTAAAATGATGGAATTCAGTCTTTATTGCATCAAAAGGTGTTACAGTACAAATTTTAGTAGAGTCTAGTCATACAAAAAAATAAGGATAGAGGGATCGATTTCAAGGTTTAGAAGCCTATATTTATAGGGGAGAGAGAGAGAGAGAGAGAGAGAGAGAGAGAGAGAGAGAGAGAGAGAGAGAGAGAGAGAGAGAGAGAGAGAGAGAGAGAGAGAGAGAGAGAGAGAGAGAGAGAGAGAGAGATGTATCAAAAGAGGCCCAACCACTTTTGATGGATTAACACTCTCAAGGATGCTAACTCATGACCTTATTAACAAGGAAAAAATTATGTAAAATAATTAAATGTCCATTGCCCTTATCCAAATATCTGGTGTCTTTCTTGGAACCATGTCATTATCTACTTGATCTACTGACAAGGATCATGTCTTGGAATTGATTGAATTGTGCCACATCTACATTAGGTGGCCATCTGTACATATTTATTGAAAATGTGACTCAAATTATAGGCAAGACACTTTTCTATTATAATATTTACATTTGTAATGGTTCTAACTTAAACCTAGGTCCATTTTATAGATAGAAAACCAATCTTAGACCATTGGTTTTCACACAGTCATAACATTCATGAAAACTTGCAAACTAATTGACCTTACTTCACAAACACTATTCCATCTTCTATTTCTTTTTTAGGTCTAATATCAAAGACATTTCCTTTATCCAGAACCCTGTGAGCACTAAGAGGTGACCGTACAAGGATTCTTCATCTAAAATCAATGAACATGTCAATTGAATGACTCTATAATAAGGTTGACAAGTTTGAATTTATTGACCAGAGATCCTATTTAAACTTCAATGGAAATAGATCCCTGTCCTTGACCATCTTTCCTATATGGCAATGTTTGCTATCAATTGAACTCTAATGGTGATATGGGTCCTTAATATTTTTTTCTCCTAGGTCAAAGAACTAGTTCATCGACTTTCAATGGAAGATCTTTAGATTTACTTGATGTTCAATGGTTATTGATTACCAACTTGGGCCATTCATATTGTGCCCAACTATCTTTATTTTTATTGGTCCCATAGATTTTATTAACTTATTAATATTGCTCACACTGTTAGATCTAGATATATGAATGCACATAAATCTTTGATCTTTTGCCAAGACCCACTAACTTTTGACACTTATCCTCTTTGTATTCATCATCAAGATCCTCTGACCTCTTTTTGAATTATCTTGCTTCATCAATCTTGATGTATGATTAAATTCACTTCATTAATCTTCTGGGGACCCACTAACACTGTCAAGTTGCCTCGCTCCATTGGATCAAGTTGTACAATTTAATGTGATCCATTGATCTTGGACCTATTTGAAACCCCAAATTCTAGTTTATGATGATAAAATTTGACATTCATGTGAATGGCATTTGATGTCCATGTGGACATATTTGACATTCTATAGACCATCAAATTAAGCTCCAATGGATTTTTGCTTGAGCTTTAATTTGACTTTCGCATGAATGTCTCCCATTATTTGACTTAATTTGTAATTTTATATCTTGAAGTGTAGGAATCATGGAGGTGTTGGAAAAATAAAGAGATAAAAGGAATATTTTAATCCATGCAAATCTGAATAGATACAAAGAGATATAAAATAAACAAAATAATTATTCATGTTGATAATATTATTTTTGATGCATTCTTTTATATTATAATACAAATATATATAATACCATCATATAATCATGGAGATCCTCTCTACCTATAATATATCCCAATCTTCTATATTTGTGAGTTGGTTGAACAACTCCACACACATATAAAAATATAATAACAAACACTAACTAACTCACAAATATGTTATTTACCTCTTGATAAATATCAAACTATAAATACTCATGTAAAATCTAATCCTAACATTCCACCCCCATCATTTTTACATGGTGAAAAAAAATCATACTCTCATCTACAGTATGCTCACCTCTTATAGCATTCCCTATTTATCTCATGACCTTGATATAAAGAGAGACTCACTCCTCCCATGGTTTTATAGGTTTACAAAAAACCTTGACATGAATAAGAACACCATCTACCTCCAATAATTAGCATGAACAGAACTGTATGCCACTGCATACTTATAGGTTTGCATATTATTGATGCAATCTTCCTACACATGACCACTATTATGTAAAGGAATGCATCTTGCATTTACTTTATGTGACCAAAATATACATGTCACTAAGGGTCATCTCCATAAAGAAGTAAGGTAGTTGTAGGATCTCTACAGTAGTTACTCTCCTAACTATTGCCAAAACATTGTTCACCTCCTATGGTTTTTTGGATCTCTACCACAAACCCTTTCAAGATCCATGAACTAAATTAAATTGGTGATTTTTGTCCTTTCATAATGTTTTCACATCAAGAAATCATGTTTGGAATTTTCACACAAATTACATATCCTAAACAAGCATATTATTTTATTCTTATTTTGAAAACACATGCTAAAAAATGAATTTAACTACCACAATACATTGAAAACTGAAATCCACATAACTAAAAATAAGACACCACACAAAATGTCACCACATCATTAGTGCAGCCTCATTATTAGTGACTAATGAGAGGTCATTGAAAGGCCTCCAATGTTCATGTATCCTCTAGCCTCTAGTTGAAGAAGCTACTTACTCGGTTGACAATGTTATAAAGATCAGATGCATGTCACTTTGACTGAAATAGTGTCCCCCCCCCACAATACTGACATATTTGATATTAGGATGTCGCATACAAGTGATAGAACATCTATTAAAAAAATACTATTTTAAACTGACACTTTTGAATTTTTGACATAGATGACCAAAAACCTTATGACTCAATACATTTTGACATAAAACAAATTTTAATTCTAAAAATCATAACTTTTACAATAACTAAAATGATTAAAACACTAAAAAACTTGCCTAAATACATCTAACACTTTTAATGACTCACTTATTAAATCTTGGAACAACTAATATAATGCAACCTATACTTATGACATTAAATACTATATGTTTTTTTTTTTTTTTAATGAGCAAATTTGAAAATAAAGGCTCGACTCTTTTTGACTTATGACAATTACAGACTTAGAAGTAACTTCTAACAACCTTAATATAATAACAAATAAACTTAATATTAAACAACTTTGACTTATAAAAATAACATATATGCATGTAAGGTATGTGGGTAGTCTTTTTGATCTCCATTGGTAAGAACACAATCAAGGTGAGTTTAATTGTGGAGGTGGCAATCATTTTTGAATTCTCAGTCCAACACAATGACAGTTGTGCAGGAAAATGATGTAGATATAGCTGAGCTCAAAATTAAACAATACCTACATATGGTGCTCAGACGTGATGGTGCAATGTGCTCTAGTATATGTTGGTTAGATGCATATAATTAATGGAGAACTCAAATAAGATGACAATAGAAGCATAATTATATCAAGTTTTATAGTGACACAAATCAGCTAAACGGTACAATAAATTAATTTGGATGCTTAATATTCAAGAAGGAACTAAATAAAAAATTTAGCCCACTTTTAGAAGGATAAATACAAAGAAGATAATACCAAAAGCATTGGAAGTAGGTCATGAATTTAGATCTCAATTTTTAGATCGATGACAATGGCACATGAGACTGCATAAAGGCACAGGTTTTCTAAATCATATCTTTGTGCACAAATCACTGCATCTTTGTTTATATTGAATCTCCAATAAAAATGATGTAGAATACTTGGTATGTATTAGATCTACATGTAGGCATGGCTCATACAAGTTTTTGATCTATGAGTGTAACATAAAAATAAGGGTCTCTTAATCTATACCAAAAATCTCTCAATACAATATACACTAAGCTATGGACTTCAACAAAGGATTCTAATCATTAATTTGAGGCAATTATATAGGTTTCAACATTAACCCATTCACATTCTTAATCCTCCATAATAGGTGCAAGACTGAGCTACTCTAATACCACTATTGGAAAAATAAAGAGCTCAAAGAATATTTTAATCCATGCAGAGCTAAATAGACAAAGAGAGATATAAAACATAGAATAATTATTCACATTGATAATATTAATTTTTCTACATTCTTTCATATTAAAATAAAAATATATAGAATACCATCCTATAATCATGGATATGTCCTCTACATTAACATCTCCCAATCTCCTATATTCATGAGTTTGTTGAAAAACTCCACTCATGTATAACAATATAATAACAAATACTAACTAGCTCACAAATATGTTATTTACCTCTCTGTAAATATCAAATTGTAAATACTCATGTAAAAGCTAATCCTAATAGGAGGGAACTAATTTTTTGGAGATGTTCTTGATGTCAAAAGGATTTTACTCACTTGATCCATTGGTCATATGAACTTTCTAAATGGATATATTAGATGCACAAGTTCGCTAGTTCATTTTCTCCTGCATGATGTCTTGGTGATGGTCTGGTAAAAAATGGCTAAGTATGGAAACTTAGCAAATTTTGTCTGAGAAGCCAACTTTGAACATGCATAACTTTTGTCATGCTTAGATGCATGGCCTAAAACTTAGTGCCTTACAAGTAGGGACTAATCTGAACAAACCCATGTGACCATTTTCTCTTGATACTACCATACATGCAAGATATAACATTATTAAACTGCCCACTTAGCTTTATTTTAGATTCTTTACAAATTGGCTATGGAAACTTAGTGAAACAACTTGAGAGGCCAACTTTGAGACTTCATATCTTTTACTATGCTTAGTCAGATAACTTGAAACTTGGTACATATGTTCTTTGGGATAATATAAATAGACCCATATGACCAATTCTTCTTGACTCATCCACACATAGAAATGATGGCATCAACAAACTACCTACTCAAAATTTCTTCCACTAGACCCAAAATGTCTATATGAACACAAAGAATAATCAAATGAATATTATGCATTCCCACACTTATTCCAAGCACTCTTGACATCCCATAGGGTTTATGCAACTGTGTACTTGTCCCTTAGAAATTGACAACGTACACTTCAAGTGAACTTAAAGTGTTTCAAAATCTTCATTGGTAAAATGAGATCCTTGAACCACTCATTCCATCCAAAATTTTTGTTTATATGCTCATCCATTAGCAACTTGGTTTATCTAGGCATAAGCTTGGTATGTGGGCCAAAAATGGCCAACATCTTTGGTGACTTGGCTAGGGATCATGCATGTTATGCTTGAGAACTCAAACCATCTCTATGACTCTTAGATAATTTGTATGATATATTGACCATTTACATTGACTACAAGATAACCTCTTGACTAAAAAATAAAGAAATACAACATACATGGAAAGAAACAAACTTGAAATGGAAACTAACCTAATAAAACAAAGGCAACTAAACTACTAAATAATTGTGTAAATAAAATCACTTATTTGGGATAAAATAAAAAGGAAACTGATGTGTTAAAAAGACAGATAAAAATAAGAAAAATCAATTATTTATAAGGGACTTAACTTCCTTAATAGCAGTGCTTTAGATGTATCCCATTGACTAGGATATGAAGCTCTTCACCATTCATCCTTGTGAGTTGGAAAGTATTATGTGATTTACAACTAGAGATTGTGTATGGACCACTCTAGAGAGAATCAAATTTTATGTGTTTTCCTAGCTTAGATCTATCCTCATCCCACTTGAGGATTCAATATCCTTCTTATAAACTTCTTGAAGAATCTCCTTTATTAAATAATCTCTTTGTCACTTCTTGATGGGCTTCCATAGCCAACATTGACTGATGCCTTGTCTCTTCTACATCCATGAGCTTAGCATATATTATTTTCATTGGCTCATTTTCCAAAATCCCAAGTTGATGCATTAATTCCAAAGCATGGAATTCAAGAGAAATAGGCATTCTTACTTCCTTACTGTATACTAGCTTGTATAGAGAATCAGCAATTGATCTCTTATAGGTGATCATGTCAGCCCATAGAGCTGACTTCAATTTGAGATGACATGTTTTTTTTTTATCTTCAATACTCCTAATGATCTTTAATAAATTCTTGTTAGTGGAATCAACAAGGCCATTACCTTATAGATAATAGTTTGATGAGGTACTGACAAAACCAGTATGTTGAACTACCCACTAGCTGATATTAGATCCTCTCATGATTTTATGCATTACTAAATAATATCCTCCACCATGTCCATCATGGAACTAATCAAGAAACCTCTATGTTTGACATGGCTTTATGCATCTTAGCAATATGTCATTGACATTAATCTATAATATCTCCTCTTTGAAGGATTTAGATGAGAAGGATAAATACCATCTTGTAGATACCTTACCATATCTTAAAACCATCTAGAAGGTGAGGCCTGATCACTTTTAACTTCATCATTTGACACCATAACTAGTTCATTAGTCTCTTGCAAGTCTTGGGCTAGATGTTCATAAATTCCTTTGCCTCTAACTAGCTTTGTGACTATGATCTCAATATCATATTCCATGACCTTGGTTATCCAACCAACTCTCTTGTCATATATATCCTTGTTTAAAATAAAATATTTGACACTTGGATTTTCAACCATCAAATGTATCTTATTATTAGACAAGTACCAAAAAAAATTAAGATACCTTATGAATGAAATTACATGCTTCTCAACAAAAGAATACCATGTTTAATATTCTTCTAAGCCTTGACTAAAGAAGGCTATTAGCTACTCTAAAGTCTCTTTATTCTGTTGCATGAGAATACCTAAAATTGTGTCAATGTTTGCATAGTTGTATAAGAATAAATATTTTGTAAAATTAGGGTTCAAGAGTGTAGGAGCATTGGCTATATCTTTATTGATCTCTTCAAGACTTATTACTCCTTCTTTGGACCAACTGAAACTCTAACCCTTCTTTAGCATAATTATGAGTGGCTTGGCTAAAGTATCAAAATTTAATATGTATCTCCTTATGAAATTTATTTTGCCTAAAAACCTTTGCAAGGCTTTCTTGTGCTTAGGCAATGAAAGTGCAAGAATTGATTCTATCCTATCAGGGTCTATACCTATATCATATTTTGAAATTACATGTCCAAAAAGCCTACCTTCATGAACAAAGAAAACACACTTTTTTGGATTCAAAGACCCTCCAAATTACCTACACCTTTCAAACACTTGTTTGAGGTGAATCATATACTCATTTATACTATTAAAAAATAATATTATGTCATACAAATAAATAAGAATAAACTTGTTGAGGATACCTTGAAATGCCATGTCCATGGCTTTCTGAAAAGTGGCTCTAGCATTAGATAAACCAAAAGGCATCTTTATGTATGTAAATGTCCCCCACTTTGTTGTGAAGGTTGTTTAGAACCAGTTTTCTTCTTTAACCAAAATTTGATTGTATCTATTTTAATCATCCAATAAAGAGAACCTTTCTAAACCTACAACTAGTTATAAAATTTGCTTTGTTGATGTTTAAAATTGTGCTTGTTCTAACATGAACAATGGGAAGTTTCAAGATGTGGGACTTGCGACTTGAAATAACCTCCAAATTTTTAAGAAGCTGGTCTCTTCTTTATATCAAGTGTATACTAGGAAAAGGGATAGGAATTTTAACAGAAACACAACTGCAAGAAAGAAAATATAACTATGGCGATGCACCTGAATGTAATTCAACCTTAATCTTGAGAACAGTGAGACTATATGTAAGGTTCAATTACATTTAAGATCAAACAAGTGCATGATCAATGTAAAAGATGGAAACAATAGAAATAGAGGCTCACAGCATAGACTACTTTTGTAGTGATATAAAAAATAGCAACAAAGGCACAAGGTTCAATCTTCTTATTTGAATTATCCAGTCACATAAGAGGCACAGAAACATTCACAATTATATAAACCTTCCAACTCTAGAAAATGAAACAAAGGCAAATGACATTCATAATCACAGCTCTAGAAAGTCTAAAACTCTTGACAACACAGTCTAGACTACTTTTGCAATGACATAAAAAGTATCAATAAAGGCACAGGATTCAATCTTCTTATTAATTCTCCAGTCACATAAGAGGCACAGAAACATGCATAGTTACATAAACTTTCCAACTTAAGAAAATAGAACAAAGGCAAATGATATTCTTAGTCACAGCTCTAGAAAGTCTAAACTCTTGACAATAATTCTCTCAGAAAATTCTCTTTGGTATCTCTTTTTCTGTATTGATCTTTGCACCCTTATTTATATCCTTGATTCACTCTATATTGTCTGCTTGTTCCCAATCTAACAGCCCAACTGAAATCTAACTGAACTAGAAGTGTCTAACAAAAGATATTTCATAGATTTTGAAATGCTCTATCTTTTGGTAGTTCATTGGCTAGAACAGATTTCAAGACACTCCCTTCTCTTTAAATAGAAGATGACACTTAGCCAATTCCTTGAAAACCTTATTATTACTTAGGAGACATTGGAAAATGACACTTGGTGTGTTCTGCAGCACCTATCGAAGACACGCGACACTTTCCACATAACTTATACTCCTTTTGTGTCTTTGATTATGAGTGTTTCACCTTTGACACCTATCAAAATATGCTTCCTCAAAACTTTAATAGCTTAAAATAAAATAAGACCTACAGCCTTTCTTGCCCAAGCAACTTGAAAAGGAGCATAGGGACAGGTGGCAATCTCTGCTTGATTCAACAAAGGACACATGGCAATCTCCACTTTACTTATCTGGGGTTATGTGGTGGTCTCTACTTCTTTTAGCTACCTTCTTATAAACTTGTAGAAGGTGACATGTGGTGGTCTCCACTTTAATCTATTTATATCATAGAAACAATTGGGTCTCATTTCATATTTACACAGATAGCGACACCTGGCAGCTTCTGCTTGCTTTAGAAAGAAAACTTGGGACCCACCACAGTCTACTATATTGGTGAAGCAAAATGAAGATAATTTGGATCTTGACACATGGTGGCTTCCACTCTCCTCTATTGGGATACATGGTGTCTTCTGTCACTTTTAGAAAAGCAAAATTGAGACCTTTCACAATTGCCACTTGGCACTTTCTGCCTGATCCTAATACTTAGCTTTTGAAACCTTCTACTGAAAAGAGATTTGGAATGTGGATGCTGATATGAAATGCTTGAAACATGGATGCCGATATGAAATGTGGATGTCGACACTTTTCATGCTCCGTTGAGTTGCTATGAGGTACGTGGCAACCTCTGCAGCCTTACTGAAATTATGAAAAGTGCCTCAAACGATGACACTTGGTAGCTTCCACTTGACTTCGACACTTAGACAAAAATGAATCAAAAGGAAAATTAGCACCTGTGCTCTGTTTCAAAACTTCACCATCTTAGATCAAATTATGCGGGAACAAAATTTTGTAGCATGCAATTGAAAAATAGAATGGAACGTAGAGTAAATCTTTACTCTACATGCTCCATTGATGGAAATGGATATTGGTCTTTAAGAGAGGCCTTTTTCAAGTCATGGAAGTCAACACATAGCCTTATTTCACCATTATTTTTCTATACTAGAATAAGGTTTGCCACCCAAGTTGAGTGTTTAATTGGAAATATTATAACTAACTCAATGATCTTATCTAGTTTATCTCTCATCAAAGGTTCAAGCTTTAGGTTAATAGGCCTTTGTCTCTATCTAACTAGCCTAGTCTCATGTTCTAATTCAATGGTATGTTGATCTAGGCTTGGATCAAATCCTTTAAGGTCACTGTACTGCCATACAAAGACATCTGCAAAACTTGAACATAACTCAATAAAAGTTTCCTTATTTGAAGATGTGAAAACTTTACCCAGCTTTAAACTCTTACCAGTTATAATTTATACATTTGTATAGTGTTCTTATTTGGTTTATAAAGAAAACTTATTTTCTTATTTCATCATCTTTTTTTAATATGTTTTCAAGGGTGACCAACCCTTTAGGCAACTTGTTTGTCTTCAATTGCATAATCTGGTCATCATACTATTGCAAATGCTTATCTTCGTTCTTTGAGGAGAATTTAACGTCCTCTTGTAATAATCTAACTATCATCTTAAAATAATTTCTAATTATCATGGTTGTCTAGGATAGAAGGTCTCACAACTACCTTGATGTGTGATTAAACTTTTTCATTTTTTATGTCATCTAGGATACTAAATTATGACCCAATGACAACCAACTTATCAGCATGCTTGTTCTTATTTATTGATATGGATTTAATATTGAAGGCTTGAAAGTATTCAACTAGGTCCCATAATCTCTGATTATAGGACTTAAGTAGTGGGTTCTTACATATAATAAGTCCCCTTACTTGGTGAACTACCAACTCACTATCTCCAAAAACTTGTAAAGAATTGACCTCCATCTTTCTTGCCCATTACAAACCATGCACTAGTGCTTCATATTCAGTAACATTATTGGAAAAACCAAATTTAAACTTGAGATAAGATAAATACATTTGATTAGCTGGATAAATTAACATCATCCCAACCCTAGTGCAATGTTTATTCCTGGATCCATCAAAATATAGTTGCCATAGTCCATCACTAGGTTGATTATCTTTATCAATATTGGAATTGGTGCATTGTTTTCATGACGATAGTAGACACCAAGTCCCTCTTCTTCAATTAACTTGTAAGGATAATATCCATGCAAATCATAGGCCCATTCATCAAGGAAAAGATCTGGGACTCCATCCAGAGGTGATTCAGATTCTACCTCACTATTTTCTAGTACCTTGTCTGAGATAACACAATTAGTGTTCACCATACTTGACATATATGGCTCTAAATTAAACCTTGAAATAGGTTCATAACATATTGTTACCTTAGTATCATACTTGGTCCTAAAAATTAAATAGTTCCAATCAACTAACAAATATCCTCCAATCTTTAAACTAAAGTCTCTTGATAGGCACATAGAAAAATAGGGGGAAAGTCCACTAAAACTACATCTTGATGAATAATATCATTGGGGCAAGTGTGTAATGTCAGTTTTAGATCTTTGATTATGACTATTGTCTTCATTTTTGAGCCATCTAATTGCAAAACTCCTTTGGTATTGGCTCATAGACAAGACCAAGCTTGTCTATAATTTGTTTGGACATGATAGTGCTACTAGCTCCACTATCTACCATACAGTTATGGACTAAACAATCACTAGCTATCAATGAGAGATAAAAGGGAGGGGTTTTGTTTGATTTGACATTGATTTTTTCTACCTTAGTCATGTTATGTACTTGTTGATCAGGTTACTTAATTTGCTAGTTTGAATTGGCCAAGATAGCTCTTTATTTCTCAATTGGTTTTTTAGATACCTTAAGATCTAAAAGCTCTTAAATAAGCATGTCCTTTTACCTTGGGATGATAAGGGAATCCCACATGCTAATGCTAACATTTGATTTCTTCATTTAATCTATTATGCTGAAAGATGATCTACTAACGTTTGGCAACAACTTTCGTGCCACTAGTTGTTCTCTAGTTAGGGGCATTTGGGGAACTTTCATTTTATTTATATTTTAAATCTTATATGCTATAGGAATAATAACTTGATCCTTGACACCCTTTGAAATAAAACTAGGAACACTAGAAGTATTGCTCACATCTTGAGCTTCCTCAACTGTTATTCTTTTAGCTTTAGTCAGAGCTTCAACTTGACCATTTATGTTTTTAGTTTCACCAACTTGATTGAATGTAATATGATCATCCAATTTCTAATTAACATTGATAGCATCAGGCTGCCCTAGAATTTGTTGAGCTTATACTTGGAATGTCATATTCATGTCTTGATACTAACCACCTTGAAGAGAGAACTTTTCCTATGTCATTTGTGACATAGTAATCTCTTGTGATACTAAGGCTTGATTTTGAGTGTCACTTGGATTGGAAGGTTGCTAACCTAGATCTTGCATCAAGTTATTTTGAGGAGTAATTACTTTTGAACTAGAAGGTACATTGGAATCAAGGGCTACATATGGCTTAGTTTGGGTTATGGCTTCTTGATTTTTATAAGTTTATCTATTGTCCTTGAAACCTTAAAAATGGGGTATTTGGTTATTAAAGGACTAATAAGTATTCTAGTTTTATTATTGGTAAGGTCTGTCATGGTGTTGTTGTCTCTTGAGTTGAACAATCTCATTTTCAAAAGCTTGTCACATGCTTTTCAGATCACCAATCTCACTAGATTGATTAGGAGGAGATACAACTTGGACTTTTGGAGATGGAATAGGACATATATATAGAATCTAGGAAAATTGAAGAGGAGGAACAAGTTACAATTCTATAAATATGGGCATTAAAGGCCTTGGAGCAAGTTTACCAACTTGAATTAAGCTATTTTCTACTCTTATTACAATTTTAAAGGAACTTGGAAAGGTATTACCACCCATAGACTGTATCATGACACTTATATCACAATTAAGAGACTTAAGATGGTACAAAAATACATACTCTAGAGATGGTTTAACCAATAGAGGGATACTAGTCCATGTCTTTTAGAATCTAAGATTAAAATCAAATATGAATTCATGGGGGTACCTTTGTATGGTAGTTAGTTGTTCAACCAAAGATAGATGATCAGAATTGTCTTCAAATTTCCTAAATAAGGTTACACCTAACTCATCCCAAGTAGTAATGGAGGTCAATGGAAGATTCCTATGTCATTACAATGCTTTTCCCATGAAGGAGGCAGTAAACAATCTGATAGCCATATTATCTTGAGTAACATTAAGAACAGAACACAGATTGGCAACATCTTGGATCTAATCAATAGTAGTAGTTTTATCACATTTTTTTGAGAATAAAGGGATAATTTTTAGGGTAGACACAATAATTTCATCATATTGGGATAAATTTAGGAGACTACCTCTATTAAATAGAACAAACACTTGATTTTTGATAACCATTTGGGCAAAAGGAATTTGGCTTATAGACATAATAGATTGGACTAAAATAATAGAGTGATCAGGAGATGAATGATTAATTTGAGGATAAGTTCTTATGTTATTGAATCTTTATCTTTTATAATAATTAGAAGGCAATTCAATATGTTCAAAAGGAGTACCTTTACTTGATGATCTTGTTGTAACCTTTGGCATGAAAGCACTACCTAGAAGATGCTATGAACTCTGCAACTTGAATGATATTCAACTTTTGACAATGGTATATGTCTCCTCCTTTTAAAATTTCTTCTTCTCAATCTTCAAACTTCAATTATGCCAAATAAGTTGGGTCCCACTAGGCGTGCCAAAATTGTTGGTGTTCTAGATTTTCAACCTAATTGAGGAGGGGATTGTTTAGATCTTCCTACTCAAATCTAGTCCAACATGGGACTAATTCTAGGCTATATCTATCCTAATAATGGATCAAACCTTTAGATAAGGTTGGATTCCTTATGGATCTATCACCTACACTAAACCTAAACTAACACTTTCTTGGAAAAGGGAGAGAGATTTTGATAATAACTTATAAAGCATGTAAAAGAGGTGATGCACCAATGATTGATCACTCAAACTCACACAATACACACTATGAGACAATTTAAAGACTAAATAATATCAATCTCATATAAATATTTTATAATAAGGCATTAATCAATTATCAAATTACCAAGAGAGGGAAAATATCCACTTTTAAGCTAGACAATAAACTATAAATTACACTTATAATGACCTATAATAACTACTAAGCATTTCTTGAAGGTGAGAAAAACCTACACATAATCAAGGAATATACATTCACTTAATCATAGTACATGAATTCATGGAACACACTTCAATCTAGCTTAGAAAATGATGGAATTCAGTCTTTATTGCATCAAAAGGTATTACAGTACAAATTTTGGTAGAGTCTAGTTATACCAAAAAAGAGGGATAGAAGGATCCATTTCAAGTTTTAGAATCATATATTTATAGAAAAGATAAAAATATAGAGAGATATATACATTGAAATAGGCCCAACCACTTTTGATGCATTATCACTCTTGAAGATGCTAACTCGTGACCTTATCAACAAAGAACAAATTTTGTAAAAGATGTAAATGTTCATTTCCCTTATCCAACTACCTGGTGTCTTTCTTGGAACCATGTCATTATCTACTTGATCTGTTGATGAAGATCATTTTTTGAAATTTATTTAATTGTGCCACATCTACATTAGGTGGACATTTGTACCTATTTATTAAAAATGTGACTCAAATGATAGGCAAGACACTTCTCTATGATCATATTTACACCTGTACTAGTTCTAACTAGAACCTGGGTCCATTTTATATAGATATATAACCAATCTTAGACTATTTGTTTTCATATAGTCACAACATTCATGAAAACCTTCAAACTATTTGACCTTGCTTCACAAACACTAGTCCATCTTCTATGTCTATATCTAGTCTAATATCGAACACCTATACTTCATCCAGAACCCTGTGAGAGCTGATAGGTTACTATGTATGAGTATTCTTCATCTAAAATCAATGAACATGTTAATGGAATGACTTTGTAACACAGTTGACAAGTTTGAAGTTATCAACTACAGGTGTTGTTTAAACTTCAATGGTGACCGAACCTTATCCTTGACCATCTTACCTATATGACAATGTTTACTGATGACCAAGATCTAATGGTGATATGGGTCCTTAAGATTTTGTTTTCCTGGGTTGAATAATTGGTTCATCAACCTTCAATGGAAGCTCTTTAGATTTGCCTAATCTTCATTGGTCATCGGTTGCCAACTTGGGCCATTCACATTATGCCCAACTATATTTATTCTTATTAGTCCCACATATTCTACTAACTTGTTGACTCTGCTCACACTATTAGATCTAGATGTATGAATGCACACAAGTCTTTGATCTACCAAGACCCACTAACTTTTGGCACTTGTCCTCTTTATATTCATCATCAAGATCTTCTGACCCCTTTTTGACTTATCTCACTCCATTGATCTTGATGTATGATTAAACGCACTCCATTGATCTTCTAGAGACCCACTAACATTTTCAAGTTGCTTCACTCCATTAGATCAAGGTGTATGATTTAATGTGAGCCATTAATCTTGGACCTATTTGAAACCCCAATGGATACTTTATGATGCTTAAATTTGAATTTTGTGCAAATGTCATTTTACATCCCCATAGATGTATTTGATGTTTTGTAGACCATCAAATTTAAGCTCCAATGAATTTTTTCTTGAGAATTTATTTGAATCCCATGCAAACATCTCCCATTATTTGACTTTGGAAATTTAAATCTTGAAGCACAAGAATCATGGAGGGGCCTAATTTGTTGGAGATGTTCTTGATGTCAAAAAGATTTTTCCCACTTGATCTATTAGTCAAGCGAGATTTTTAAATGGAGATATTAAATTTACAATTTGGCTAGTCCATTTGTTCCTACGTAATGTCCTAGTGATGCTCTATTCAAAAATGGTTAAGTATGGAAACTTAGTGAATTCTATCTACGGAGCCAACTTTGAACATGCATAACTTTTATCATGCTTAGACGCATGACCTAAAACTTAGTACGTTGCAACTAGGGACTAAGATAAATAAACCCATGTGACCATTTTATCTTGAGACTACCATATGTGTGAGATATAAAATTATAAAATTTCCCACTTGACTCTATTTTAGCTTCTTTACAAACTGGCTAAGTATGAAAACTTAGAAAAACTGCCTGAGAGCCCAACTTTGAGCCTTCATATCTTTTATTATGCTTAGTTATATGATCTAAAACTTATAATATATGTTCTTGGGGATAAGATTAATAGACCCATATAACCAATTCTTCTTGACTCATCCATATGTGGCAATAATGGCATCAACAAACTACCTACTAAAAATTTCTACCACTAGACCCAAAATGTCTAGATGAACATAAAGAAGAACTAGATGAATGTTATACATTCCCACACTTATTCTAAGCACTCTTGACATCATGAAGGGTCTATTAAAGTCTAGACTTATCCCTTAGAAATTTAAAACTTACATTTTAAGTTAACTTAAAGTGTTTTAAAATCTTCATTGGTAAAATGAGATCCTTAAACCACTCATTCCATCTAGAACTTTTGTTTATCTATTTATCCATTAACAACCTGGTCTATCTGGGCATAAGCTTGGTATGTGGGCCAAAAATAACCATGTTTAAACAATGTATAGGGATGATAAGGTTTTATGATGCTATAATAATAGAAATAAATGATTGGGATCATACTTCATCTAGTTCCCCACATTTTCCTACATTAGAGTTAGTGGTTTTAGTGGGTATCCTTATACCCTTCCTAGATATGTTAGTGACAAGTGGGCCTTAATAGAGCTTGTAAGACAACTAGTGGAAACCCTCAATTTCTTATCAAGTAGGCATAAAATAGACATGCATTTCCCTATAAATATAGGGAGATGCACATGCCCTTCCTTATCTAAGGCCAAATGTGTAGAATCAGAGATGACTCAAATGACTTTAATAAATCTTGATAATAAGCCTTGTTATGATGTTATAGTTTATATTACTAGTTTATTAGGTTCTTCATATTCTCACAAATCCTTTTTATGAAGATTATTGGGAGGATATGTAGGATGAGGAAGAGGTTAGACTGAGGGATAATTCTAGGATGACCCTTGAACAAATTAAGAACTATGATATGGCACCTATTCCAAAAGATTTGAAATATGAGGAACAACCAATGGATAGGGTGTATTATGATAATCATATCTAACTCTAACCCCTTCCTCAATTTAGGTGGTCTACACCCAAATCCTTATCTTTAGTATATAGGACCACCCCAATTATTAATAGAACTTTGAATTAGTTAATAAGTAAGGGGGTGAAGATAATGAAGTAAAACCTAAACATCAAAGACATGTTCAAAAAGGAAAAGGATAAGGGTGAGAAGTAGTATCAATTGAGGGTTCCAACAGTGGTACTCAAGTAGATCATGTAGTGGGGTTAGTTGTCTCACATAAAGGGAAGCAAAAGAAGAAGGCCAAAAGATCCACTTCTAGCACCCAAGTGCTAGTATCCCAACCACTAGATCAAGAATTACATATTTCTATAGGAGACACAACTATAATAACCCCTCTTCCTATTTCTACCAACCACCAGTGTAATAAATTACTTCTCATGTTTCTACCAACCCACTAGTGCAAATGATTCCCTTGATAGTGAGCCAATCAGTGTAGTTGGGTATCCCAAATCCATCTCCACCTCCCCCTTCCCTAATCACTTCCAACTCATTACCTATATCCACTACCACCCCATTGATCACCAACACCACCCAATAATACATGGTTTCTAACTTGGTCATTTTGATTGCATCCCCACTATCCATCATAACCACTAAGTTGGAAACATATCCATCTTCATCTTTTACCAAACTACCCACTATTTCTACTCTAGCCATTCCAACCACATTACTAGATTATTTGTATACCTTGGATACCATCCTTACACAAGTTCCCTTATTACCTTCACACATGCCTACCTCTCTACCTATGTCATTCCTAGCTTGTAAACCCCTTAGAAGTACATCCACTCCACCCATCCAAGTATCCTTACCTTCTTCTACTCTCACCTTTATCTAATCTCCCACCAAGGAGGTAGAAATAAAGAAACCCACTGATACAAATATGTTTATTCAACCCACTATTGGGGTAGAGATAGCCAAATTATCAATCAAAGACTCAATAGAAATATTAGGGGTAGACATGACACTTGTTACATTAAATACTAGTGTGACACCTTCAATCACATATTCATAGGTAAAAGTGGTCATTGGGATAGCAAAAGATTCATTAGTAGCCACTCTTAATTGGCTTACACAATTAGTGTCTAAGAAAATGAAATAAATGGTATCTCCTAGCACCCTGGATTTTGGTCTATTAAAAGCATCTAAATGACCAAATAGAGGTCCCAAGACCATTTATAGAATCACTTATGGTGCAACAGGGGGAAAGTATGTGGAGATAGTAGTTCCCCCACCTAAAAAACATAAATATTATTTAGTGGTGGGGTATTATCAGATATCTAAGTTACACTTGGGTCATCCAATGAGATAAGGACTAAAATATGATGTCTAAACAAGCATAAATTCTCTCTTTGATAAAATGGACAATGACAAGGTCACTAAGGATGAGATGAATAATAAGGTAAAGTAGTTGATAATTACCTTAAATAAGGTCATAGACCTAGCAGATCCACTTGAATCCACCCAACTCACTCAATCTCTCAGTTCCATAATAAATAAATATTTGATGCAATGATAGAGATTGGCATAATGGGTAGGGCTACAAAGGATTGGGTTGAAGAAATAGTCACCAAAGGGAATAGGGTGATAAGATTGGCCATGGATTATTATAAGACACTAAAATATGACCTTTCATCTCTGAAGGATGAAATAAATAAATATGAGGAATAAGTTGAAAGGCTAAAGCTCTACTTTCCCAAATTGCAAGCCATTGATCAAATATAAAGCAACACCCTCATATTTGAAAAGATAATAAAAAATAATTTGGAACATGATTAGCTAGAGAGGGAAGCCAAGTTGATAATCAAGATACTTATTGAAAATATTGATAATGCCAAGAGCACAAGTGACAAGGCCACAAATGTAATGTATGATATTGAAGATTCAATTTTCAAATTGTCATGTGAGGTAGCAAATTACCAAGATAGACAACTTCTTGTTTAGGTTGTCTAGGATAAATTCAAAGAGGTCATTAAGAAGGAGTCAACACATGACACAACTTTAAATTTTAATTCCATCCACCAATTTATCAAGTATTGTAATACACTTTATTGTATGGGAAAAGATATCTAAGTCTATAGAGCTTTTTATAGATAATTATCTAAGGTAACAATAGAATGCAACATTAGTAATCTATACATGGTTGGTCTTGATGAAGAGCACCTACAAGAAATATTTGACAACTTCAATGCTTACGTTGAGAAGATACAATCAAAAAATGATAAGGAATCCTCAGATGTCACTATTATTGATTGATTGCTTAATTATTTAAGAAGAAAAACATTATGTGAATTATAAATTTTGTAAGCTAAATTTTAAAGTTGCAAGTTGTAAATTAAAACTATCATTTTGATAGCTCTTATATTTTAGTTGAAAAATAGCTACTTGTAATTTTCAATTATCATTTTGTCAATTTTTAGTTAAAAAAAGTGCAACTTGTATTGTGCACTTTTCTTTTGGGCAAGTTGAATGACTTTAAAGTTGTAAAAACTCTCATCATAATTTTCACATTCGTTTTTGTCAAGTGACTTATAAGTTGTGAAAGTCTCAACTATAAATTAAAATTTTGGTTTTTCAAGTTATGTTTTAAAATACTCAAATATTGAAAAATAATTCAAATTTATTAAAAGATGGATTATGTCACAAGGTTTCATTTTGGCACCCCATTTCTTGATGAAAGACTTCTTCAATAGAGCTCAAGGAGAGACGGTTCGAATGGGAGACTCCTACAACATTTTATCCTTCTTCAACACTTGATGAAGTGTCCAGTTGCTTTCAAAATTATTTTCTTCCTTCTACACCACCAAAGATGCCTCTTCAAGCTATAATGAGGACACTTGTATGAACACTCCCTACTTTTTTATTTTAGGAGGAAGTGTAAATTTTTTTTAACTTCTTCTCTCTTAAGAGATTAAACTTTTGTATAAATATGGGTGTCTTACATATCCCATTGATCTGTTTTTTAATATAAATGTTTTATGCTTTTGAAAAATTCATCTACATGTTGTAACCTAGAGAATATTAATATATTGAAGTTTTACCTTTCTTATTTTGTGTTATCTTTATGTATATATGGATTTTATTACATTTTTGAATGATATAAGTCTTATTTTCAATCATATAAGATCATCTATAGTATTTATCCTACCCTTTTAAAATATTTTTGAGTAAAAATTGAAAACTTTTTTCCTTGTTTGATAAAATATCCAATATTACCTTTGATATCATACTCGTATAAGATTGTGTTTCAAAAGATTTCAATATATTTTTGTTCAAACTTTGTTAAATCCAAGCGAGGATTAATTTCCACTAAAACCCTTTGGTGCATCACCATTTCTAATTTTAAAACTCCTTCTAAACTCTTTTCTTTATAAGTAAAACCCTGGCTATGAGTAAAATAAAAAAGAAGTTATAGTTAGAAGTGAACTGGTCATATATCAGTTGCACTAAGATTAGTGAAAGGAATTCAACCTTCTCTAGAGATTCACCTCAATTTTACAAGGTCCCACAACTTGGAGGTGATCCCATTATGTCATTATATTTATACGTACTAAATTTCTTATAAAACAAAATGGGTGAAAAATCTAATTGATAACAGTGCCAAACAAAAATCAGATATTTTAGTGTGATCTGATTTTTAAGATATAATTACCTTTTAACATTTGCATTTTTTTATAATATAGGTTTTAAATCTTTTGGATTTTTTCTTCTTCCTCCATACAGATTATAAAATCCAAACATCAATGAAATATATATATAACACAAGGAAGCTTTTGTTTGGACACTAGAGAGGAGAACTTAAAGACCATGGTGTCTAAATAATCCTAGATTTTCCCACATTCAAGTGTGAAATATCAAAACCAACTTATGTGTGCCTCAAGGTGAAATTAAATAATCTACATATGGGGATCATGGAAGATCCATCTATGTATAAATGGTGATACAATGAGGAATATGCTTATAGATAATCACAAAATGGAAAATAATACTTTAAAAGGGGTGAGGCTATGGTATGATAGTCATGTCACTAGGGAAGCCACACTAACCTCCAAGGGATATATCACAAGTACTAATGAAATTAAGTAGTCATCCAAATAAGGGGAAATAAATTAATCATTCTAAAAGAGGGGGAAAGTAAATAGTCATCCCAAAAGAGGGTGAAAGTAAATAATCATCCTAAAAGAAGGGGAAGTAATTAATCATCCCAAAATAGGGGAACATTAATTAATCATCCCAAAATGGGGGAAAATTAAATAATCATCATAAAGAGGGGGAAAGTAAATAGGATTTAAATAATACAAGGATACTACAAAAAAAATGATAAAATATATTATAATTTAAATTAGTGAAAACCCCAAAGGTGTGACCTAAGCTCTACAAGAGAAATGAAGGCCAAAGGTAAAGTGAAATAAAAAAATAAGGTGATACCTAATAACCACAAGGGAATTAAAGTATTAAATTAAAAATATAAAATAACCAAATTAGAAACAATGGTGTAAGTAAAAATGATATAAAAACTTGAAGGTGATACCTAAGAAACACAAGGGAAACAAAGGGCGAAATTAATATGAAACAAAACCAGAGAACCAAAAAGGAAATAGTGGTGTAAAATAGGGTAAAGTAAATGAAATGTATAAAATCAAATTAACATGAGACTAAATAAATGTGTTAACGACTATATCAAAAAAGAACATGTGACGTGTGTGTGCATGTGTCTCATAAAGTTTATTAAAGCTAAATTTTTTTATGTATAATATGTGAAAGGTTATTGATTTCCACTTTATGTTAAGGATTATATATCAAAAATCTAATAAAATGATTATGGGAATCATAATATGCCCCAAAAACATGTATAATATCAATGATGGGCATCACAAGATACCCCAGAGGCTGAAATATGGGTAGTGCAAGGTGACCAATATATGTAGTAAGAAGATGACGAGAATCATAAGATGCCCAAACATGTGTTATAATAATAGGATGGGAATTGAAATATACCCCAACCTATGGCATATAAATGGATTGGACTTAACATCAAAATAAATAGTCATATGAATGATGTCAAAAACTATGTAAATCAGTGTTATGGTAGGAAATGTGGCATCTTTGACAATGTCAAGATCTTTGGGAGGTTAATGTATGGTATTGTCCAAGATAATATAGTATAGATAAATAAGACTAAATTTGATTTTAATAGTCAGGTTGATATAGTCTGATAAAATTTGACTGAAATGGATTGTATTGTCTAGGTCAATACAATCTGATGTCATAAAAATAGTTATATCAACTAGGTCAATAAAATATATTGAAATAGGATTGGAATGTATTATATTGGCCAATTTGATGTTAAATTTTTAAAACAAAATTTATTTTATTGGATAAATTGATATAATATAATGAAGATGAATATTCTAGTGAGATATGATTGAAATGGATTATATGTGTTTATAATAATTAATTTAATTATTTACATGTTTTACTATCAGGTCATGTTGAAAAAGGTGATTTATCAGTTCATACTCTTCAATACTTTATAATGGGTGTGTGGCATACAAATTATAAAGAAGAGAATGATATACATAAGAGTCTAAATATTGATTGGAACTGATGACACCCATGCAAAAAACTACCACCCAAACTGTAAAAATCATCACTAAAGAAAGCTATTATTGATTGGATGTGTTCACATATAGATAAAATTTATTTTAAAAATACAAGGACATTAACAAATGAAGCATTGAACATAGTGTGAGGATGTGAAGATTGGTTAAGTTACAAAAATAATTTCCATGTAAGTTCATAACATTTTTTGTAATTCTATAAATATTTTCATAAATGATATGATATAATGAAGGTGACTAAGAAGTTCAAAATGTGGTCAAATGAAAAATATTTTCATGTGTAAATCATTGACAAGAGAAAGGTTACTTTTTGTTTTGAAGTTACAAACCCTTCTAAAAATACTAGCCAGTAAAGTGCAAGTGAAAAGAATTTGGTGTAAGGGAAATTAGATTATGTTAGAAAGATAGAAGAGAGAATAGAAATTGATTAGATAAGTTTTTGATCTCTTATATTTAAATGTACATGGTATCCTTATATTAATAATATATTTTTAAAAATATACATTAATAATGGTCTTTATTTAGTTGACCTTAGTAGACCATTAGCTTAGGGGAAATAGCCATATTTGATTCCTCAACATTGTGATCAAGTATTAAATTATGCAAAATTTTAAAATATATATTTTCTCCTTTTTCATGTCTACATTTTCATATATAGGTCTTATTTTTCATGTGAAATGGTGTGTGTGTGTGTGTGTGTGTGTGTGTGTGTGTGTGTGTGTGTGTGTGTGTGTGTGTGTGTGTGTGTGTGTGTGTGTGTGTGTGTGTGTGTGTGTGTGTGTATACACACACACACACACACACACACACACACACATATATATATATATATATATATATATATATATATATATTATTAACCTTTAATATAATTGTGTTTAAGTAGGTCTAATTCTATAAAGAGGTAAAATAATTTGTAGTTTCTATTACATTATGAATCATGGATGAGACATGTTATTGAATATAGCAATATTGTAGCATAGTTATCATTGGGAATAAGTGATGTTGTTAATATAAATGATCAAAATGACTCCACTGATGAATATGACCAACAAATAATAATTGAGTTCTACAAAATGATCAAGTTTATAAATTTGGAGATGACAATGATCAACTTGGTGAAGCTAAATCTAAAGATGATGGAGTTGACAAAACTGAATTTGATAAAGTTAGCAAACCTAAAAATGACATAAATGATAATGAGTAGAACATGCCAATGGGGATATATTTAGATAAATAATGGGATGTTCCAACTGGTATATATAGAGAGAGGAAGAGAAATGGTAAATTAGTTTTGACTGCAAATTTAAGTCATGAAACTTTTGAAGAATTCAATAAAATTAACAAAGCTCAAAATTAATAGTTTCAAGATTTTTAAAAATGTAAAAAATGTTGGGACATTATTTGATTTAATTAATTCACAGCGCAAGTGGTCCAATCCCTAGTTTATCTTTTATCACAACTATGCTAGTAATAAAACATCACATTGATAATTCAAAAAAGGCTAAACTAAACAATTAAAAATAATAATTGTATTTAAATAAAAATGAATAACAAATAATAATAATTAATTATGAAAATATAATAAAATAACAAAAATAATATTTAATTATAATTAAAATATATAATATTTAATTATAATTAAAATATTTAATATTTAATTATAATTATAATATTATAATTATTACTAATGTTGGATTGGGATTCATCTTGGGTGTAGGTTTCCTTTTTCTAAATGGAGCGAAAGAAAGACATGCATGGAGATGTGGAGCCTTTTACTAAAAGAACTACATGTTCTAACAAAGGGAAAGATTATTTTGTGAATATTGTTAAGGAGAAGAGTGATGAAATGATTCATAAGTTTTTTGTGAAGGAAGTGATTTCAGCTTCATTGGACTTCTGGAGGATATTAAATTATTTTAGTTATTAAATCATGATGTTCTCATTGATAAATCTATAAATATGACTGTAGAATAAACTCTATAATTTTGAAATTTTTAGTTATTATATGGGTTAAAGGAATAAAATTATCTTAAGTGGTATGCTACCAATATCTTTCTTACTTAGTTGGATTCTAGAATGGATGGGGTACCTTCATGCATTGCGTTCTCTACGCCATGAAACATTTCATCTAGTCTAATCCCAAGATGGACACTCTCAAATTTATTTGATTGATTGGTGTCTAAAATTTTTTCTTTGGGGATAGTAATGCACATGCAATTCATGTAGATTTTGAGCAACCTAGATTTAGTTGGGGATGAAAAATTGATCATGTTTGGACTTTGCTTGAGGTCATTGATGCAAATAATGTTATCAAGGGTAAGAAGACCAATACCATCTATCATAATTTTGGCATTAACTTTACATATTTTGGGGATTATCATTTGGCTGAAATTTTGGTTGTTGTTACCTTGGAGGATGAGGCGAGGGAGTGGGGACCCACTATGATGGTCTTAGACTCCAGTGATGATGCTTAGTTTCTATTTTTACTGCTATGTTTATTTTGTTTTCTTATATATCTCATCAAACCTTTATAGAGGAAGGTGATATAATGTAAAATGGGCTTAGCCAATTCATTTAGATTTTTTAATCATATATTATTATTATCAGTGGGTTGTACCCTTTTTTAACTAATAAATTTTTTATTAAATATTATAATTATATATCATTATAATTATTAATTTTATATAATATTATATAAATTACTCAATATCATATAATATAATTATGTATTATATTTTTAAAAGTGATACAAATAAAATATAAATTGCATCAGGTTTGCGTCACGATAACCGCTAATTTTAAAATATAAATTAGGAGGTCCCAAAATCCTTCCCACTTCTTTTATTTTGCATCAAAATGTTCATCAAGAGGGAGAGAAAGAAATCTGATAGAGACAACATAAAAGAAGGGAAAATATGATAAATGGAGGTTAGAGGTTAGAAAGAGATAGAAAGAGGTGAGTTATGAGAAAGGGAGGAGAAAGAGACATGAAAAAAAATTGATAATGGCATACCAACATAGTTTAATAGGAAAATTAAGACCGAGACCCGCTATGCAAGAAAGAAAAGAAGAGGAGGAAGATTATGTATAACCTCTCCAAAATTGCATATCAAAGGTATATGGATTATATTTTTGGCTAAATTTTATTTAATATTATTTAAGCCCTAAAAATAAAGTCTAAAAAGTAAAATGTAAAATAAATCATAATAAAAACCCCTATAAAAAATTATAAGAAAATAACCTTAAGAAAAATGATAAAAGTAAATGCTAGACTCATATGTGTCATAAATATTTATAATTTTGTATTTGAAATTTTATTAAAAAATAGTAAAATAGATAGAAAACCAACTTCACAAAGAATTGAAGTGAAAAAAATATTTCAATGGGTGACATTATTCCATTTAACATGGCCCAAAAAAATATAAAATGCTAAATAATTAAAAAAAATCAAAACATCCCATTAAAAACAACAAAACCTTAATAAAAATTTCTAAGTCTCAACATTGATCTCATGCATTTAATTTCATTTTCCATGGTCTCCACACTAATCGACCCATTTTATTTTTATCTCAAGAAAATGTTTCCATTTGATATTTTAACTAAATAATTATATTACATTGTAATTGTGACTAATTGATTCATGCCTATTATATAAAGAATAAAAACTAATATCATTTATCTTCCACAAAGACCAATTTTATAATTGAATTATTTAACGATTGATTTGATAGTAAAATATTTTTTTAACATGCAAAATTGGAAAGGATTATAGTTGGCATCAATTTTGTGTTTAAATTTGATTTTACTTTTTTATAATAATTCATCTCCTCTGTCTCTCTTGTCTTGTCAAATTTTGTTTGAGGAACCAACTTTGAACATGCATAACTTTTTTCATGCTTAGATGCATGGCCTAAAACTTAGTGCCTTACAACTAGAGACTAATCTGAACAAACCCATGTGACCATTTTCTCTTGATATTTCCATACATGTAAGATATAGCATTATCAAACTACCCACTTAGCTCTATTTGAGCTTCTTTACAAATTGGCTAAGTATGGAAACTTAGTGAAATAACTTTAGAGGTCAAATTTGAGCCTTCATATATTTTACTATGCTTATTCAGATAACTTGAAACTTGGCATATATGTTCTTTAAGATAATATGAATAGACCTATATGACCAATTCTTCTTGACTCGTCCACACATGGAAATGATGGCATCAACAAACTACCTACTCAAAAAAAATTCCACTAGACCCAAAATGTCTAGATGAACACAAAGAATAACCAAATGAATGATATGCATTCCCACAATTATTCCAAGCACTCTTCACATCCTATAGGGTTTATGCAACTCTGTACTTGTCCCTTATAAAATGACAACTTACACTTCAAGTGAACTTAAAGTGTTTCAAAATATTTATTGGTAAATGAGATCCTTGAACCACTCATTCCATCTAAAACTTTAGTTCATATGCTCATCCATTAGTAACCTAGTTTATCTAGGCATAAACATGGTATGTGGACCAAAAATGGACAAGATCTCTGGTGACTTGGTTAGGGATCATGCATGTTATGCTTGAGAACTTGAACCATCTCTATGACTCTTAGATCATTTTTATGATATATATACCATTTACATTGACTGCAAGACAACCTCTTGACTAAAAAATAAGCAATTCCAACATATAGGGAAAGAAACAAACTTGAAATGGAAACTAACCTAATAAAACAAAGGCAACTAAACTGCTAAATAATTGTGCAAATAAAATCACTTATTTGGGATAAAACAAAAAGGAAACTAATGTGTTAAAAAGATACTTAGAGAAAAATAAGAACAACTAATTATGTATAGGGGACTTAATTTCCTTAATATCAGTGCTTTAGATGTATCCCATTGACTAGGATATGAAGCTCTTCACCATTCATCCTTATGAGTTGGAAAGAATTATGGGATTTAGAGCTGGAGACTGTGTATGGACCACTTTAGAGAGAATCAAATTTTATGTGTTTTATTGGCTTAGCTCTATCTTCATCCCACTTGAGGACTAAAACTCCTTCTTATAAACTTCTTGAAGAAGCTCCTTTGTTAAACAATCTATTTGTCATTTCTTGATGGGCTTCCATAGCCAACATTGACTAATGCCTTGTCTCTTATATCTCCATGAGCTCAGCATATCTTATTTCCATTAGCTCATTTTCCAAAATCTCAAGTTGATGCATTAATTCCAAAGTAGGGAATTCAAGAGAAATAGGCATTCTTACTTCCTTACCGTATACTAGCTTATATAGAGAATTGGCAATTGACCTCTTATAGATGATCATATTAGCCCACAGACCTAACTTCAATTGAGATGACATGACTTTTTATTGTCTTCAATAGTCTTAATGATTTTCAATAAATTTTTATTAGTGGAATCAACAAGGCCATTACCATATGGATAATAGTTTGATGAGGTACTAAGGAAAATAGTATGTTGAACTACCCACTGGTTGATCTTAGATCCTCTCATGATTTTGTGGGTTACCAAATAATGTCCTCCACCATGTCCATCATGGAACTACTCAAGAAACCTCTATGTTTGACATAGTTTTATGCATCTTAGCAATATGCCATTGATATCCTTTTTAAACAATACATTATCATATGAGAAGGATAAATACCATTTAAGGCTAAGAGTCTATATTCCCCAAAATAAAGACATTAGAATGTGGTTGTCATGGGGTCTTCTACAGGAATTTGGGAAGAAGTGATAGATGACCTAGTGGAAGCTTCATCAACATTAGGTGTGGAAATGTTATGGATTTTGGTTGGTGAGGTTGTGTTGTTGGCAGATGGTTTTGTGATGGATAAGGGAGGAAGAATGATGTCATTGGGTTGATATGTCATATTAAAAGATGTAAAAGGACTAGGGTTAGATTGTATAGTCAAAACTTTCCCTTCATGTTCAAACTTGACATATCGATGCAAGGTGGAAGGGGCATAACTCATGGCATGAATCCAAGGGCATTTGAGTAAAATGTTGTATTGAAACTCCCCTACAACATAAAAAAATTCAAGAATAGTATGAGGCCTCACACAAATTTGGAGGAAAACTATGCCCAAGGTGGTAGCCATAGTATCTTTTAAAAAATAAAGGACCATAGAGCTTTTAGACATGGTGTTTTCAAGTAATTACAGCTGGTCATAAGCATGGGAGGAGATAATATTAATGCTAGCTCCCCCATTGATCATCACCCTATTGATGTAGGTTTGATTGATGTATATTGTAATGAAGATGGGGGATTAAGATCCTCTGAATGAACAGAAGGTATTTTTGAATTCTTAAAGGTGACAAGGTTGGAAGTCTTAAGGGTACCAACAAAATTGGCTAGAGGCTAAGGATCATCAGGTTGGACCTTGATGGATTATAGAGATTTTATGAGTACTTGACAATGATGGGGAGAGGTAGAGACTAACTCATACAAGATCATCTTTATTGGAGTTTGGTAAAGTTGTTTAAGGATATCTTTTTGGATGGATATTGCATACAGGTTAGGGTATGGAGGGTTAGATGGGGAGGCACCTAAGATAGACACCTTGGGTTTGTTTAAAGATGAAAAAGGTTAGGTATTATTTGTTTGGGAGTTCAAAGAGGGGTAAGCCCAAGGAATGGATGCCTTAGTCTTCTCTTTATCCTTATGTTGGGTTTGATATTGGGTAATCATGTGAATAGTGTGGATAAGGTGGTGTTATTGGTTAGATGGTTCCTTCAGTTCCCCCTCTTCACTTTTGGGTGAGATCAAAGATCAAATGGGTTGAGTTAATGGTTGGATTGGAAATGGCGATGAAGGAGGTTTATCTAATAACATATCATTATCTTCATACAAGTTATGAACAAGCACTTGGAGAGCTTTACATTTCTTGGTGTCATGTCCTAGTGCCCTATGATATGCACATATCAAGTTATCATTAAACCAAGAGGGTTTGGTACATGAAGGGTCAAAGGGTTTGATGGGTGGTAAGCTTAAGGAAGAATTTTGCAATAACCACTAGAGGATGGTGAAGTAAGAGTCATCTAACAATGGTATATGTTTAGTGGTTTTTACTTTGGGTGTTGAAATGGGAGGTTGTGTGGATGTAGGTTTGGTGGTAGGTGTCTTGGATAAAGTGGTATGCTTGGTTGATGATTTTTTTTTAGGCACAATGGTTGATGGGTTGGTGGCAGAGGAGAGCAAGGTAGGTAACTTAGGAATGGCTATTATAGTGGGAAAAGGTGATTTATAAAGAAAGTATGAAGGTGTGACCAATAAAGGTGGTGGGGTTTTGGTAAAAATGATGGACTTTATGCTTAAGGTAGAGGGATAGATACCCAAAATGGAGGGCAAGGTTGAGGGAGGTAAAATGCAGGGTTTTGGTCCCTTTGGTGATTTTACCTCTTTGGTTGTTTTAGTTGTTGGTTTTGGAGGGGACTTGGTCACTTTCATTATCTTGGTGGGTTTATTTGTTTGAGGGTTAATCAATTTGAAGGAGGATTTAGTTGTTTAGGTGGAGGTTTTAGTTGGTTTAGAAGGGCTAGGTTGGTCTACCAAAGAAGGGGTTAGAAGTTCCAATTTGGTTCTGTAACCTTTATCTAGACCTTTGATAGAAGGTTTTGCAATTAAAGGTTGGGTGTATAGATCCATCTTATCTTTTGAAATAGATTCCAAAGAGGGAGTGGATGGTTCTATGATTGGGGAGGTAGGTGTGGTATCCTCCAATGGAGGTGTGGATATGGTTGCTTCCTTTGTTTGGGTGTCCTAAGGAATAGAAGGTAGTCTTTTTTATTCCATTAGGGGAATGGGGAAAGAATCAATTGAGGTAACATTTCCTTTGTCAATGGGTTCACTAGTAACCATATTAATATTATGTGTTTCATGAGATGGTTCAGGTTTATTTTCATGATGAGGGGTAGAAGGAACATTATTAGGGAAAGACTTGCAGAATATGTTGAGGGCTTGGTTTGGTGGTGTATTAGGATTTTCCAATGTAAGCTCCCCCTTATCGATGGACAAGGTATTTAAATGTATTTCACCTATTAATTTCATGTACTATGACTTAGTGAAAAGCACAATGGTCATTCTCATTATACCAACCGAGCACAGGGAGAGAAGTATCAAACTATTGGGGTGGTTTAATTGGTAGAAGTTGGATGATTTTGGATTTTAGTAACTTTTCCAAAATAGAAGGATAAGGATCCCCAAGTGGAGTTAATGGTTTATGGTTATTCTAAGTTTAGTTCCTTTGGTTTTAGTTTGGATAGTTGAAGGGGTCAGAGGTTTGGTTCCTTGGGTTCTATTGGTGGGTAGATGGCGCAAGTGTGACTTTGAGGACAATGGCATTGGTAGTGGCTTTTCTCTTGGAATTATTATCATTTGGGTTGTTTAGTTTGGAAGAAGAGGGATCATTAAGTTTATAAATTGGTTTATTTTTCTTCAACTTTAATCTTCCCTCATCAATGGCTTTGTTCTCTAGTTTGAGATCCATGGTAAAATCTTCATAGAATGTCTAGAAGCTTTGGACATGCAATATGGATGATATGTGTTTTTCACATGCCCAAGAGAAGAGCTCTATAAGCTCAAGTTGAGGCAATTAAAGATAAATTTGGTTTATTAGGATCCTCTAATGAGCCAAAAAATTGGTAATAGATTCATCTTTGAATTGTTGAAGGGAGTAAAGGTCGATAATATAAACTTTCTTAGATATATTGATCGAAAAGTGATCCAAAAATGTTTGGGATAGTTGGGTGAAGGAGAATATGGAGTGTTTTGGGATGGCATTATACCAATCTAATGTTGGTCCAGATAAGGACATAGGAAAGGTATGGAGGAGAAGAGTGTCATCATGGGAAATCAAGTAACATGCATGCCTAAATTATCTTAAATGTTGTTGGGGGTCTTCCTTGATTTGAAATTTAAAGAATTTGGTGATTCCCATTATGGAGGATATGGTAGAAAAGGGATAGATGGATGGATGGGTTCATTGAAAATTTGGTCATAAGAGATATGGTTATGTGATCCTAAGATGTATGACTCATTTTGGGGTTGTTGGGTTAGATAGGTATATGACACATTTTGTTGGGGTTGGGTGAGATGGGACTAACTAGTGGATGGTTAGGATGATGTCACATGTGTGTGTAAGGTCACATAAGATTGGGTGGAAGGTGAAGGTATGTGTACTTGTGTGTTAGGAATATATTGATAAGATGTCATGGGTATGTGTTTGAGGGTTGATGTTGGGAGGTTTATGTATGGCATCAAAGTGATTAATGGGTTAGTTGGTTGAAGGTGGGTAGTGACCAAAGTGATTATAGGGGGAAGTGTTTGTGTTATGGAGAGTACCAAGTTCTAAATGGGGGTTAATGTTGGAATATTGGTTAAGTTGAAAGGATTGGTAAAGTTAAACCAATGTTAGAGGTATTGGTTAGGGTAAAAAGTGTTTGGGTGGTGGTGGTAGATGGACCAATGGTAGAATATGAAGCTTGGCTAACAGAATGGTGGGATGATGCAACACCAACCATAAGGTGGTGTGGCATACCATAGGTTGGATCCATAGGAGGAACTGAAGCCATCGAAGTAAAATAGGTTAAGGTATTAAGATAGTGTTGTAAAGCAATTGAATTATTGTCCAAAAAGGTGGAAAAATCTAAATCACCTTTAGTGACTATTGTAGGCATCATATGTGGTGGAGAATGGTGCGATGAAGCATGGGGTGATCTATCAACATCTGAGGTATAATCCATGGATGAGGTTGAAGAATAAGATGGTGGTTGGTTGTTTTGGTTTTTCACTTGTTGTCTGGTTAAGACCATATGAGAAATTTAAAAATGGATAATGAACCTCTTTCCTTACTCAATGAGCAAACAAAGAAAAACCCAAAGCAAATAAAGTACACACTAAAATTGTAATTAATCTTAGGATTTATTTTAAATTATTTTTGGCATATGCCTTAAAGAATAAAGAATGTGAAAAGGGAAATCGGCTTCAATAGGTCCTAAAAAAGATAGTCTATGTTGGGTTTTAAGTTATGTTTAGGCACTCAAGAAGAAGTCTATATTGGATTGAGTACATATATGCCTTAAAGAATAAATAATGTGAAAGTGAAATTGGCTTCAATAGTTCCTAAATAAGATAGTCTATGTTTGGTTTTAGGTTATGTTTAAGCACTCAAGAAGAAGTCTAATTGGATTGAGTACATGGCTTGGTACTTGGGATTTGCTCCCATCACTTCATGATCTCACAGCCAGTGCAGGAACTTAACCAATATATATTGATTACTAGAGTTTATACTCAACCAGAGAGTTGAGTTGGTTATCCCCTTGGTGATTAAATCCAAGTACGATAATTAAGAAAGGGTAAGGTGATTTTTTAGGTGATGAAATCTTAGTTGGGCCTTATCTCAAGTGATTTTTATATTTTTTTATGCAATTAGTTTGGTTGTCTAACATTTTTGTACTACAATTAATTTGCTTTGCCTTTAATTAATCTAGGTGAACTAATTAAGCAAGCAAGCAAACAATATATGCAGTTAATTTTAACCCAAAGGAAAAAAAATTGATTAGTTTTTATGAAAACAAGAACAACTAAAATTTGCCTAAATAAAACATGACTATGGATTCCTAATATTAGGATGAATTCTCTTTTGATTTTTAGAAATGGAAGAAAAAAAACTACTTTTTTATTTTTTCCTAATTTTCTAATTAAAAGAAGCTAAAACTTATGTTTTGAAAGAGATGAATGATTGATTTTTAAAAATTAAATTACATATAAATTTAATTTTAATAATCCAAATAAATTTTTTAAAACAGATAATTAACCTAAAAAAACTCAAGGGTCCCACTGGGCATGCCAAAATGTTTCTATCTATTTATGCTTTTTTTTACGTGTGAAAAGTAGAAACTAGTTATGAAGGGTGTGGAAGAATACCTATTGAATATGTGCACATTGAATCCAGATAATTGTGGATATATCCTCTTTGTATTTGGAGGATAAATTTAAAATAATAAAACACTAAAATAAACCTTTTTTTAGACAAGTAGATGGATGGATTGCCTAGTGTGAGCTAGATCCTAGAAGCGAAAGCATTTTAGGAGGCTGTCAATCCACCTAATTTTAAACACTCAAATGGTAATTATAAAAGAAATATATTTTCCTTATATAAATTTAAAACTAAAATTAAATGTATATAATAACATAAAATTAATTAATAAAACTAAATGCTTTGCTTAGATGGCTAAAATAAAGCAACTAGTTTAAATAATGCTAATGCTGAAAATTGTCTAAAATAAAGTTGTGGTTTTTGGTTTGGATTGGTTTGATAAAGGTCAAAAGAGTGATTTGTTTGGGGTTTAAAATTGTTTTATATTTTTAATTTTAATGTTTTCAATATAAAAATATGGATAAATGGTCAAAAGAGGGCCAAGAAGGCAAAGGGGCAAATGGTCCAAAATGAGGCCAAGAAGGCAAAGGGATAAATGATCAAAATGAGGCCAAGAAGGCAAAGGGGTAAATGGTGGTCAGGAAGACAAAGGGGATATGGATAACATGATAAAATGACAAAAGGTTTATTAAGGAAACAAGTGAAATAATAATTCCAAATGGAAAGGAATATATAAATTAAGATAACTAAACAACAAGATTACCTCAATGCTTGAAATTGCTTGTTGATGAAGATTGGCTTTTTGATAGTTGATGAAGACTTGAATTAATTTTGGTATATTTTTGTTTCTTGAGCTCCTTATCTTCAATATTATGACCTATTTGATGATAATTCCAAACCTTTAACACAAATGTTAATAACAAAATACTAACTTCCAACTTAACCTTGGGTGAAGGAGAAGCGGGGTATTTATAGCATTTTATGTTGGTAAACATGCCAAAAGAGTGGGATAGTGAATAAATTAGAATTTTTTAAAGTGGGGATCATAAATAATCAAGGATGAGGTTTTTGGGGATTCCCACTTTGATCATAAGTCTCCCATTTTGGATTGGTGTGTCTCCCACCTTGCACATGAGTCTAATTTTGAATGGGAATCATGCACATGGGTTTAAATGAGACCAAAGACTTCTCCCACACTTTCTTGCTTTCACACAAGAACTTAAAGGTGTGTAACACCAAATGTGGCACAATTTTCCATGTGAGGGATGAAAATTCCAAGGTGAGGTTGTGAAATATTCCCATTTAGGTTGCGAAGTCTTCCTCTTTGCCCATAAGTCCAACTTTGAATGGAAAATTATGAACATGGGTTTAAATGAGGCTCAAATACTTCTCCCCATATTTTCTTGATTTCACACAAGCACTTAAAGGGGTGGCACACCAAATCTGATGCCATTTTCCATGTGGGGGATGAAAATTCCAAGGTGAGGTTGTGGAAGATTCCCATTTGGGTTGAAGAACCTCCAATTTGGGCTAAAAATTAAAAAATGGGTGCCCTTTGTCTTTCCAAAATTCTTAAAGATGTAGGTATCCCTTTTAAAGTCTAATTTCATGTGGGAAGATAAAATATATTTTGAATGATGACCCCTTAAGGGGAAATTCACCTTATCTCAAGGGGGGAACTTTGTGATGTTGAAATGAGGTCATTAGGCACTTTGGAAAAGGGTCCCATGTGGGGTATGGTGTCCCACATCAAGACACGTCACTCCTGAGCCATGTCACTTGCCATATCACCTTCCATGTCACATTCCATGTCATCATGAATAGTGATAATGGATTATATAGTGAATAGTACTTTTAAATAGTTATTTTGAATGATATTATGTGACTAGGATAATAATGATTTGGTTGGGTTAAGGGGGGTTCTGGGAAGGTTTAAAAAAATTTAGGGGATCCTAAGGCATTTAGTCATCAAAAACTATAATTTTTCAATTTTCTAGTGTCTACACCCTATGATTAAATGCAAAAGTGGCATAGATGCATGCCACAAATTAGAAATTGAGTATCTCATGCAAGATCTATAGCTCGTGTTTACTTGGGCAAGGATGATCTAATGATGTGAGCTAAGGTGGACATTTCAAAGGGTTTGCACTGCATGAGAAAGTGACAAGTGTCTATATTGGATCTGATCAAATTGACTTAGTTACTCTTAGGCCCCATGAATGCCAAGTTGGATCTAATGTGGTATGCCACATGTCAGTATGTGGCAAGCTATGGTCTAAAAATTTAAACTTGATGGTTTTTTCTTGGTTGGGCAATGAGTCAAAGCATAGAAGAAGGTCCATGAGCCATTCCAAACTAAATATTTCTAATCATGTTTGTGGATAATTTTCTATTTCATATCACATTGGGTCATTTTTGAGCCATCATTATAAAAATAAGATGTTTCAATTGTGCAGGTAACCATTCACCAGCATCTCCAAGAAGTTTTACATAGCAACAAAGTTTGTTCAACCTCTACCATGAAATTCACCTTTTAAGTAGGTGTAAAGGGGCATATTTATGTAGTTCTTTATAAGGACAAAGTTTATTTGGCTCTTCAAATGATTTTCTCCCTCCATCTATGTAAGCGATCAATCAAGAACATCTCCAGGTGGTTTCGAGTCCTCATCATTCCTTGTAGAGGTAGTTTTAACAATGATTATTTTCTTGTAAGTGGATGAGGATCTCAGGCATGGAAAAGGGCATATTTCAATTGGAATTATCTTGGTAGACTTGAAGGATTGTTCTATAATTTTGTAAACTGTGGCCCATAATTCTAGAATTAAGAAGTGTAAAAATGTATAAATAGAAGGCTTGTCTTATATATGAGAGGTTAGTTGGCCTTTGTGTTGATCATTGTGTTGGTCCATGTCTTCTTTAGTATAAGATCTTCCACATATAGGGATCACTACTATGTGTATTTTGTCTCTCTTGATAAGGTAGTTGTAGTTTTACAACCATTAGCAAGTTATGAGAGTATGTCCATATGTCTCCCTTACCCAACATGGAGCAAATCTAAGATGCTTGTCCCCACAGTAGCATTTTGAAACACTGATGTGTATAATATTTTCTTGCAAAGTTAATGTAAGTGCTTGTGGTTCTCTACTAATTTTTATTGATGCAATGCAGTAATATGTCTCACAAATGTATTTGATAGGATATCTTACATTATGCTCATTACTAGTTGTCATCTTGGGTTTAAATTTCAATTATAAATCCCTTTCTTCATTGTATTTATGAATATGTTATTAAATAAATTATTAGGGCACCCTAGGTTTATGGATAGGGGAAAAGGAAAATCACTCATGGTATTTCCATTAGCTTGCATTTAATTTTTCTACATCTTTGCAATAGATGATGTCATGAATGTTGAAATAATCCATACTAATTAAGTACCTCCATCACACCACCCTCCCCTTTTTTATAACTATCAACTTGTCCTACCCTATCCTACCCTACATATAATATGCCCTTTGCATATCTTAAGTGTTATTTTCCTATAGATGCATAAACATTGTATATTTAACATGTGTTCACATTTTGTTCTTTAAATCCTAGCATCATAATCTTTTATATAGCCCTATGTTGTTTAATATTCTTTTGAATGAAGGTCTAAATCACATTCATATTTATTTTTAGCAGCTTATATCTAGCCTAGAATATTTTCTTATTCTATGTGACAACCCTTCCTAGGTGGAGTAAGCAGGTGTGGTTGTGTTCTAGTCAGATTTGTGTCTCTTGGTGCTAATAATACCCATGGAGATTGAATTTCATAATCTCTCCATGTGAGCAAGCTACTTCTTAGGTCCTCTCACCTTGGTTAAGGTATAGCCAAAAGTATCAGGGAGATGACCATACCCTCTTTAGGTGCCTTTTAGTCATTTTCTACATCTAGTCCATTTTAGATGCTAAACCCTCCCCTGACTATGACGACATTATATTAGGTATTTCATCTTTTCTTACCATTTTCTTTAAGTGTGAAAGGTTGAGCACAAGAGGTGTACAACTAGGAACCAACACTCTTGTGGTACCATTGTTGGGGAAAAGAAATACACCTATGTCACTTGTGTTTTTGGAGACTCTTGTAGAGAACTAGAGCTATAAGTATTTAAAGTTTGAAGGTTATCTACTTTTTATTTACTATAATGGGACTATCTTGGCCATAAATATCATATCACTCCACTAGGGATGTGTCAAGAGTTATTGAGGCTTGATAATTGACTTCTACTAGATTTGTTGTAAAGATCTAAGAATATTACATGTTGGAAGGTGTCTTTTCCCTTTTGAACATTCTTTTTAAAATTTTAGTGTCTTTGCTTTATATCTCATTAATATTTATCAAGTTTATTTTCAAGCATGTATCACAACAATTTTTTAACTATTGTATTCTAGAATTTTGATTCTAGTGGTGACTATGACTTTATTTTTTGGTTTCAAGGAAAATTAGTGCCTATTTTGAATATATTTATTAAGTTTTAGCTTTGATTATTTTTTATATTGATTTCAAAGCTGGAAGGACTGAGATCATCCTTCAAAGGTGACTCATCATAACCTTGTCTCACTACTATGTTCACATCAAATATGAAGGAGACAATTTTGGAGGCCAAAATAGAAGTGCTTAATCTATTAAATGCCAAAGTAAATGTTTTAGATTTTGATCTTGAAATTGATTGGTGTGACAATTGATTCCTCCCATATCCCCCATATGATACTACTAAACTAATTGATGAAGATTTGGATGAACCTGAGTATGCATCACCTAAATATGAGATTTTTATGTTCGATTGTCAAGACTCCCCAGGTAAGTTTTTTACCTCTATGGAAATGATGTTTGTTACTACTACTAATCAATTTTGGAGTATGGTCAATAAATTCCTAAGTATGAGTTTACTTGTGATGATAGTAGAAAATATGCATATGAGTTACCCAATCATGATGCAATTTAAGATCTAGAGTGTGTTTTGAAAGAATCACTAGACATGGGTATAGAACTGGGTGACTCCATTGGGAGTTTGGACATTCTTAAACAACTAGTTATTCTTGATACTAGGTTTGAAAATGAAGATGTTGTTTGGAAGATGTCATTTTATGAATATGGGGTTGTCTTTTATGCCCCTAATAATGAATTATTTAGTTTTCTTTTAGGTATTACTTTGAGTGGACAATTGACATTACTAATCCTGATACACTCTTGCTTGGTACTCACATGATTTTAACTAAGAAACAAGCTTAATTAAAGTTTATAAAAAGGTACCAAGATATTTTGGCTTGGTCTTATCTAGACTTGAGACCATGCAGGGAAGATTTACTTCAATGTGTCATCCTATCATAGCCTAGCAGTAGTAAATTCAGGCAAGTGCATAGATGGGTTTACTTTATCTTGGCCACCAAGTTGCTGGAGAAGTTAAAGAGATCAAGAGATGGTAGAATTTTGGAGTCCCCATATAATGTCAAACATCTAAAGTATTTCCTCAACTGAGTTTGGATAATTTACATATTGTATAGTGTTTTATTGCTTTGTCCTTTTGTTACCCCTTTGCTTCAACATTTGTTTGTATAGTTTCCCTTTGTGTTCTATTGTGTCTTCATTTTCAGATCTTCTTAATATATTTTTGTAAGTCTACCATGTTTTGTTGAGCCTTCAAGGATGTTTTATGAAAATTACTAAGTCTTAACTTTGTAGCCTAATGGATTGGCACCTCATCTTGTGTTATATGGTTCTTTGCACACCCATAGGGGGTATGCATCCTTAGGTAAGAGTCAGTGTTAGTTCCCAAAATTACACTAAAGAAATTGGGCCCTTGTTAAGTGAAAATGCCTAAGTCCAACCTGATCTAAGTATCAATGTCTAAATCATTATCCCATTTACTATTTCAAAGTGTTCTTTTGAAATGTCAAGTTCATGTTTAAATGGCTAGGTTTTTTAACTTGGTTTTTATTTATTGTATTTACTTTAGGCACTTTGCATTAGGTATTTCTTTGTGTTAATTTGGTATGTTCTTAGTAAACAGACCTTAAAGTCTTTTGAAAAAAAGTGTTCACATAAATTTTTTTAAGGCCTTATTCTTTCAAGTTTTTTTTCCACATGAAAAGCCCAAAGGGCTATTTCCTTCAAGAACTTTATCTACACAAAAGCCCAAAGGGCTATTTCCATTATTTTAATTATATTAAAAAGACTTATTTACTTCAACCAAAGTGTCTACAAAAAGTCTGAAAAATTATTACTTTGAGAATTTTGAGCACACAAAAAGTTTAAAGGATTATTCTTTCGGGCATTTTGTCTACACAAAAGGACCAAAGGGTCATTCTGCCCTTGTAAAAATTTTGAAGGGTCATTTTGCCTTTACAAAATTTCTGAAGGGTCATTTCCTTTGGGCATTTTACCCTTGTAAAATTTTCAAAGGACACTTTTAGAAGGGTCATTTTGCCTTTGCAAAATTTTTGAAGGATCATTTCCTTCAAATATTTTGCCCTTACAAAACTCATGAAGGGCACCTTCAAAAAATTTAAAGGGTATGTCTGGAACTAGAGGACATTTTCAATAAGTTCAAAGGGCACTTTCAAGAGATATAAAAGACCATTCCAAAAGGCCAAAGGGCAATTCTATAGGGCAAGTGCCCTTGACAAAAATTCTAAAGAGTATGTTCAAATGTTTGAAGGGTACTTTCATTAAAGTTGTTGCAGAGTAGAAATCCTATTTCCTGTAGGCATTTTGCCCATGGAAAAGGTTTGAAGGAATTGTATTTCCTTAGGAAAAGTACCAAGCTGAATTTTTATGGAGAAATTATTTCAGACAAAATGTCTGAAATAATTGTCCTGATGAAGACTAAAGGCCAAAGACTCAATTCTCATGAGAAAAGTGTGAAGTCAAAATCCTTCAAGGAAATTGTCTTAGACATTTTGTCTAAGATAATTATCTTGACAGAATGCCCAAAAGAATTGTTGTGGGATAATTATTCCAAAGAACAACCCAAAGTAGAAGTGTCAAAGATAGAGAAGCCAAAGACAAAAGTCCCAAAAAGAAAATAAGAATGCCGAAGATAAAGACCCCACTAACCAAATTTTCATAGAATAAATTACCTGAAGAAATTTTGATTTACAAATATGATAGTCTTGTGGATGTTTTTTGATAGGCACACAGACGTCAACTTTGAGATGTGAAAAGTAGCCATTGGGATTCAAATGTTCTAAGATGGTAGTGAGAGCATCAATTTAAGACCCCATAAAGTAGACATTTATTTTCAAATGGAGGTAGATCCAATAGTATGCATTAATATAGAGAAATATTATTCGATAGTGCATGATCAAAGCTAAAGAGTTAAAAGAACACAAGAAACACATAGATCTACCAAGTGGCACATACTTGGGGCCAAGAATAGGCAACATTCAATAATGCTCCACCCCATAGATCATGATATGATGGATCACGTTTGCTAATGTTGAAAAGTCAAGCACCTTGTGAGCAAATGCTAAAATGACAAGTGGCATAGTTGTGTGCCACAAATTAAAAATTAAACATCTCACACAAGATCTATGGCTCATATTTTCTTGGGTAAGAATGATCCAATGATGCGAGCTGAGGTAGACTTTTCAAAGGGCTCAGATTGCATGAGGAAGTGACAAGAATCTAGATTATAGATAATTAAATTGACTTAGTCACTCTTAGGCCTCATAAATGCCTAGTTGGATTTGATGTGACATGTCGATTGTCGGTATATGGTAAGCTATGCTAAGCTCAGGTTCTCTAAGTTGCTTTACTTATTCAAAAAGGTGAAGTAAGTTGTCTCAAGAAACCCGAGTTACATTATCTAGATCAAATTAGAATTGTGAAATGACTTTACTTCTCATAAAAGCTGAGTAAAGTAGTTTCATAAACATGCAAAGCATTAATTAAAAACTTAGAGTTTTTAAGTTGCTTCACTTGATTAAATTCGTAAGTAAAATCAATAAAGATTCATAAGATTGAAGTCTTCAAAGCTTAGACCAAATCAGAATTACAAAGTTACTTGACTTCGAAGACTAAATTAAGCTAAGCAGTTCATGAAACATGACAATCATCAAAATGCTTACATGGATTTCCTTACATGTGTCACTTTGTTGTCATTAATGTATGGGTTAATATAAAAATTAGAAAATTCCACCTCAATTCCCACCTGTCTTTCGAGTTTTCTAAACCTAGTTGTTGCCCCTGTGAATCCTGAGCGACATTATTTCAGATTTTGGAGTAATTTTGGAGCAAGTTCCTCACAACCCATTTTTAGTTGAGGTATTTATATTATTTCCCCTTCAGTTTCATGTTTCCATTTTGGGTTTTTATCTCATTTTTTCCTATGGTAAGATTGCATTCACCATTTTGAAGGTTTCTCTATCGTTTCTTCTTTTGCTTGCTATTATAAGTCATTTTTACATGAATACTATTGATTAAAACCTTATAAAATTCTTTAGAAACATTTTCCATATGAAAATATTAAGCAAAAACCCAAAAGATAGAATCTTTCTACAAAGACCTAGCAGTTGACCTAGATTACCTACCCAAACTTTTCATAACTTTTTACTTACTCAGAGTCCCGAACCCAAGTAACTGGTCTTAAAAAACCCAAAGTTACCAAGGAGCATTGCTTGCTTAGATTTTGAACAACTAATTACTTACCTAGATTTTTTATTACCTATTGCTTTTGCTTCATCAGGTTTTCCCTGCCTGGTAACTTGCCCAAATAAACCCAAATTTATAAATGCTTGTCACTTACTCATGATTTTCAACCCTGAAGACTTGAGAAATACCTAGACCTTCCTAGAATTATGACACCCTATTACTTAGAATGAGTTTCCTAGAGTTTTAAAGGTATTCTACTGATAGATGTTCCTAATACCTAAAGCTTGCTTAGGATTCTTACTCATTAAAACAACTTAACTCAATTGTTCAACCTTTTTTAAACCAATAAGAACAATTACTAAGTTTTCAAGAGCATTTACCAAGTCTTTCCAATGTTAATCACAATAAATGTTAGGAGTATAAAAAGAAGCAACTCTGATTGAATAAGTTCATAATCTTGCACTTGAAGAAGTTCCAAGGCCAAGAAGGGAAAGATTAAAGCAAAGAGAGTTGAGAAGTTAAAGGAACCAAAGATAAAGTATGGATAAAAGGGATACCCCATTGAGTCTTGCAATGTATCCAAATTATCTAAAATAAATGATACTAACATGGAACATGTTTCCATAACTGAGTTATTATAAAGATCTAGAACTACAATTAAAATACCACTCATGCAAGCAATGAAAAATAGTGGAATCTTACAAACTGTAACTTTCCCAAGATCTGAACAACTTTTTGAATTTGTCCTAGAATGTGCTAAGTATTATGATTCTCTCACTAGGATAATAAAAGATACATCAAGCAATGTGGTGGTCAGATTAGATTTTCAGTATTTTGACTATTGTTGGAAGATCCCATCAAGACATAAAGTGCTTGACTTATCAATGGAAAAAACTAAAAAATAATGGGAGAATAAAACAACATATTGCATCAAGATAATGAATACTAATTATCTAAAGAAACCAAAATAACCCTCAAGGTTTTCAAAGTAAATAGTGAGGTCTGACTTGGTCTAAGAAGTTGATGACATCACATAGTTTTTATGTAGAATAAATGGATAGAAAAATGCTAAGAACTTTTCCATCTGGATTATGCTTACATAAGGGCTATTGATGTCAATAGGAGTTTTGCTATGATTTAATGGTCAAGAATGATAAGTGACAATATTGATAAGTAACTAAGTAATGTATTGAAAACTTTTGACTTCAAAATGACTTCATATTTAGTATATGTTGTTGAATCTAATGGAGCCTTTTCTATGCTAAATACAGAAGGTTTTTTAGCAATAGAGCCCATCTATGAATACTACCCTCAATTGACTTTTTTTTAATACTTCAAGAACTATAAAAGGGTAAATGATGTATTCTTTTATGAAGTAATTTGTAAGTTGAATGTTGCTTTAAAGGCCAAGAGAGTATCTGATGTAGCTTTGGAGGCAATTTTCTATTTTTAGTGTATTTTTATTCAATTCTTGAATTTCATATATATCAGAGTTGGTGGTTTCACAAGGACACTAGTAAAATTACCAAGGTACCCTGGTGATAAATGGATTCTTATGGATTTGTGTAGGTAGATGGTGGATTTACATGATTTACAGTCAAAACTACATCTTTCTTCAGTTAGTTTTCCTATTGTTATTATCCATTATCATTGTGCAAGCATTTATAAGGCCAAAAATATATAAATAGAGATGTATCATAACTATAATCAATCACATTTTGAGGCTAGAGAAAATTTTAATTATAGAGGCATAGCACAAAACATAGTTTCTCTTGAATATATGCATATCCCTGCACTTGAAGACTTTTAGATTGATTGTAGAAATGAATTTGAAGTGAGAAGAAGAGATAATAGTAGGATGATTGTTTAGTAGATTCATTCTTTTGATTTGGCTAAAATTCTTGAAGACATGAAAGATGATGGACAATTAATTCATGATTCTTATCATGCAATGGGAGAAGATAATGTTCCACTTCTATAAATTGACTATAAGAATAATGAGGTAAAGACTATTATTGAGATAACTTCTATGGTTCTTGTTATGACTTAAGCATGGCTTATTAGTAAGGGATACTACATGAAGGAGCCAATAATGATACAAACTAGCCAAATAATCTATAAAATGAAAATTACACAAGGATAAGGTATTTAAGAACCAAAAAATAAGTTGAAACTCAAGAAGAATGCTAATGACACATACTCCCTATTAAAAGAAAAGGAGTCAGTTCAGCTAGTTACCCTTATATCTCCTCTAGTATCTTATATAGATACTCTTACTTCTACCACTCCTACCTCTACCACTTCTATTTCTACCATACCCATCACATATTCATCTCATTACTGGTGAAAAACATATAGCTAGTAGTGAAAAAGGTAGATCCATCCACACTCATGCTACCTCTAAAGTCTCATAGCTTCAAACCTCTTGAGAAACCTATTCAAAAGGAGACAAATTTTCCTCTTCCTCCACCCCCATATTCTCCACCTACTACTCCTCCACATCATTTTGATGATCAACCCACCATTCCTCCTTTTCATACCCAAAAAGAGCCAGAGTAGGTAACTATTGGAGAAGTGATCTCATCTTAGGAGCTATCACAACAAAAGGTAACAGCTAAACTTGAGAGCAAAACCACTAGAGAAGACAAAGAAGATGAAAATTTTGACAAAGAGGTATATAAAGAGAAAGAAAAATATGAACAAATAGTTTCCAATATTGTTCAAGGTATTCTAGATACAGGAAATGTTCTTTCTCAAAAGATAATAGTGTGAGATAATTAGCAAAAAATGGTATTACATTCATCCATTTCCACTGATATAGATTCCTCCTCATGGTTGGAATTACATATAGCTCCTAAATCAAAAGAATAAATTAACTTGGAGGAGATAAACTTGCAACTTCTAAAAATTCTTAATCATAAGAGTAAAAAGCCCAATAGAGCTAGAGTGACTTCAAAGATGATAATTAAACCTTCAAGTCATAAATTTGTAGAAACATTAGTGCCTCCATAGGGTAAGCATAAGGGTGAAATAACTAAAGAAGACTTAGCAATTACAAAGGTATCCCTTGGAGAAGTCATTACAAAGGGATTGAATTAGGACACATAGACCCTTATCAATACTCTTTTTCAAAATTTTGATGAAGAGAAAGTTGATAAAGCCAAGTTAAAATAAAAATGTTCTAAGTTGTGTGAAATAATTGCCAAAGTGGAAAGATCTACTCCTCAACAATCACTAATTTTGGGAGAACTGATTGATTAGTAAAAAATAACTAAGATAGAGAAAACTAGTGATAAGGCCAAAGTAGTTGATGAATGGATAAAGAAAATAATACAAACTACATGGAAATAGTTTCCTGAGCTCCCAGATAATTTATTTGACATTGAGAATAAACTAGCACAGTAGAAAATAATGATGAAGGAGATTGAAAGTGAAATTAAAATATCTAAATTACAACAAGATAGCCTTTAAGGAATAAATTATTTAATTGAAAATATTTTTATTGAATAAATGATTGTTCAAGAGGGACCAGTAAAGAAAGCAAAGCAAGAAGAACACATCATATCTTTTTGTATGTGCATTTATGGAGCAATGCTTAAAGAAATGAAGACTTTGAAAGAAGATGATCATAACATAAAAGTAGATCTGGAGGATTGTGTCTTCTATCTCATAAACATTTGGTATAAATAAATTTCAAGTGCACATGAGCAATTACTTCAAAAATTCAAGCAAGTAATTGAAAAGGACATGAAACCATTCATAGAAAAATCAATAAAGGATTTAATAAAGAGTCTCCAATAGGTCAAAAGGATGGAATTCAATCTTAGAAAGGTGAAAGGATATTTTAAGAAGATGGAAATAGAATTTATAATATTTTAAATATAAATTCAATCGATTGCCAATTTAGATGTCACAGCCATTCATTTCATGATGTCTCAACACATCAAGTATAGGCAAAAGTATAAAATAGAGGTTCATGAATTAGAATGATTTCTATTGCTTCACATATCAACTTCTTATATTTTCTTTTCTTTTCTTTAGAAATTTATTTGAAGTAACTTTTTTTAAAGTAGTTATTTTATAAGTAATGTCACTTAGAGAAATTACTTTTAAACGTAAGTTGCTTGATAAAGTGAAAGACTCGAGTAACTTGGTTAGATGTCATTAGTTGAAGTTATTTTATTAAAATAAATTACTTAAGTGAGTTGTGTGTAACATGTAAGGAAGTTATATTTGATATAAATAATGAGACCAAGAAGAGATACATGTTATCATTCATTGCATGTCACATAGGATAAACTCAAGGAAGATGTCTCTCAAAAGTTTTTAGAATTTAACGTAGCACATGGGGAATTCAAGGAGTTGTCTCCTAATTGTTTTTGATATCTAAAATAGTATAAGTATGGGTAAATTCCTATTATTCATGAGGATGGTAATTTTTATAAAGCAATTGTAACTATTATACAATAAGCTTAAGCAATATGAAACTTTGTGTTTAGATTTCTATATATTTTTTGTACAAACTTGGTTCAAAGTGAATAAGAAGAAAGTTGGTTTTTGAGGAACTTTGTGTCTAATGAGATCATTTGGTGCATTATGTGAGGATTAATATGGTAAACTTTGTGTTATCTTTAAATCTAAATATGAATTCAAATCTTTCTTAATCATTTTATGAAAATAATTAACATATCTTATATGTTTATTTGCTTTATACTGATACAATAAGCTCTGTAAAACTACTTGTTGTGAAGTATAGGTTCATTCTTTCTCATAGATTTTATCCTTTTCATTCTCTTCTTTTTAAGAACTTCTTTGCATAAATTCTAAATTAGTTTCTTACTTGCTGCAAAATCATTCTATTATGGTTCATGAACTTTATGATTAAAGTAATACCTAAAAATAAAATAACTTATGTATAATTTGTGCATGGTTTGTATAAATTATGAAAAATTGAAACTGTGAATAGCTAGAGTAGATAAGTATAAGCATATGAGAGCTTCACCATTAAATGAAATGGATTTAATCCCATGACTACCTAGGTACTTTTGATAGCCTACAAAATATCTAGCCAATAGTTTATAGCAACTCCATTGGGGAACAAGAACTTAACCAAAACTAAATTAGAATACCCACACAAGGGTAAGATAGACACAGACTAGTGGTTAGTTATCCAAAATTGCATGTTTTCCACACTATTGTATAAGTAGCTACATGAAAATTAAAGGTGCACTTATGATTAAAAACACTTTGTTTATCTTGAGTTGTTTCATGTCAAAATAAACACTTTGTTTATCTTAAGTTGTTGCATGTCAAGTAATCTTTCACCAAGTCTTTAATTATAAATCTAAAGTAACTTAAACAAATCCTTAGAGAAGCATAAGAGCTTTAATTTAGAAAATCAACCTTTCACTAAGGCAACAAGATATTTAGGCCAAATTGATGACTTATTTCAACTGTAATAATAGTTTAATTTCAACTTCCCTCCCCAAACCAAATCAATAAGAGCAAGACTTTCACTTGTCAGATAAATGTAAAATCCTATGAATCAGTTGTAACATAATTCTTTATGAATAATCCAACCTGCTAATCTTCAATTTTTTATTCCTGGAAGAATGGCACAATAATTTATTGTCCCTTGAGGGTAGGAATTAGCCCATTGAGTTTAACTCCTCCTATCCATGACTTATTTAATGGGTCAAGAAATAAATTTTCTATCTTCATAGGGGATTTAAAATAGAGTTTAGATGAACACTTAGCTAATTTATTTGTATCTTATGGAGTGATTCGTATTGAACATGAATATGTGTCAATCAAGATCTTCATTAAAACCTTACATAACTTAGCTATAGAATGGTTCTAGCATTTGGCTCTTGGAACCATAACCAATTGGGACACTATGCATAATTTGAAAAAAGATTTAAATATATTGAAGACTCACACATATTGCTCACTTAATTTACTTAGTTTAAAAAAGAACCACATGAACACATGTGAGATTTTATTGATAAATTTATCAAACTAATATACAAAATACCTTAGGATTCTCAACCCACTAGTGATAATTATAAGTGTTTTTTTATCAATGCTCAGTTATCAGATGTTATCTATCAGTTGCATAGATCACATCTTGCTAATTTAGAAATAGCTTAGAACATTGTTACAGAGGTTGAAGATGAACTTATTATGGCTAGAAAGATTAAAAAAATAACTTCCAGGGTGGATGTTTCTAATTAAATACATTGCAAACCACTATTGGTCCCCTGTTGCAAAAACTAGAAAATGAGTTGTTGCAAGTTAAAATGAAAATTTCTCAAGGTGTTCATATTGCTCATATCAAGAATGCACCTACACATAATTTCAATAATCATAATGAAAATAATATTGTTGGACCTCCATAGATATTGGTGATTGAGAATGCTCTAAAAAAACATGTTGAAATGAACAAAGATCATATGGCTACTAATTTTGATCAAAGATTTTCTGATGAAGATGATTTTACAGATCCTGCCAGTGAATCTAATATAGGCTACCTTGAATATCAATCATAAAGTGATTATGAATAAATAATTTATGATGACCATAGTCACTCTTTTATAATATTTATAAGATCATAAAGTCAGCAAGTTGGTGAAAATCTTCCAAGGAACAAGGAAAAGAGAAAGAAGACTCCAGGTTAAATGTTAGTATTTTCAAAATAGGTAGTCCTTTACCCACTTCTCTTGCTCCAAAAGATAAATATAAAGCATATTCTTCTTCTCAACCTCATAATCAAATCACTCATACTTTTAAAGCTATTCATACTTTGTCTATGTCCATCACTTGTTTTGACATTATTGACCACATCAAGAAAACTAGATTCAAATGTTAGAAGTCAAATATTTGAGGCCCTATCTAGATCAGTTGAATAGAATAATTAAGTATGTGCAAAGTAAAGGATCAAAAAATACAATTAATGCTTCAAAAGGTATCTTTCTTACTCTCAAATAGGTCTCTTCCTAAAACAATGCTACAACTACCTCTCCCACATCTACTTCCACATCCAAAATAATAGAGGCATTCTCCGTGTCTTTCTTAATCAATGAGTTCAAATTGAGCAATTATATCCTAGATTCTAGAGCTTATGATAATGTCATGCTAGTTAAAGTAGTCGATGCTCTTGGCCTCACTCTAATTAAGTCAATATGGATATGTTACTCAATGGAAACATGGGTTTCCTTGATTAGAAAAATCAAATATGTTCAAGTTGTTTTAGCAGATTTTCTAGATAAGAGGCTTAAAATGACAATTCTAGTAGTAGATATTCCTATTTCCTATAGAATTTTATTGAGTAAAAACTTCTATAAAGATTTTGGGGAAGAAGTCAAGATGGATTGGTCTTGTGCTCATATTCCAATCAAAGGTATAAGAACCTGAGAATAAATCTATGTATATAGTTTCCAAATCAGACGATCCAAGATCACATATTATTTTTGAAGAATTAGATCATGGATTATATTACCTTGAATTGGGAAACTACATACAAGAAATAAAGAAACAAGAAGAAGAAGAGAAAATATGGCTACTGAAATTTGGTGGTAGTTGTTGTTCCCTTGGTTCAGGTGCTAGGGTTGTATTGATATCACCAAATGGTAAGGTATATCCTTACTCTTAAAAAATAATGTTTGAGAAAACTAAAAAAATAGTAGAGGATGAAGCACTATTTTTAGGAATGGAAAAATCAAAATAAAAATGAGTAAGACTTCTAAAAGCATAAGGAGATATTGAGTTGATAGTAAGGCCAATTTATGGTCAATACTAAGTAAATAAGGATAAGCTAAGGCACTACTACGATCGATTTCTAAGTGCAACACTTGATTTTGCAGCCTTTTCAATTAGTTTCATTCTTTAGATTATAACTCTAGATATTATTCTCTTGTAGTTAATGTAGCTCTGCTCATGCCAAATCAATAGCCTACACTTTTCCAAAAAGGTGACTATAGAGTAGAGATATTTTTCCATCCAAAAGTTCCAGAAAATGTTAATCAGTGGTAGGTTTTTAATGATGACAAGTAGATAGCTAATTTCCTTGAGTATTAAGATAATTTTGAATAATTGCATTTTGAAGAAATTATTTCACTTTCATGCCAAACACAAATAGGTAATACTAACCTTGAACATGTTAATAATGAAGAGGTAATTCAATTAAAGGTAAATAAAATCTCTAAAGGGTTAGTTTCTTTAGAATAAATTTTTGATAAACATGATTAGAGAAAAAGAAAGAGTATGGTGAAATTTCTTCTCCAAAAGTACAGCAAGTTAATTTGGGTACTGAAGAAGAGCTCAATATGGTCAACATTAGAAAATGTTGTTCCTAAGAGGAAAAAGAATCATTCATTAAGTTTCTCATGAAATATATTGATGTGTTTTCTTGGTCCTATAGAGACTTGAAGACATTTTATCCAAAAGAGGTACAACATTATATTCTACTTCAGTTAGAAGTAAAACCTTTCAGTCAAAAGCTTTGCCCTCATAACCCAACAATCACAAGTTCTATCTTTGTTGAAATACAAAAGCTACTAGATGTTAAGATCATTTATCCCATTCATCATTCAGCATGGTTAGCTAACATTGTCCCTATAATAAATAAGAATAGAGAAATATGTTTGTGTGTTGATTTTCATATTCTGAATCAAGCTTCTTTGAAAGATAGCTATTAGTTGCCTATTATGGATCATACCTTGCAAGTAGTTACAGGCTCAAAAATGTTGTGCATGTTAGATGGATTTTCAAGATATAATCAAATAAAAGTGGTAGAAGAAGATCAATACAAGATGGATTTCAAAATATCATGGGGGACATTTACCTATTAAAAGATGCCCTTTGGGCTTATTAATATTGGATAAACTTTTCAATGAGTGATGGATTTAACATTTTCACATATAATTATATTTATATATCTTGATGACTTGATATTCTTCTCCAAGAAAAGAGGTCACCATCTAGCTGATTTAGAAGAGGTTCTCATCTAGTACAGGAAACATGGATTCTCTTGAAATCTTAAGAAATCAATATTTGTCGTAACTGAAGGGAAGCTTCTTGGTAACATCATCTCAAAGGAAGGCATAAAGATTGATCTAAAGAGGGTTAAAGCTATTCAAATTTTACTATACCTACATCTAATAAAGGGGTACATTCATTCTTTGGTAAGGTTAACTTCTTTAGAAGGTTCATTCTTGACTTTGCTGAGTTAACTCACCATATTTATGATATGATGAAAAAGAGGCAAGAATTCAATTGGAATGCTAAAGGTAAGATGGAATTTGAAAAAATTAAATAAGCCATAGCTTAAGCTCTAGTATTGCTTTATCTAGATTTCATCAAGGAATTCATTCTCTATTATTATTCTTCTGAACATACCATGTTAGCTATACTTCTACATGATGAAGATATTGAATCTCCCATAGCTTTCATGAGCCATCTATTGAAAATTTATGAACCAAATTATATAAAGATGGAAAAACATGCCTTTTTTGTATTCAAAGAATGAAAAGCCTTCAGGTATTATAACTTATCTTCACATACTAAAGTATATGTACCTGAGACAATAGTTAAATCTATTCTAACACAAAAAGAGTTAGGATTTCTAAGACGTACCTAGTTAACTAAGGTTCAAGATTTTGATCTTGTTATCAAATCAATAAAGTTAGTAAGAATAAGAGGCTTGTTCCAACTAATGATAGAAAGTAAACCAGATAACATAGATATGATGGTGTCTTTGCTTCAAGATGAATCAAATAAAAATTTTCCCATAGTTCTTTTTATTGATCTCATTGATGAATGGTACAGTAAGATTGCTTTCTTTCTAACTTATGGAGAATGTCCAGCTCATCTTACACATAAGGAGAAATGTACTGATAAGATGAAGTCAAAGTATTTTTTCCTTTGGGACAATGGTTTATATAAAAGAGAAATTGATGGTGTCTTCTTTTGTTGTGTGGACAAAGAACAACAAAAGAGATGATTGGAATAGTTCCATGATAGAGCATGTGAAGGTCACTTTTTATCATGAGTTACAGCACATAAAATCCTTTTAGTAAGGTAATATTGGCATACTCTTTTCTCAGATACTTTGGATTGGGTTTCTAAATGTCAAGCATGTCAGCATTTCATGAGACATCTAAAGTTACCAGCATTGTCTTTAAAACCAGTCATAATCAATTAACTATTTTGTTAGTAGGGTATAGATTGTATTGGCATGTTGAATCCCTCTTCAAGTGTGGGCCATTTTTATGTCTTAACCACCACTTGTTACTTCAACAATTGGGTAGAAGTCATTCTTGTCAAGAAAGCCACTTATGAAGTTGTATATGATTTTATCAAGGAAAACATTATAGTGAGATTTGATGTTTCTCACAAGATAGTAATAGATAATGTAACTAAATTATTTTCAGTTGAACTAACTCATTTTTTTATTTATATACTATAGAATTAGTTCATTCTTCAAATTACGACCCTCAAGGGAATGGCCAAGCTGAATCAAGTTGTTTCTATTCAAATTTCGCTTTCAGATTTAAGGAAGAATTAAAAAACTAAAGAAAGAATGGTCAAGGCTTGATGTGTACCTGGATATAGTCTGCGCACCATAATCCAGACGCTATGAGGACTCCTCTTTGGCTGTGGAGGAATGACACCTGCAAAGAAAAGAGACTTGGACAAAAAAAAGGTGTTAGAAGGATAGATGGTGGGTTGCCAAGCAAAAGCTTGATCCCAGAAGCATGAAAACTTCCTTAAGGGAGGTCAACCCACTAGTCAATAGAAAAAGAGTCTGATAAAAGATAGAATGTCAAAGTAATGATAAAAGATTGAAAAGCAAAAGGGAAGCAAAGGCTTACCTGAAAGATGATGTCGGCTTGGTCACAGTCGCTAATGTCGGTGGTCCTATCGGCGTCGGTTGATAAAGTGCCGACGTCGGTTAGTCTGCCGATGTCGGTGGGGGAAGCGACCAGCGTCAGTCGGGGTAGTAGGCTTGAACAGGGTCTGGTCGAGTCTGTGGTCTGTGGACAGGGTCTGGTTGTGCAGAATGGTCTGTGGACGGGTCTGAGACAGAGTTTGGGCCTGGTTGAATGGTCTGGGGTATGGGTCTGATAGTCTGGTTAAATGGGCAGAGTGTATGGTCTGAGGATAGAGGCAACAGAGAGATGGGGAAGTAAAGATTCAGCTCTAGTCTGGTCTAGGGTCATAGAAGTGTTGAAGGGGGGAGATATTACTTGAAAGCTATAATTCCAAAGACAATGAAAACACAGACAGTATACATACCTGTGCCTGCCAGAAGAGTGCTATTGATGTCATACATGTTGTTGACGTAGAACCCTGATGCTGAGTCCCTGTTGTGCTTGATGTTGTAGAAGCCTGATGTAGAATACCTGTTGCTACACCTGAGGGAGAGAGTGAGATGCTTGGCTGAGAGATTAGCAGATTGGTGGATGGTCGAAGACTGAAGATTCAAGGATTCGTGATTAGATGCATGATTTTGTGATTGTGGGGTTCGTGATTACCTAGAAATTGTGATTAGCCAAGAAAGAGGTTAGATGTCGGTTTAAGTAAACTAACGTCGGTGATCCCACCGACGTTGGTCGATAGTTGACCGACGTCGGTGGGTGGAAAATGGTTAAAAGGGCCAACAACCCCGTTCTCCATCCGCCAAGTGCATAGTCAGTGGAAGAATTGTCGAAGGTTAAGATAAATATGCACGAGAGTTGGTTAGGTGGTTGGAGAGGAGTAAGAATAGGTCTTGGGTGAGTCATAAGGTGAGAATTAGTCCAAGGCGAGGTGTCCTAGGTGAGGTGTCATGGGTGATGTGTCCAAGGAGGGGGGTTAATTCAAAATAAGTTTATTATTTTAAATTAGTAATTGCATGGTTTAGAAATGGGTTAGGAATGGACTAAGGGGAGGAAGGTGACCAAGGGTTAGACACGATTTCGGTGTCTACATTTGCCCCTTTTTGTCTTGTTGGTTGTTCTGGATGAACTGCAAGACAAAAATAGGAGTCAGTTGCCCCAGGTATGGGATGATGTGGATTGCCCCGAGGTATGAATGAGGTATTCCCCCTCAAAGCGGGAGTCGAGGGAAGGGAACCTGATGTCGAGTGCCAATTTGACAAAAGGTGGATGAGAAGGAGAGTGAGGGTGAACGTTGCAAAATTCATGATTGCGCACATACCACTGCACGGGATAGGTAGGTCAAATGGTCACAGTCAAAAGGTCAAGGAGTGCCAAAATTGAAATAACCGGGCCCCAACATTAGTCATCTGTTGATTGGGTTATTCAATCTAGGTTGAAGCTCCAATGGTCGTCGTGTTCCAGGTATCCCAGGCTCAGGAAGTGCTCCCAAAAACACGAAAAAAGTCACAAGTAGTGCGGATCAACCGGCTTGCGATCCTATACTTGTGAGGGTCCAAAAATAAGGTCTGCGAACAATTTTGCTATCTATTCATGAGGTAGCATGCATGCAAACAAAACCAAGATAGAGTTGTCTCAAAAGTGGTCAGGGTCTAAAGAGATATGCGTGATCTCCATGGTCGCTGGTCACTGGGCCCCATGAGGAATCAGAAATGACTTCGACACTGGCAGGGCTGGTTGATTGGGGCATGATGAAAGATGAAAGGTTGACATTTTGAGAGAGATGAATGAGCAGATGGGTGAACAAAGGAATGGCCGAGCTAACCTCAGAAGACTGAGTGCTACCTACATAGCCCTTGTGTGAAGGGCCTCAGACCAATGTAGTTCAGAGAGAGGGTCAAAGAGGTCGATAGGCTAGTTTTGGTCCAGATGAATAATGAGGGACAGAAGATGTTGCAGCCTTTTCCATATTGTGTAAGGGTGTATTCTACAACATTGGTCAAGGGGTCTTTCATCCCTAGCAATTTTCCATAGTCGTGATGGATGTATGCTAAAAATGAATTGAGGTCTATTTATGCTTCAGCAAGTATTGGTTTATGCTTAACATAAATTGTGTCAGGTCGATAGTTTCCATGTGTATTGGTGTCCATAAAAACTATGTGAATGGTCTAGGTCATGTTGATGGTCTGAAAATGTTTGATTGGTTTGGTTTGAGTTTGGTTGGAAAAATAATGATTTTGTTGGATGTGTGACCAAGATGTGTCAAAAGTGAAAGGCGAATTGCTCTTTCATTGACAAGGACCAGAATGACAGCATAGGTAAGGGGTTGTTTAGAAATAAAAGACCCGTTCATGCATTGCGCCATTAACCAGTGGTTGTGTTAGAGAAGTAATCAAATCACTTGACGTTAAGTGAGCTCGAAATCCCTTGAGTATGCAGGGGTGATAGTATTGATACTGAGAGATGGAAGGGGGGAACCCTGTTTGGCAGGAACAACTTTGCCCCTTTTATAGGTGACCCCAAGAACGACTATAGACAAGTCCATGACTCTAAAGTTTTTTTTTTTTTTTTTCAATTTTTTTGAAGGCAGACTGATCGATGCGGGAAGCTTGCAATGGGATATTGTCTTGCTTTGTGGTCATGTCATGAAGCTGATCGATGCGGGAAGCTTCAAAGATAGTGTTGTGTATGTAGCAAAATTTATGCATAGCCATCCTTCGAGGGAGTGGTCTATATTCTGCTTTTTATGTTTTTGATATGACTTTGGCCTAGCTGTCCTTCAAGGGAGCAGCCTAGTAAATACAACAATGATGATGTAGCTGTCCTTCGAGGGAGTAGTCTACATTTATAGTTTTATGACCTTGGAATATGCATCCCATTTTGATATTTATTTGATTGATTTGTTGACTGGACTTTTGGTCATGGACTTGATTATAGACGTCTAGAGGGTTTCCCTTTTATAGGACAAAGCATTCATGCTTGCCAAAAGGGTTAGGATTGAGGGTTGAAGGAGATAGGAATGACGGTGACAAGGACTGCTCAAGGGATCGAGCTCAAGTTAAACGTCAAATGAATAATTATTTGACTAAAAGTAGACTGGTCAAAGAGGTAAGACATAAAAGGGGCTCAGGTTCTGACCAAATCTTGACCCATGATGGTGTTAAGGTCCGAGTCAATTGAGAGCAAACTTGCCCCATTTGATTCGTTCCAAATTGGTCACAATGATTAATGACAGTTTGAAAAAGTGATAGGTGCTTGGTTGGGTGGTGTTTGATAATTGAAGTTTGGTCGAGGTTTGGTTGATGCTGGTCGTGGCCATGATTAAAAAGGTTGGTTGATGATTGGACTATGTGTGGTCAAGGTTTAGTTGAGGTCATGATAAGGTTGGATTCCCCCAGTTGCTTAGGGAGAATGTTGGATAGATTGGTCAAGGTCGGTTGAGGCTTAGTGGTCAAATGGACTGTGTTGATGTCGAATAATGGGGTCAAAGGTAGTAAAGGGACCATAATCTAGCGTGGAGGTCCCAATTTAGGTGATGAGGTTTGAGAAGCATGGGTTGGTGTTGATGATTTGTCGAAGAGGTGGGCAAGAGGATCCTTGATAAGAAGGGAATCCTTTCTCTGTTGTTGATGAATGATAGATTTAAGAGTGCAACAACGCTCAGTGTCATGTCCTGGAGTGTGATGATAATGATAGAAGTTAGAGTTGTCAAACCAAGATGGCCTTGATCTGAGAGTTGATGAGTGGGGTGGTGTTGAAGGTTTGCTGATAAAGTGGTCGAGAAAAAGGGTGTCACTTCCCAAACATTGGCAAACGACAATCTTGAGGGCACAACAATGCTCAGTGTCATGTCCAAGCATGCGATGATATGCACAAATGCAAGTGTCGTCAAACCAGGGTGGTTTTGGTCTGAGAGATTGATATGGTTTAAGAGGCGGGAGATAGATGCAAGCGGACTGCAACAATTGCCGTAACAACAAAGCATAAGAACCTGCTAATGGGTCTGGATGTTTTGTCACAGTGGGGATTGATGACTTTGGTTTGGCATGTGTAAGAGGCATAGGTCGATGGTTTGGAAGAGATATATGTCTGAGGGGTTGAGGGAGTAATGGAGGCAACTTGCCTCTGTGAAGTATGGGAGTAGGAAGAACTCCTATTAAAGTGGATGGATGCAGGCCCAAGATTGAAGGTAATGAAGAAGGTGGGGGAGGAGTCCTCTGGTGTGGTCTAGTGGCCTTCTTTGATATGGTTTGAGGGCCATTATTGTGAGAGGTGAAGTTAGATGTGGGACGAACACCAAGAGGTTCAATCTCTTTTGGTAAGGTGGGCGCTTGTGCGGGTTTGGGCTTAGATGTGAACAGAGGTGAGTGAGATGTAAAAATCTCAAGCAAAAGGCAAGAGGAAACTGTGACTGGGTCTTCTTCGGTCAAATTGGGTGGAAAGACTGGGTCTTCTCTTGGTGGAGAAGAAATAGGAGAGTACGGCTCCTCAAGAGAGAAGAAGGCAGGGATGATCATGCCTTCTGCTTGTGTTTGAGGAGTAGGCAAGGTAGGGTCTTCAGATGAAGGTAAGGCTAATGGCATTGGCATAGTCAAGGCGTCCTCCAGTATGAGAGAGGTAGATGGAGGACTAATAGGAGAAGAAAGTTCTTCATCCTGTGAGGGAGGAGGTTGGTCAAGGACAAGAGGCAAAATAGTGTTGATTGTGTGAATATTATGGTCATGAGAGTCATTAGTCATGGTTTGGATGTTGTTTTGAGTAGGTGGATGGTTTGGAAATGGTTGTTTGAAGATGTCGATGTTTTGATTTGGCGGGGTGTTCGAGTTATCTAAAATAAGATCCCCCTTGTCAATCATGTCTTGGATGATGTTCTTGAAGGTTCGGCAATTGTCGATGTCATGGCCGTGGACACGATGAAAGTGATAGAAGTCAGCCTCCCTATACCATGTAGGGAGGGCTTTTGAAGTGTCAAATTGAGGTGGTCAGATTGGAGGGAGATTGAGGACCCCCTGCTTGAGTAGTTTTTCCAAAATGGAAGCGTATGATTCTCCAAGTGGAGTGTATGAATGCTGGATGTATCGTTGTTGGAATTGTTTGGTGATGCTTGGAGATGTAGAAGGTTGAGGGTAATTAGTTGTCGTCGAAGATGGTGATCTAATGACCACAGTGTTGGCCACTCCTTTGGGTTTGGAGTTGGCAGAAGAAGAAGGTCTGGAAGAAGAATGGTCATTGGTTTTTGCGTTGGTATTACACAATTTGACCTTATCCTCTTCAAGGGCATGGAGTTCAAGCTTTCGAGCCATGGTGAAAGCTTCGTCAAAAGTGCAAAATGTCTGAATCCGCAAGGTAGAAGAGATGTGCCTAGCACATGCTCGAGAAAAGAGCTCGATGAGCTCAGGTTGAGGTAAGGAGAAAGAGAGCTGGTTAATCAAGCCTCTCCAACGGGCGACAAAATTGACTATTGATTCATCGTCGAATTGCCTGATGGAGTAAAGGTTTGTGATTGAGACTTGTTTGGTGATGTTGATATAAAAATGGTCGAGAAATAATTGGGCAAGTTGAATGAATGAAAAGATATAATGTCTAGCAAGAGAGCCATACCAGTCAAGGGTGGAGCCAGAAAGGGACATAGGGAACGTGCGTAAAAGTAACGCATCGTCGTGGGCAATAAGATAGTAGGCATGTCTGAATGCCCGTAGATGTTGTTGCGGGTCCTCCTTATTCTGGAAGCGAGTGAATTTAGGAAGCTCCCATTTTTTGGGGTATGGTCGGATAGGGACAGAAGGATGAATGGGCTCATTGTAAATTTGCTCATACGAGAGAGCATTGCATGAACCAGAGATAGAGGTCTCGAGATTGGACATTTTATCCATCAGAATTTTAATGACGTCTGCTGACGGATTGGCGGATGGAGTGCCCCCTAGGTTGTAGGGTGCTTGAAAGAGGCTAGAGGAGGCATATGACGTAGTCAGTTGTACCAGTAAGGGGGCAACGTATGGATGACTAGTCGCAAGGACACAAGTGGAGGCCAAAAGTGGTTGAGTTATGAAGGTCGAGGGTATAAGTTGACTAGATACCGCTAAGGGTGGTTGTGTGACGGCACTGGTAGAAGGATAGGTTGGCACTCCTACATTCATGGGCATGAGAGTGTGAGGGGTCGAGACAATCAAGTTCTGGTATGATGTAGAACTTGGTTGAATTGTGTGTGGTTGAGGGGGTAATGGAACCCCGATGGAGGTTGGTCTAAAAATGGATGGGGAGGCCAAACTTTGCGTATTGGCCATGGTCAGGTAAACAGTTGAGGTAAAAGGCTGGGTAGCGGACGGTGTTAAAGTCATCACCGCTTCACCCGAAAGGTCTCGCGTTGGGTCTCTTGTGAGATAGTTTTGGAGGGCTGTGACGTTGAGGTCCAAGAATCTTTTGAAATCTTGGTCCCCTTCAGGGATGATGGGAGTCTGAGTCGGGGTCGGTCCTGTAGAAGTTCTTTCAGTCTCCGAGTGGAACTCCATGATAGGATTGGTTAGGGACGAGAGAGCGTGGTCAAGAAGAGGGCCAGGTTCTAAAAACTGTGTGTTTTTAGTTTCAAAAACTTAGAATGAGGTTTTGGCAGAAAAGGGGCAAATTTTAGGGTACTGTTTTGAAAAAGGGGACTGTGATAGTGACCGACGTCGGTTATAAAAACCGATGTCGGTAAGGGAAAATGGCCGACATCGGTCAGATAACTGATGCCGGTGGAGTAAAGGAAACCGACGTCGGTGGTAAAATCGATGCCGGTGACTGTGTTTTCCAGAAAACCAAAAGATTTGAAGATTCTTGGAAAAACAATGAAGAAAGCATCCTCACACACTCAAACAAGCAGATGAGAATAGAAAATAGAGACAGACAGACAGGCCCTAAGCGTGAAATCCTAAGAATCAACTTTAGAATCTTGTGGCTTATGCCTTAAAATGATGTTTGGGGAGGTTGACTGTTAGAAGGGTCCTAGAAGAGGTAGTCTAAAGATGGTTTCGGGTCTTGTTTAGGCGCTCAAGAAGTTTGTATTAGGTTTGGTACGTGGCCTGGTGCTAAGGAGCAAGCTCCCCTCACTTCACGATTCCAGTGGTTAGCTGGTTTCGCTTAGCCAAAATATACCTTGCCTAGAGATTATCCTCCACCAGAGAACGGAGTGGGCTTTCCCCTTGGTGATGAAATCCAAGTGAGATTGCCAGGTAGGGGTAAGGTATCCGCTGGGGGATGAAATCCCAGTCGGGCCTTGTCTCAAGTAAGTTTTATGTTTGTTTTAGTGCATGTGGTTCGGTTATGTAACATCAAGTGATCTACGATTTATTCAATATGTGGTTTGTTAATTATTAAGTGTGGACTAATGCAAGCACAAGCAGAAATGGAATGCAAAGTGTTTTAATGCCCCAAGTTGAAATGTGAAGTTTGGATGAAAAACAAGTTGAGAAAAGGTGAAGAAAATGATTTTGGACTAGTCTAGAAATGCAAGAAAGGAAAGAAAATTCTTTTTATTCATGCTTATAGTGTCATTTAGAAAAGGAGAACGAGGTGAAAAGGGAGAATCCTAATGCACCTAAATGAAAAAAGAAGGAAGGGAACCCAAGGAAGGCCCTAAAGGGTCCCACCGGGCGTGCCAGAATGTTTCTATTCAAATTTTGCTTTCAGATTTAAGGAAGAATTAAGAAACTAAAGAAAGAATGGTCAAGGCTTGATGTGTACCTGGATATAGTCTGCGCACCGTAATCCAGATGCTGTGAGGACTCCTCTTTGGCTGTGGAGGAATGACACCTACAAAGAAAAGAGACTTGGACAAAAAAAAAGGCGTTAGAAGGATAGATGGTGGGTTGCCAAGCAAAAGCTTGATCCCAGAAGCATGAAAACTTCCTTAAGGGAGGTCAACCCACTAGTCAATAGAAAAAGAGTCTGATAAAAGACAGAATGTCAAAGTAATGATAAAAGACTAAAAAGCAAAAGGGAAGCAAAGGCTTACCTGAAAGATGCTATCGGCCTGGTCACAGTCACCGACATCGGTGGTCCTACCGGCATCGGTTGATAAAGTGCCGACGTCGGTTAGTCTGCCGACGTCGGTGGGGGAAGCGACCGGCGTCGGTCAGGGTAGTAGGCTTGAACAGGGTCTGGTCGAGTCTGTGGTCTGTGGACAGGGTCTGGTTGTGCAGAATGGTTGGTGGACAGGTCTGAGACAGATTTTGGGCATGGTTGAATGGTCTGAGGTCTGGGTCTGATAGTCTGGTTAAATGGGCAGAGTGTATGGTCTGAGGACAGAGGCAATAGAGAGATGGGGAAGTAAAGATTCGGCTCTGGTCTGGTCTAGGGTCATAGAAGTGTTGAAGGGGGGAGATATTACCTGAAAGCTATAATTCCAAAGATAATGAAAACATAGACAGTATACATACCTTGCCTGCCGAAAGAGTGATGTTGATGTCGTACCTGTTATTGACATAGAACCCTGATGCTAAGTCCCTGTTGTGCTTGATGTTACAGAAGCCTGATGCAGAATACCTGTTGCTGCACCTAAGGGAGAGAGTGAGAGGCTTGGCTGAGAGATTAGCAGATTGGCAGATGGTCGAAGACTGAAGATTCAAGGATTCGTGATTAGACGCGTGATTTTGTGATTGTGGGGTTCGTGATTACCCAAAAATTGTGATTAGCCAAAAAGAGGTTAGACATCGGTTTAAGTAAACCAACATCAGTGATCCCACCGACGTCAGCCGACAGTTGACCGACGTCGGCGGGTGGAAAACGGTTAAAAGGGCCAACAACCCCATTCTCCATCCACCAAGTGCATAGTCAGTGGAAGAATTGTCGAAGGTTAAGATAAATACGCACGAGAGTTGGTTAGGCGGTTGGAGAGGAGTAAGAATAGGTCTTGGGTGAGTCATAAGGTGAGAATTAGTCCAAGGTGAGGTGTCCTAGGCGAGGTGTCATGGGTGATGTGTCCAAGGAGGGGGGGTTAATTCAAAATAAGTTTATTATTTTAAATTAGTAATTGCATGGTTTAGAAATGGGTTAGGAATGGACCAAGGGGAGGAAGGTGACCAAGGGTTAGACACGATTTTAGTGTCTACACAAGTAACAAGAACTTGATGACTATAATTTTCAAGCTAGTGGATGATAAGCAACATACCTAGTACAAGAAGATATTTGATGCATTTTGGGCTGATAGAATCACTCTAAAGAAAGCCATTGACATGTCACCATTTTAATTTTTATATGGAAAAGCTGTTAAAATACCCATCATCATAGAGTTTCCTACTTTAAAATTGTTTAAGACTATTAAAGACACAACTTATCAAGATTTATTTGATAAGAGGATTATGTTTTTATCTAAACTACAAGAAGGGCGTGCTCAAGCTACTAACCATTTAACTAATCATTAGATGAAATTAAAGAATATTTTTGACAAAAAGGCTCAAGAAAGAAAGTTTGAAGTTGGTGACCTGGTCCTATTATGGGATAAGTGAAATGAACCAAAAGGGATGCATGTCAAATTTGATTCACTATGGAAAGGAACTTTCACAATAAAGAAGATTTCTAGAAAAGATAGCTTCATCATATCTTATCAGGATGAAATTAAACTGTCACTACCTTACAATAGATAGCACTTGAAGCTTTATAAGAATTGAGCAGCATGGTAACACCTATATGTATATAAATAAAACCTTAGTTATTAGTTTGTACAGTTGCTTTTATTTTTCTATTCATTTGTTTTGATGTTTTTCATGATTGAGTTTTACATGACTTTGTACCCAATAGACAAGACTCAAAACTAGAGATTCTAGGATCTCATCCTTGTCCCATTCTTTATTATAGAAACAAAGATGTCCCCAATCAGAGTCAACTGGTGTCCCCAAAATTTCACATTTGAAAATTATGGGATACCCCTATTAAAAATTTTATCTTTTGTCTTATGTGATTTATTTATCCTTGTCAAAACTCAATCCCTTAAATAAGACTTAGACTATAGTATTTTTCATTGTAACTACTTTTGTTACCAAGATTGCTTTAAATTACTCTAGAAGGTTAGAAAATGTCTACCTAGATCATTATCATAAAACTTATTTGTCCATCTTTCAAGAGATTCAAAAAACTATGTGTTTGGATTTATTTCTAGGCCAACTCAAGTTCTCTAAGTTTCTTTACTTATTCAAAAAGGTGAAGTAAGTTATCTCAACAAACCCAAGTTACACTATCTAGATAAAATCAAAATTGTGAAATGACTTTACTTCTCATAAAAGATGAGTAAAGTAGTTTTATAAACCCATAAATCACTAATTAGAACAATCTGAGGTTTTGAAGTTGCTTCAATTGATTAAATTCATAAGTAAAATCAATAAAGGTTCATAAGCCTGAAGTCTTCACAAGCTTAGACCAAATCAGAATTACAAAGTTACTTGACTTTGAAGACCAAACTAAGCTAAGCAAGTCGTGAAACCTAACAATCATCAAAATGCTTATGTGGCTTTCCTCACATGTGTCACTTAGTTATCATTAATGCATAGGTTAATATAAAAATTAGAAAATTACACCTCCTTTCCCACCTCAATTTTGATTTTTCTAAACCTAGTTGTTACCTCTAAGAATCTTAAGTGACATCATTTCAGCTTTTGGAGTGATTTTAGATAAAATTCTTCACAACCCTTTTGCATTTGAGGTATTTAGATTATTTCCCCTTTAGTTTCATGTTTCCATTTTGGGTGTTTATCTTATTTTTACTCTAATAAAATTCCATTCACCATTTTGAAGGTTTCTTTGTCATTTCTTGTTTCACTTTCTATTGTAAGTCATTTTTGCATGCATATTGTTGATTAAAACCTTGTAAAAATTTTTAGAAACACTTTTCATATGAAAATATTAAGAAACAACCCAAAAGATAGAATCTTTCTACAAAGACATAGTAATTGACCTAGATTACCAACCCAGACTTTTCAGAACTTATTACTTACTCGGAGTCCCGAACATGAGTAACTGGTCTCAAGAAACCTAAAGTTCCCAAGGGGAATTGCTTGCTTATATTTTGAACAACTAATTACTTACCCAGAGTTCTGACTACCTATTAATTCTACTTCATCAAGATTTCCAACACTAGAAACTTGCCCAAAGAAACCTAGAGTTGTAAATTCTTGTCACTTACTTGAGGTTTTCAACCTTGAAGACTTGAGAAATACCTAGATCTTCCTAGAATTATGACATCCTATTACTTAGAATGAGTTTCCCAAATTTTTAAAGGTCTACTACTAATAAAAGTTCCTAATACTTAAAGCTTGTTTATAATTATTACTAAAGACAACTTAACTCATTTGTTCAATCTTTTCTAAACCAGTAGGAATAATTATTGAGTTTTCAAGAGTATTCACCAAGTCTTTCTAGTGTTAGTCACAAAAAATGTTAGGATTAGAAGAAGAAGCAACTATGATTGAATATGTTCCTGAGATTACACTTGAATAAGTTTTAGGGCCAAGTAGGAAGGTAAATATTAAAGCAAAGAGAGTTGATAAGTCAAAGGAAGCAAAGACGAAGTATGAATACAAGGGATAGCCCATTGAGTCTTGCATTGCATCCAAATTATTTGAAATTAATGATACTAGCATAGGACACATTTCTATAATTGAATTTTTGGAAATATCTAGAGCCACAATCAAAACACCACTCATGCAAGAAATGAAAAATACTGGAATCTTACAAGCTATAGCTTTCCCAAGCTCTGCACAACTTCTTGAATTTATCTTAGAATGTGCTAAGTATTATGATTCTCTCACTAGAACAGTAAAATATAATACAGGTAATGTGGTGGTCAGATTAGATGTTTAATATTTTGACTATTATTTGAATATCATAGGAAGACCTAAATTACTTAACCTATCAATAGAAAAAAATAAAAATCAATGAGAGAATAAAATAGCATATTGCATCAAGATAATGAATACTACTTATTTGATAAAACTAAAACAACCCTCAAGGTTTCCAAAGCAAATAGTGTGGTTTGACTTGGTTCAAGAAGTTTATGACATCACGTAGTTGTTATATAGAATTAATGGACATAAAAATGCCAAATTTCTCAACCTAGATGTATGCTTACATAAGGGATATTGATTTCAATAGGAGTTCTATTATGATTCAATGGTCAAGAATGATAAGTGATAGCATTGATCATTAGTTGAGTAATGTATTTTAGACTCTTGAATTTAAAATGACTTCATAGTTAGTATATGTTATAACATCTAATGAAGCCTTTTCTAGGTTGATTATAAAAGGGTTATTGGTAACAGAGCCCATCTATGAATACTACCCTTGATTGACTCATTCAGAATACTTCAAGAACTATAAAAAGGTAAATGATGTATTATTTTATGAAGTCATTTGTAATTTGAATGTTTCTTTAAAGGTCAAGAGAGTATTTGATGTAGTCTAGGAGGTAGTTTCCCATTTTGGGTGTATTTTTATTCAAGAATTGAATTTCATATATATCAAAGTTGGTGGTTTCATAGGGACACTAGTAAAATTGCCAAGGTGCCCTAGTGATAAATGGATTATTATGGAGTTGTGTAGGTATCTAGTGGATTTACATGATCTACAGTAAAAAATAAATTATTCTTCAGTTAGTTTTCCTATTTTTATTATCCATTATCATTGTGCAAGCATTTATAAGGCCAAAAATGTATAAACAGAGATGTATCATAACTATAATCAATCACATTTTGAGGTTAGATAAAATTTTAAGTATAGAGGCATATCAAAATACATAGTTTCTCTTGAATATATGTATATCCCTGTACTTGAAGACTTTTAGATTGATCACAGAGATGAATTTTAAGTGAGAAGAAGAGATAACAACAGGATGATTGTTCAGTAGATTCATTCTTTTGATTTGGCTACAATTATTAAAGACATGAAAGATAATGGACAATTAATTTATGATTCTTATCATGTAATGGGAGGAGATAATGTTCCACTTCCATAAATTGACTATAATAATAATGAGGTAAAGACTATTACTGAGAGAACTTTTATATTTTTTGTTATGACTTCAACATGGATTATTAGTAAGGGCTACTACATGAAGGAGCTAGTAATGATAGAAACTAGCCAAATAATCTATAAAATGAAAATTACGTAAGGAGAAGGTAGTCAATAGCCAAAAAATAAGTTGAAACTCAATAAGAATACTAATGACACATACTCCCTACTAAAATAAAAGGAGTCAGTTCAGCCAGTTACCCATGTATTTCCTCTAATCTCTTCCATAGATACTCCTACTTCTACCACTCCTACCTCTACCACTCCTATTTCTACCACACCCATCACATCTTCATCTTCATTACTGGTGAAAAACATATAGCCATTATTGAAAGAGGTAGATCCATCCACACTCATGCCACCTCTAAAGTCTTCTAGCTTCAAACCTCTTAAGAAACCTATTCTGAAGGAGACATGTGTTCCTCCACCCCCATTTTCTCCACATATTACTCCACCTCCTTTTGATGATTAACCCACCATTCCTCTTATTCATACCCAAAAAGAGAAATATTATATAACTATTATAGAAGTGATCTCATCTCAAAAGGTATCATCGTAAAAAGTAACAGCTGAACCTGAAAGTAAAACCACTAGAGAAGATAAAGAACAAGAAAATTTTGACAAAGAGGTAGAGAAAAATAAAGAGACAAAGAAATAAAAAGATGAACAAATAGTTTACAATATTAATCAAGGTATTCTAGATGCAAGAGAAATTCCTTCTCAAGAGATAGTGGTGAGAGATAATTAGTAACAAATGGTAATACATTCAACCACGTCTACTAGTACAGATTTCTCTTCATGGTTGGCATTGAAAATAGCTCCTGAATCAAAAAAATAAATTAACTTGGAGGAGATAGAATTGTAGCTTCTTAAAATTCTTGATCATAAGGGTAAAAATCCCAAGAGTGCCAGAGTGACTTCAAAGTTGATAATTGAACCTTCAGGTCATAAATTTGAAAAAATATGTGTGCCTTCATAGAGTAAGCATAAGGGTGAAATCACTGAAGAAGACTTATCAATTACAAAAGTATCCCTTGTAGAAGTCACTAGAGAGGGCTTGAAGCATGACATACAGACCCTTATCAATACTCTTTTTCAAAAGATTGATGAAGAGAAGGTTGATAAATTAAAGTTAAAAGAACAAATTTCTAAGTTGTGTGAAATAATTGCCAAAGTGGAAAGATCTGCTCTTTAGCAATCATTACTTTTAGGAGAAGTGTTTGATCAGAAAATAATAACTAAGGTAGAGGAATTTGGTGACAAGGCCAAATTAGTTGATGAATGGATAGATAAAATAATACAAACTACATAGAAATGGTTTTTTGAGGTCCCAAATATTTAGCTAACATTGAGAATAAATTAACAAAGATAAAAATAGTAATGAAGGAGATTGAAAGCAAAAATGAAATATATGAATTACAATAGGATAGCCTTCAATGAATAAATGCTTTAAGTGAATATATTTTGATTGAAGAAAATATTGTTCAATAGGGATCAATGAAGAAATCAAAGCAAGAAGAACACATCATATCTTTTTTCATGCACATTTGTGGAGTAATGCTTGAAGAAATAAAGACTCTAGAAGAAGATGTTTGTAACATAAAAGTAGATATAGAGGATTGTATCTTCTATCTCACAAATGTTTGGTATAAATAAATTCCAAGGATACATGAGCAATTACTTCAGTAATTCAAGAAAGTAATTAAAAATAACAAAACTCCATTCACAGTAAAATAAATAAAGGAGTTCATAAAGAGTCATCAACATGTCAAAAGGTTGGAACCCAATCTTGGAAAGGTGAAAGGATATGTAATAAGTTATAAAGGGAATTGTTGAGATTTGAAATAAAAAGGCAATTGATTTCCAAGTCAGATGATTGTAGTTGTTGACCATTTTGGTCTTGCAGGCCAAAATCAGTCCCCCCTTTTTCCCCTATTGTTTTGAGCCAATACTTTTTTTTATTCTTTGCACAAGTCCAGTTTCTACGGACTCTGTAGGTCTATTTCTACAGATTATGCAAGTTTTCTATAGACTCTACAAAAATTTCTATAGACTCTGCAAGTGTATTTCTACGAACTCTACAAGATTTCTATGGAATCTACAAGATTTCTATGGTCTCTGCAGGTGTTTCTATGGACTTTGCAGGTGAGTCTTTTAGCAGATGAAGAACTAGTTCAAAGAGTGCAAGGTTTTACAAAGCTTCTTCAGACTCTTATCTAAAGAAATTCATAAAGAAAGAGAGCTAAATTGGTTCAAGACACTTTTCCTTAAGGTTGGGAAAATGGTTCAATGACATGATCTTTCCATGAGTTAGCATCTTTGAACCGTTGAACCATTGAACCGGTTCAATGCTTCAGTTTAATGCCTTGGTTAAATGCTTCGGTTCAACGCTTTGGTTCAATGCTTTGGTTCTATGGAAAAGTTCATTGGCAAAGTTCAATGGTGAGGTTCAATCAAATGGTTCATCGACTTGGTTCAAAGGCTTAGTTTAATTCAGTTGGTTCAATGCTTTGTTTCAATCATATGGTTCAATCACTTGGTTCACTCAGTCGGTTTGGTTCAAAGCTTGGTTCAAAGTATTGGTTCAACATTCGGTTCAATAGTTGGTTCAAAGGAGTGGATCAATCAAAAAGTTTAAGAGAATCTCCCGAAGGACAAGTACCCTTGTGGAGGGCAGTTCTGGACTCGAGTGCCCTTGCAGAAGGCAGGGAACATTCGCAAAGAGGCCACAGAGAAATCCAAAAAGGTCAGTTTTCTTTCAAAAATTTGTTTAAGGAAAAGGAAGTACCCTTTAGAAGGGTCATTTCTAATTTTATCGAAGGGCACTTTTCAAAGGGCAGTTGAAGAAGCAAAGGAAGAAATCCTTCAGACTTTTGTCTGAAGGAATTCCTTTAGATAAAAATTCTAAAGGAATTCGAAAGGCATAGAAAAAAGACTAAGGAAAAGGTGAGAATAATTTCTTCAGACTTTTTGTTTGAAGGAATTCCTTTGGACAAAAAGTCTGAAGAAATTCAAGAAAGCCACGAGCCAAAAATCCTGAGAGAAAATTTGAAGAAGCAAACAAGACAATTCTTGCAAAAATTTTGTCCATGGGAAAATGTCCATAGAAAAAAAAGTCCGTGAGAAAAGGTTCCAAAGAAAATAGGCCACCGAAGGACCCCAAAGGGCAGGTGCCCTTACGAGGGACTCTCAGCCAAAATGAAGGGGAACCTTCCCTTCAAGAAGGTTCAAAACAAGAAGTATGACGGAAAGGCAATGACAAAAAAGGTTGAATCAAGAGAAAGCTAAAGAAATTCCAAGGGGTGATAGGATTGAAGACATCAAAGTCAAGCATGGTGAACTAGCTGTTGGAAGTTTAAATGTAGTGATGGGTGTGCAGATGTCAAATTTAAGGCTTGTGAAGTAGTCGTTGATGTTTGAAAATCATAAAGAGCAGCCCAAGAAACTCAGCAACCCGCCAGGAAGATAACCCTAAGGGCTGAAGGAACTAGAAAGAGACAAAGTGCAGAAAATGAACAAGACAACCCAGGTGGCAAAGGGGAGGCAAGTTATTGCTAGGTGGTCATCAAACGGTGTAAGCAGTAAGCAGCATGGCCCATTTCTTCATCTTGCATTGATGAGCAAAAAAACTACATGATATCTGAAAGGAGCAGTCTTATTGGCAAAAAAAAGGTGTGGCCCATGTGTTCACATTAATGTTTGAATGCCAAAGTCAAAGTAGGAGCTGACAGAGCATCATTAGCAACAGTGACTTCCTCTTCCTGATGCTCTCAATGCACATGGGCCAACTTGTCAAAGAGCACCAAAGTCTTTTTCAAAGCAGCACCTTTACTTCTTCTTCTCTTTCTATATATTTTAAAATTCTCATTTTGAGGGGGATCCATCTCTCAGCCTTAAGGAAAAGCTCTGCCCAAAAATCTATGGGTTTGTAAGGTAGAACTCTGTTGGATTTTACCTTCAATCAAGACTTAGCAACTTTTACCTCCATTTTGAACTTGCACTCATGCATATGTCTATGTTTTCTTTTGTGTTAAGTCATTTTCTTTTATGATTTACACAAAATGATTCCAACATGTCTAGTGCATTATGAAGTTTCTTCTTCTGCAGGTCTGCCAAAAGTGTCTACAATAGGAATATATGTGCATGTGAATAGGCTGCCAAAGTGTGTCTCAGAACACCTTAGATAATTCCTTCCTCCCTGTATCTCTATGGACCCCTGACTCACTGATACAGAAGATTTTCCCACATTAGATGTAGTGTATGATATCTTCTTCTTAGTGAAAAGTGTATATTCAGGCTGGGTGGGTCATCTTTTTTGGTGTATCACCTTTTAGTTTAGGTTTAGGTTATATTTTAGCATCTTTCCCCCTTTTCATCCCCCCCTTTTTTTATTTTATTTTTTAGCAGTAGAGAATTTAGGGCCTAAAAGATACATCAGAGGGAGCTAGCCCTTGTCTAGAGACTCTCCCCTTCAGCTTCACCGGTCCCATAGGTGAGAGGGGAGTTTCCATTATTGTGTGTGGAAGGCAAGAGCTCAGTCTCCTACCCAGGGTACAATCCACTATGTCAACAGTTTTTGGCGTGCCCAGTGGGACCAACTAGGACAAGTTGTGTCCAAAGAGTTGAAGGATTTTTGGTGTGTTCTTCAACCAACCAGCCTTTGGAGGCTTTTTCATCAACACGAATGGCGACTCCAAGTTGAATCAACTAGTTAAGTAGTCTTGATGCCATCAAGAAATTATTTTTTTTATAGTTTTGATCAAGCTCAGGTTGTTATAAAATCACCTCAAACTCCAACATTACTTCCCTCATTGTTGACAAGTAACCAGGAGAGCTGCTTGAGGTAATTTCATAAAAATCTTGAGCTTGACAAAGCATATGAAGAAACATAAGGTATATGGTCCTAAGTAGTGGATTATACATGCCAAAATGTGCCTTCATTTGAAACAACACTTCCTATGCATCAACAGATCTTTCCTAGTCTTCCTCAACTCCCTCAGGTCACTGATCATGATGGCAAGATCCTGACTTGGAAGGAAACAGTGAAATCATGGAGCAGGAAGGAGGAGAAAGGTTTTACTCAAAATTGTAAAAAAGACAAACCTGATCCTAATCATCATGATGATTCTTATGACCTCCAAGAAAGGCTCTTCCAAGAAGATCTATCTAGGAGAATTGCAGAGTTGGAATCTAGAGAGAGATTCCTCAGCCAATGTGTGATGGACGGTTTAGACCCAATGGCACATTCCATGTCTGAACACACCCCACCTACACACCTCCAAAAGATATATTAGGCCACACCTAATATAGATGAAGTGCTATCCAAGTGGAAGGAGGAGAATCATTTGATTCTAGCTCAAGGACTGCCTCCTCTTCCACATGGTTTTTTCACTTCACTTCTCAAGGAGGAACCTGTTTTGCAAGAGGCGAGTGAGGAAGAAAAGATCCAATCTGCAACTTCCCAAGAGGCTTTCATGAGTGATAAATAAGAAGATGTCATCATCAAGGCTCCTTTTTAAGACTTCATAAGTAATGGAGAAGACACAGGGCATGCATACATGTAAATGTTCTAGCAATACAAGGAGGAACGTAAGTATGGTGAGCTCTCTTCCCCTTTGTTTGATAAACTTCCTTGTTGCTTCGATGAGGAGGATGACTATGCCAAGGAGCCTAAGTTGGAGGAGGATCAGATGGATGTCTTTGAACAACTAGAGACTCTAATCCTTGAGCAATAAAAAGAGAGGCTTGCTCCTCTTGAGGAAAGCCTTGAAGGAGAGAGCTTTGAACAAAAAGGTGATGTTCTGTGGGATGAGAAATCAATTTTTGATTCCATTTTAGACATCACAACTATCACCCTTCTTCAAGAAGGCCATGAGGGAGTAAAGGATGAGTCTGATAGAGTCTTCAATGAGGTAGAAGGAGACGAGCCAATTCATGATGCATTGCAAAGGGACCATGCACTACAAAGGGCTTATGGTGATGAGCCAATAGCCATCAATTTCTTGGTGAAATGCACCAGCATGAAGGACCAGTATTTAACAAGCTTCCAAGAATAAGAAGAGTACATATGTGTTGGAAGCATGTTTTATTCTAATCCACTTGGATACAAGCCAACCAAGGTGACAGGCAAGAGGATTAGGTCACCAAGTCTCCATTCCATTCAGCCGCTTGTCTGGCACCATAAGTTTCCTTGCCAGGAAGGGGACTTAAGAAATTTTCCCTTTGATCCAAGATGGAAGAAAATATACCTGGTTAGCTGTATATAGTAGTCTGCTTTCAATATTCTTTCCTACTTTCCCTAAGTGCAGTTTGCACAAGTAGTGTTTTTAGCCTTGTGTGTGTTTTCCTTTGTGTGTGGGGTAAAGGCTCATGATTGATTCTTTGATCTTTTGGGGCTGTTGCTAACCTTTATTTTAAGCTACTTTTTGACTTTGTGCCTAATGGACTTCAAGGCAACTAGTCTCTAAGCATAGCAGGCATGCTTCCCCTTGGGATTCATCAATTTGTTGACCATTTTGGTCCTACAGGCCAAAATTGGTCCCCCCTTTTTCCCCTGTTATTCTGAGCTAGTACTTTTTTTGATTCTTTGCACAAGTCTAGTTTCTACGGACTCTACATGTCTATTTCTATGAACTCTGTAGGTTTTCTACAGACTTTGAAAGAATTTCTATGGACTCTGCAGGTGTATTTCTATAAAATCTGTAGGATTTCTATGAACTCTGTAGGTTTTTTATGGACTCTAAAGGTGTTTCTATAGAATCTACAGGTGAGTCTTTCGGTAGATGAAGAACTAGTTCAAAGAGTGCAAGGTTTTACAAAGCTTCTTCAGACTCTTGTCTGAATAAATTCATAAGGAAAGAGAGCTAAAATGGTTCAAGACACTTTTCCTTAAGATTGGGAAAGTGGTTCAACGACATGATCTTTCCATGAGTTAGCATCTTTGAACTGTTGAACCATTGAACCGGTTCAATGCTTCTGTTCAATGCCTTGGTTCAACGCTTCGGTTCAACACTTTGGTTTAATTCTTTGGTTCAATGACAAAGTTCATCAGCAAAGTTCAATGGCAAGGTTCAATCAAATGGTTCATCGACTTGGTTTAAAGGCTTGGTTTAATTTAGTTGGTTCAATGCTTTGTTTCAATCATATGGTTCAATCACTTGGTTCACTTAGTTGGTTTGGTTCAAAGCTTGGTTCAAAGTGTTGGTTCAACATTAGGTTGAATAGTTGGTTCAAAGGAGTGGTTCAATCAAAAAGTTTAAGAGAATCTCTTGAAGGACAAGTGCCCTTGCGAAGGGTAGTTCTGGACTTGAGTACCCTTGTGGAGGGTAGGGAACATTCACAAAGAGGCCATAGAGAAAGCTGAAAAGGTTAGTTTTCTTTCAAAATTTTGTTTAAGGTAAAGGAACTACCCTTCGAAAGGGTCATTTCCAATTTTCCCAAAGGGCACTTTTCAAAGGGCAGTTGAAGAAGCAAAAGGAAGGAATCCTTCAGACTTTTATCTGAAGGAATTCCTTTAGACAAAAAGTCTGAAGGAATTTGAAAGGCACGGAAAAAAGACTAAGTAAAAGGTGAGAATAATTTATTTGGACTTTTTGTCTGAAGGAATTCCTTCGAACAAAAAGTATGAAGAAATTTGAGAAAGCTGTGAGCCAAAAAGCTTGGGAGAAAATCTGAAGAAGCAGACAAGGCAATTCTTGTAGACTTTTTGTCTGCTGGAAAATGTCCATGGGAAAAGGTTCTGAAGAAAATAGGTTATCGAAGGACCTCGAAGGGTAGGTACCCTTATGGGGGAGTCTCAGCCAAAATGAAGGGGCACCTTCCCTTCGAGAAGGTTCAAAACAAGAATTTTGAAGGAAAGGGAGCGACAAAAAAGGTTGAATCAAGAGAAAGCCAAAGAAATTCCAAGGGGTGATGGGCTCGAAGACATCAAATTCAAGCATGGAAAACTAGCTGTTGGAAGTTTAAACGTAGTGACAGGTGCGTGGACATCAAATCTAAGGCTCATGAAGTAGTCATTGATTTTTGAAAAGCTTAAAGAGCAGCCCAAGGAACTCAGTGACCCACCAGGAAGATAGCCCTGAGGGTCAAAGGAGCCAGAAAGAGACAAAGCCAAGAAGAGACAAAGTGTAGAAATAGACAAGATAGCCCAGGTGGCAAAGGGGAGGTGAGTTTTTGCCACGTGGTCATCAAATAGTGCATGTAGTAAGCGACATGGCCCATTTCTTCATCTTGCATTGATGAGCAAATAAACTGCATAATATCTAAAAGGAGCAGTCTTGTTGGTAGAAAAAGAGGTGTGGCCCATGTTTTCACATTAATGTTTGAATGCCAAAGTCAAAGTAGGATCTAACAAAACATCATCAGCAACAGTGACTTCCTCTTCCCAATGCTCTCAATGCACATGGGCCAACTTGTCAAAGAGTGCCAAAATATTTTTAAAAGTGGCACCTTTACTTCTTCTCTTTCTATATATTTTAAAATTCTCATTTTGAGGGGGATCCATATCTCAACCTTAAGGCAAAGCTCTACCCAAAACTCTCTAGGTTTGTAAGGCAGAACTCTACCAGATTTTACCTTAAATCAAGACTTAGCAACTTTTACCTCCATTTTGAACTTGCACTCATGCATATGTCTATGTTTTATTTTGTGTTGAGTCATTTTATTTTATGTTTTCCACAGAATGATTCTAGCATGTCTAGTGCATTGTGAAGTTTCTTCTTTTGCAGGTCTGCCAGAAGTGTCTACAATAGAAATATAGGTGCATGTGAATAGGCTGTCAAAGTGTGTCTCAGAACACCTTTGATAGTTCCTTCTTCCCTATATCTCTACGGACCCCTGACTCACTGATACAGAAGAGTTTCCCATGTCAGATGTAGTGTATGATAGCTTCTTCTTGGTGAAAAGTTTATATTTGGGCTAGGGGGGTCATTTTTTTGGTGTATCACCTTTTAGTTTAGGTTTAGATTCTATTTCAGCATCTTTCTCCCTTTTCATCCCCCCCCTTTTTCATTTTATTTGTTAGCAGTAGGGAATCCAGGGCCTAAAAGATACATCAGAGGGAGCTAGCCCTTATCTAGAGACTCTCCCCTCCAACTTCGCTAGTCCTACAGGTGAGAGGGGAGTTTCCATTGTTGCGTGTGGAAGGCAGGAGCTCGGCCTCCTACCCAGGGTGCAATCCACTACATCAACAATAGTCATTCAGTTCATGATGTCTCAGCACATCAAGTACAAGGAAATGTGCAAAATAGAGGTTCATGAATTAGAATGATTTATATTGCTTCACTTCTCAACTTTTTCTATTTTCTTCAAAAATGTATTTGAAGTAATTTTGTTTTAAGTAGTTACTTTATAATTAATGTCACTTAGAGAAATTACTTATAAAATTAAGTTGTTTGATAAAGTGAAAGACTCAAGTAACTTGGCTAGATGTGATTACTTGAATTTATTTTTTTTAAACAAATTATTAAAGTGAGCTATGTGCAACATGCAAGGAAGTTGTATTTGATCCAAATAGTCAGACCAAGAAGAGCTAAATGTCATCAACCATTGCATGCCACACAAGATAAATTCAAGGAAGATGTCTCTCAATAGTTTTTAGAATTTAGCATAGCACATGGGGAATTTAAGGAGTTGTCTCCTAATGATTTTTTATATCTAAAATAGTGTGAGTATGTGTAAAGGCTTATGAGTCATGAGGATGGTAATTTTTGGAAATCAATTGTAACTATTGTACAATAAATTTTAATCAATTTGAAACTTTGTGTTTAGATATTTTTATATTTTGTGTATGAACTTGGCTCAAAGTGAATAAGAATAAAGTTGGTTTATAAGGAAATTTGCATCTAAAGAGATGATTTGGTTCATTTTATGAGGATTAAAATGGTAAACTTCATGTTATCTTTAAATCTGAATATTAGTTCAAATATTTCTTACCCATTTTCTAAAAAGAATTATCATATCTTATATGTTTATCTGCTTTGTATGGATACAATAAGTTCTATAAAACTACTTGTTTTGAAGTACAGTTTCTTTCTTTCTCACAAATTCTAGCCTTTTCATTCTCTTCTTTATAATAAATTCTTTGTATAAATTTTGAATCGGTTGCTTACTTGTTGCAAAATCATTATGTTATAGTTCATGAATTTTATGATTAAAGTAATACCTAAAAATAAGATAACTTGTGTATAATCTGTGCATGATTTGTATAAATTATGAAAAGCTAAAAGTGTGAATAGTTAGATTAGATAAACATAAGCATACAAGAGCTTCACCATTAAATGGAGGGGATTTAATCTCATGACTGCCTAGGTACTTTTTCTAGCCTAAAAAATATTTAGCCAATATTTGGTCATTGTGTTGGTCCATGTCTTAGTATAGCCTCTTTCACATTTAGGGATCACTATTGTGTGAATTTTATCTCTCTTGCTAAGGTGGTTGCAAATTTACACCCATTAGCAAGCTCTGATAGCATGTTCATATGTCTTCCTTGTCCAACATGGAGAAAATCCACCATGTTTATCCCCATGGCAGCATTTTGAAACATTGATGTGTATAATATTTTCTTGCAAAGTTAATGAAAGTGCTTGTGGTTATCTATTATTTTTTGTTGATGAAGTGTAGTAATATGTCTTGTAAATTCTATCGATAGGATATCTTACTCTATGCTCATTACTGGTTGTCATCTTGGGTTTAGATTTAGATTATAAATCCTTTTCTGTATTGTTTTTGGGAATATGTTGTTGAATAACTTGTTAGGGCACCCTAGTTTTATGGATTCAAGGGGAAAAGTCAAATCACTCCTGGTAATTCCATTAGCTTGCATTTAATTTATTTGCATCTTTGCAATAGATGATGTCATGAATGATGAAATAATCCTTACTAATTGAAGACCTCCATCATATCACCCTCCCCTTTTTTATAACTATCAACTTGTCCTACTCTGTCCTACCCTATCCTACCTTGCATATAACATGACCTTTGCATATCTTAAGTGTTATTTTATTATATATGCATAAACATTTTATATTTAATATGTGGCTATGTTTTGTGCTTTAAAGCCAAACATTGTAATCTTTTATTCAACCTCTATGTTGTTGAAGATTCTTTTGAATGAAGGTTACAATCACATTCATCTCTATCTTTAGTATCTTGTATCTGGCCTAGAATGTTTGCTTATTCTATGTGACAACCCTTCCTAGGTGGAGTGAGTGAGATTGGTTGTGTTCTAATCAGATTTGTGTCTCTTTGTGCTAATAATCCCTATGGAGATTGAATTATATAATCTCTTCATGTGAGCAAGCTACCCCATAGGTCCTCTCAACTTGGTTCAAGTAGATCTAAAAGTAGAAGGGAGATGACCGTACCCTTTATAGGTGTCCCTCAGTTATTTTTTATGTCTGGTCAATTCTAGATGCCAAACCCTCCCTTGACCACAATGACATTCTAGTAGGTCTTCCATCTTTGCTTGTCATTTTATTTAAGTGTGAAAGGTTGAGTGCAATAGGTGTAAATTGGGAATCAACACTCAGTAAAGTATGGTAATGACTCAAAATTCATGGTTAACAAGTGTCTAGTTGAAGTAGAGATTTTGTTTCCCTAATTTACAACTATTGTTGATCTGTATGTAGCACTAATAATATCATATTATGTGATCCTAGGACTCAACTAGCTTGCTAAACACAAGGCCAAGTTTGAATATTATTTAATTAAGGTTGAGTGACTTAATGATTTTGTAAATTAGACACAAATTTAGGTTGAAAAGAGAGAGTTAACGCTTTTAAAAATTTCTATAATGTAACTCAAGAGGGCTCAAGTAAAAGGGTGCCAATCATTTATCATCAAGATAAATGAAATAGAGGAACCTAAGGAACCATCACTTGAGGATTACCCATTTCTTAGATATTTTCATGATGTGTTTCCAAAAGAATTACCAAAATTTACATCTAAACATGATTTCTATTTCTCTATCGACATCATACCTAGATCAGAACCATGGTTTACAGCAACATATAGAATGCCAACCATTGAGTTGGTTGAATTGAAGGCTCAACTCTAAGAATTATTATCAAAGGGGTTGATTAGACCTAATATGTCATCATGGGGTGTACCAATTGTTTTTATTAAGAATAAGGATGGTAATATTTGACTCTACATTGATTACAAAATGTTGAATAAGGTAACTATTAAAAATAGGTATCTTCTACCTTAGATAGATGATCTTTTCAATCAAATGCGAGGAGAAACAATCTTTTCTAAGATTGATCTTAGAGTGGGATATCATTAGTTAATCATTCAAGATGAGGATATTTTTAAAATAGATTTCAAAACTCATTATGGACATTATGATTTCATGATGTTACCCTTGGGTTGGCCAACACACTAGCAGCATTCATAAATCTCATGAACAATTTGTTTAGAGATTATTTAGATCATTTTATTTTGGTCTTTATGGATGACATTATTATATATTATAAGAATGAATAGGATCATCTACAGCATCTATAACTAGTTCTACAATAGTTTTAGAATCATAAGTTATTGGTGTAGGCCTTTTTCCCACTGGCTTTTGCCTACATGGTTGTATTAGCTTGCTCAGGGCTCTAGAGGTCATTTTAGTTACTTGGGAAGATTAGTCCCACATTCACTAGAATGTGTGGTATATTTATCTCTCCAACCTATATATGCACTTCTTTCCCTTTCTATTTTAAGATAGTATATTGTGGATTGTTTAAGCTATTTAGTTGTGAGTTATGATAACTTTGAGAGCTATGATAGGTGTGAACTTTGAGCCTTTATATAAGTAATTTAGGATGATTTAGAGTATTTATTTTCTCTCATTCCTTTTACAATATTCCTCTATGCTTGATTTCATTTACTAGTAACTTCATTTTGATGTTTGCTTGCTTGACTCATGAGATCACTCCATCATGTGCATTCATTGATTTGATGATCCTAATTACAACTCTTTTATGGTATCAGAATGCCAATTCATAGTCATGATTATCTGGTTGGTTTGTTATTTACTATTCTTTTTTATGAAATCTTGAGATTTGATATTGTATTATCATAGGAATTTCTTAGAGAAATATTTTGATCTGTGAGTTGGATACATGGGTTTGAATGTTTGAGCAACCTGATTTTGCTTACAAACACATGGTTTTAGAGGTTCTTTCATGGTATGTAGATCTATGGTTTATTCTCTTTTAACAGTTAAAAGAGAATTTGATTGGTTGTTCATGCATTGATTTTGTGGTTGTAGATCATTCTATTAACCACCATATGACATATTAATTCATTTATGTATTTTGTTTGGCCCATGTCAAATAGAATAGACTTGTATATGTTTTTTTATTGGTTGGTTGAAGGGTTTGTTGTAGATCTTATTGATGGGTTAAGAGGAAGGCCTGGTTGTTTTCTTCATAAGCCTAGTTTTTTATAACAATCTATTATTTTAAACATGTTTGGCTTGCACACAACCTACTTGTGGATCAATATCTCCTCTCTGAATTGCCATTAGCACTTTGAGGTAGAGTTTGGCAAGTTTTAGCTTGGCATTGAAAATGTTTTCTTGGCAAAGAAGGTATCTTTGTTGCATTTAGATCTATATTTTCTTTTTGCATAGGCTCTTATTCTATGTTAGAGGGTAGAGAAGGTGTTACAAGTACATGGTAGATCTTGGCATCAAAATAGATTTCCCTACATGGAGGCCACTCAAAGCTTATAATTTTTGTAAGATATGTGATCTCATCATCCAACCCTGGCATCTTTCATTGACATCTCCCAGATAGATCCACCATCAAGAATTGTAATTGCACCACCCTATATTGTGGGTCCACCCATTTACATCCACTGCCTAAGATTGCACTTTATGTTAGCATTAGATCATACCCAGTGGTGGTTTAGTATGGTGAAAAAGAGCTATGTTTGGGTGCTTTTCTAACTTTCTACTAGGGACATCAAAATACCACTATTGTGATTGATGAGACTAGGCCAAATGAAAAAGACTAGATTGCCTAGAAGTAGATTTTTTTTCTCATTGATGTGATCTATTGTTATGCTATTCTATTCCCAATTTTATGGTCTATCAATAATTTGCATGAAGCTGCACACCACACAAATGAACATCCACTTTGGTTATCTCCTTTGCACTATTTTATAGGCACAATAGTGGCTAGAAAAGTAAATGTGGGAGTTACCTAGTGTTTGTTGGAGTCCATAGAGAACATGTGTCAGGAGTCTCTTCTCCCTACGGATGACCCATGGAAATGTATAGATATTCATTGATGCTTCATTATGCACAGTGGTAGTATGGTATGCATGTACTAAGTGTCATCCAAATATGCATTGATCCTGTTGGAGTTTTTCAATTCCACCTTGGTGGTACCATATAAATCCTCTCTCCTCCTTGCTAAGTCAAAACTTAAATATGACCTAAAAGATTAAAAACTAAAGCATGTTTTAATTTTATTTGAAATAACTTTTTATTTTTTCATTAAAAACTTTCAAAGTATGCCCTTTTCATTAAAGTGCATTTAGGGGTGTATGGCTAGACTGGTTTTTATTTTTAGTTGGATTGAATAAGATCATGGTTTTGTGTCATTTATAATGAGTGGTTGGAAGGCATATTTTACCTTGTCTAAGGATACTTTTTAAAGTTTCAAGTGCAAGTTTTTAGTCAATAGGCCTATTTATGAGAAATTATATTGTTAATATCTTGTAAATGATAACTCAAAATTGAGTACCATCTTTTTCAAAAGTGTTTATTTATTTATTTTCCATGCATTAAGATAATTTACCTTATAAAATGAACTATTTTATAAAGTGCCAAAATTTGGGGGGGCTACCTGTTGATTGTCTCAAGGAAGTTATGTGCCCTAAATTCTCTCTTGTGTACACATTCAATTTTCATAACTGTTACCTATGCCCATTTAGTGATTACTTGCATAGATTAATCTTGTATTCTTGGATGCATAGTCAACAAATCCTAACATCCATTTGAACATGCATTATCATTTTGCATAGATTTTTTTCATTTGATTGGACTCATTTTTGACATAGTCTAAAATCCATCTCTAGAGCATGCACTATTACTCTTGATTATGATTTCCCTAGTGTCTTCTCTTGGTCATGTCAACCCCATTTGAGAGAATTTAGATGAGGAGAGTTGTTTCATCTAAAAGTATCCTTCTTGTGAAGAATAGCTATGCTTCATGACATGCTTATATGGAACACTTGCTCACATGCAAGAATTGTATTCCATTTTTATATGGATAGATTCTTACACCCACTAATCATGTTCAGTTTGATAAGTGGGCTAATACTTATGACAAGGTTTTTTCCACTATGTTACTACATGTTTTCATGGATCTTCATTGCCATGTGGAATATATAGAGTGTCCATGCACTATTTGGAACATCTTATAGTCTCTTTTTGGTGATCCTATTGAGACTTATGTCACACCTCTTCCTCCACTTACTATTATCTCTTCTGAGACTATTGTACTCTCACCTCCTTTTATTTTTTATGATAACACGTCCATGGTGGACAGTGCTATTATTTATGTCAAGCCCCCACTATAGGATGAGATTCTACCAGACCTTAATTATCTCATTATAGATTTTACATCCTATTTTATACAAATTAATACTCTTTCAAAGCCTTCACAAACTTGCATTTTTGGAGGACTTTATTGATTTTAGTGAGATTATACACATTAAGAGTGCTGATGACTCATATGTTTCTATGGACATTAATATTACAGATCTGAGTGCTTCATGTGTAAACTAGTATTCAATTTTAATGGTTGTTAAGCCTTGCTCTCCTCTTCCCATTGACATTATTTCAGAAAATGTTCCAGGTTTATCTTATTCTCTGGCTATTCTCTCTCCTTCATTATATGTTTCTTCATTTCCATCTTCTATAGTTAGTTCTATGATACCTAATCAGACTTTGACATATTCAAGCATTAACAGGGAGATATTTATGCATTTTTTAGAGATATACATCTTAATTTTTACATGCATTCCACTTGAGTGGGAATTCATTAGTTTTATATCTCATGTTTTCCTTCTTCCAAAAATAAGATAACATTTGTTGTAGAGGGACCTACTACAACATTCACCATGTGACATTCTGCTCAAACCTTCTCTCTCTTCTTTATGGAGGAATAAATCCTTCACATTTTGTAGGATATTGGGATCATTATAGTGTACTTAGGTATCTTATTAGGCCTTGTTATTGGGACCCATTTTTTATATCATCACCCACCTAAGTTATGCTTATGAGTGGGTTTTGGTGTAGGCCTTTTCCCCATTGGATTTTGCTTACACAATTATATTAGCTTACTTAGGGTTGTATAGGTCATTTGGGTTACTTGGGAATATTAGTCCCACATTCACTAGAATGTGTGGTATCTTTCTCTCTCAAATAAAAAATATTCTATTTTTTCACCTCTCTCCCTTTATATTTCTAAGATAGTATATTGTGGATTGTTCGAGCTACTTAATTGTGAGTTATGTTTTGAGAGCTATGAGAGTTGTGAACTTCAAGCCTTTGTATAAGCAATTCAGTAGGATATAGATTATTTTATTTTATCTCATTTCTTTTAAAATATTCCTCTATGATTAATTTCATTCACTAGAAACTTGATTTTGATGTGCACTTGCTCAACTCGTGAGATCACTCCATTGTGTGCAGTTGTTGATCTAGTGATCTTGAATATAACTCTTTACAAGCTATATGGAAAGTTATCTAAGTGTACATTTTTTCAAGAAAGAGTGCAATATCTAGGGCATATCATTTCTATAAATGCTATTTTTGTAGATCTGGTTAAGATAAGAGCCATTATGGAGTAGCTATCACTAAGGAATATGCATGAAGTAAGGAGTTTTATAGGATTAATAGGCTATTATAGGAAGTTCATTCCAAATTTTTCCAAGATAACTAACCTAATTAGCTCCTTACAATGGAAGATCCAAAAAAATTTCTACTTAAAGAAGTGTGAACTAGATTTTTAGGAACTGAAAAGAAAACTTACTTCAATACTAGTGTTAAGAGTTCCTGATCCCAATGGTTAGTTTTCAGTGATCACAAATGAGTCAAGAGAGGGAATAGGAGGATTCCTTATATAGGATGGTGTAGTAGTGGCTTTTGAATCAAGGAAGCTAAAAACTTATGAGGTGAATTATGCCCCTCATGATCTTGAACTTGCATCAATTATTCATGATTTGCAAGTGTGGTAACATTATTTGTTGAGAAAATTGTTTGAGCTCAAGACTGATAACATGGGACTCAAATACATTTTTACCCAGCTAAATTTGAATGCTCATTAGAGATATTAGTTAGATTTTCTTTATGACTGTGACTTTGATATCAATTACATCAAAGGTAATGAGAAAAAAGTAGCTAACACTTTGAGCCATAGAAGGTACATAGTATTTGTAGCTACTATCAAAATTACTTTCAAGGATTGTGTGGTTGAGTTCTCACCAAGAGAGAAATTCTATGACCAAGTCAGAAAAGTATTATCTAAGAATGAATAGAATTCTTTGTAAAAAGGATTAAATTTTGAAAGTGATGGTCTTTTATATTTTAATGAGAGGATGTATGTGCCAGATCAAGAGAATCTATGGAGCATGGTGTTAGAGTTACACAATGCCCCATATTTAGTACATCCAAGAGTAACCAAGCTCATGGTAGAGCTTAAACCTATATATTTCTAGAAGGGAATCAAGAAAGATGTTGTAGATTTTGTGTTAGTGAATGAAAGTTAAACATGTACACCTAGCTAGATTTTTATATCCACATGATATACCAAAGTGGAAGTAGAAGGTTATCAGTATGGAATTTGTCTAAGGTTTACCAATTTCATAGAGTAGATATGATATGATCTTGGTATTTGTTGACAAACTAACCAAGGTGGTTCATTTCATACTAGGTAATTTTTTAGATGATGTACCTATCCTTGTGAAGAGGTTCATAAAGGAAGTGTATAGGTTGCATGGATTAATAGAGAAGATCATTTCAAATCATTATCTTAAGATGACTTCTAGGTTTTGGGTAAATCTAAACTCAGCTCTGGGTATGCAATTAAATTTTAGCACTACATATCACCTAGAGATTGATGGTCAAACTAAGCGAGTAAATCAAGTATTAGAGGATCTCATACATATGTATTTTATGGATTATCAATATAAATGAGAAGATTATCTCCCATTGGTTGATTTTGATAAAATAAATCATAATAGTCAGCTTTGAAGATGGCACTAGTTGAGCACTATATGAAAATAGGTACAAAACATCAATTAGTTGGGATAGGATAGAGGACAAGGTAGTCTTTGGGCCTGAGATGATTTTAGAAATAAAAGATGAAGTTAGATTAATCAGACATATATTGGCTAAGGCTAATGATAGATAAAAAAATTAAAATGATCTGAAGAGGATAGATAGGTAGTTTTTTATTGGAGATAAAGTGTTCTTGTAGGTTAAGCCACAAAAGAGCTCAATTAAATTTGGGAAGTCAACAAAACTATCACCAAAATATGTGGGACCCTTCGAAGTGTTATAAGTGGTCAATCCTACAACATATAGGCTTGAATTTCCACCATCCCTAGGTTTATTACATAATGTTTTCCATGTATCTTATCTTAAAAATTATATATTTGATCCTTCACATATTTTGGATTGGAATGCTTTGCAAACTTTAGATCCTAAGGTGATTATGGTTGAACCAATCAGAGTAACTGACACTTGTAAACTTTGTTTACATAATAGAGAGGTGTCATAGTGTAAGGTCTTGTGAGACCAATACTCTAAGGATAGTGATACTTGGGAAGAGTATGATGGGTTTTATAGGTTGTTTACACATTTGTTTGCATGATTTAATAATTGATACATGTTCTTTTTTATGTTAAACTCTTTGGGTATTCAGAATTATTGTTTGAATAAGTGTCATCAAAATAATGACTAGTTTTAGGGGGGAGGATGTTACATCTCAATTTCATCATATATTTTATAACCTTAGAATATATGGATTAATATGGTTATCATCTGATTATTATTTCTTTGATTTGAGATTTATGACATATATTAGTTATGGGATAGTGATATGTTGTTTATTTTACATAATGTGATAGTTGTACTTTCTTATTCTATACATTGTGGATGTATATTTATTAGTTTTGCATCATTAGTTGATATATATGATGAATCAGACTAACTACCTACTTGTTGTGATGTGGATTCAGGATTGATCCTTCCCTTAGATCATGATAGAGGTAGAGAATCATTGGATAGGATGGATTAGATGGGATGATTGGGGGATGATAGAAGAACTGCTAATGACCCAAACTCACACACCATAGTAGAGTAAGTTGTTAACTCTTTTGTTTGATTTGGTTAGCTAGTTAGTATAGTTTTAAGTGCTTAAGTATTTCTATAGTGATTTTATTTTTGGTTACTTATTTAAATGAGTGATTTCATTATTCTATAGTTTACAAATAGATTTAAATGATAATTACTTTATGATTGTTTTGATTGTTATGTTTGTGAGATGTTATTATTAGTAAACTAGTAATCCATATTATTTAATACATATTTTTAAATATAGTCAAAGACAATAAACTAATCTCTCTATCAAATATGACAAAAAAAATCATAGATATAACACCAAAATGTTTGAAATATAGATTTGGCAATTATTGTTATGTTAATATATAATATATATAATTTGGTCAAAACCAGTAATGGTTTAGGCAAACCTAATTTTAAAATTCATAACAAAGACTTTTACTAAGTTGATATGCTAAATCCCTATGTAAACTATCCTAGTTAAATGTTACAATGTTTATATCATAAACCTATTTCTAAATGACTTACAAATTATTAGTTAACATTGGCTTTGTTAATAATTGGTATGATTCTCTAGTTTTGCATGAAGTCAACCTTTGAATAGAATGATTTGGTTATTAAAAAATGTTTAATTAATTGGAAAATTTGATGGAAAGGATTTTTATAACTTAAATTAGACTTGAGCAGTCTTTTATGATCTTGAGCTTTTGAGTTGGAATTAGAGACTGCATGATTATGGCATTTGACTGTAGAATTTGCTTACTTTGAACTTGACATGTAAAATTTAGATTAGCAATAGTCTTTGCCATTGATTTATAAATTAAATGGCATGCAAATAAGATGGGGGGTGGTAGAGTAGGAAAGAAAAAGGTTTTAAGAAGTAAGTCTTTGAAGTTTTAAAAGAGGTGAATGGAGATAAAAGCGGCATGCAGAATTGAGAAAGTATACGAAGCAAGAAGAGCAAGGAGAATTCTTTCCTCAGGAAAATATCTTTCAAAGGTTGGTTCTATAATTATATTCATGAGTGTAATGTTATTTTAAAACCAATTCAATTTAGATACCCTGTGATTTGTTTGTGTGGCATTTTTCTTGAACAAAAATCATGGTTTTTATATTTACCATCGATCTACCCTAGGAATGAAGGGATTACGCTCATCCATAAATAAAATTCTATGCTAAATAATTGGAAATTTATAGTATTGTGGTAAATTCTAGAAATGGTATGTTACAGTGACTATATATTATAGTTAATAAGTGTATGCATATATTGTTATATAATAGTGACTATATAAACTTTGATATAAATAATGACTATATATACTTTTATATAACAATGACTTTGTACACTTTTATATACCAATCAACTATGTAAAATGGTTTAAAATAGGTTTATATATATATATATATATATATATATATATATATATATGCAGACCTTGTTCAAAATACTAAGGAATTTTAAACAAGGTCTGCACACACACACACACACACACACACACACACACACATATATATGCAGACCTTGTTTAAAATTCTTTAGTATCAATTGTATATATATATATATATATATATATATATATGCATGTAAAATAGTCACAAACCATACTCTATGACCTGAGTCTTTTAACTCGGTCTTCTACAGTTGTTAAACTGAGTAGTGGTTGGGCAGAAAAAAATATTTGTGGTACCTATTTTATTAATAAGGTTGAATTATTGGATTGATTTTTTAAAACCTTGGTTTAAATTTTAGATCTTGAAAGTAAATGATCTTTTTAGATGCCAAAATTTTGTCTAGAATCTAAATGAACTATATCTAAAATATATAGGATTGTGTACTTGATTATACATCAAATGTGAATATGGATTGAACACTTTTTAGTATATATAATTTTAAATATTTTAAGGAATGATTTGACTATGTAATAATAAATGGATTTATATAGATATATATGTATATATAAATACCCTCGAACCCAGATGGTCATAGTGTGTGTGTGTGTGTGTGTGTGTGTGTGTGTGTGTGTGTGTGTGTGTGTGTGTGTGTGTGTGTGTGTGTGTGTGTGTGTGTGTGTGTGTGTGTGTGTGTGTGTGTGTGTGTGTGTGTGTGTGTGTGTGTGTGTGTGTGTGCGTGTGTGTGTGTGTGTGTGTGTGTGTTAAAAATAAAAATTCAAGGCACCTTTTATTCCAAATAGTGGTAAAAATATAAATATAGTAAGCCAAAAAGATGGCAACGAGAAATTTGATTCAATAGCCTCAATACAAAGACAAAGGAGACATATCCTCAACTTGAAGTAGATAAAAACCCTAGATGGATAGAGGATTAAAAAGCATGATAATAAATGAAAGGTAAGTATAATGGCCTTCAAAAACCAATATGCATATTTAATAGAGATCCCATTCCATTTAGTCTTTCCCTTTTTTCATTTATTTTTTTAACTTCGTACCAAACCTCATGTGGTAGCTCCAACTAACTATCTATAATTTTGTAATCTAGTATTGTGTAAAATAAAGATTTTGCATTTGATTTAGGTTTGTGTAGGGAAATAATTATTTATACAAATTGGAGCTCTCTAATTCATGATCTCTCTTTATTCCTCCTATTATTGACCCAACCTGTTCAGATCCCATGGTTCGATTCTCATTCTCTTGGTTTCCCCCATCTATGGGAGCAATTTCCTCAATGTTTATGTTATGTTCATTAATTTTTTGCTCCTTTGTCCCATTCTAACATTACACTTCATGGTTTTCCTCTACATCCTTCACTTCCTCTTATGTAAAAAAGGAACACCATTTATAATAAGTTTTTAGCCCTTTATTATGTGTTGGTAAGTTTCTTGCCTATGGACAAGTAGCTTGGAGATGCTCGATAAGCTTACAAATATGATAATGGAAGGTTATATTCTCAAAATCCAAAGACTAGATATGTTATATTTTCCCACATCTAATGATCATTTTGTCAAGTATACCTTTATAAAGTCTATTTCTACACATATATGAGCATAAGTACATAGACCTACTTGTATTTTGTCAATATTTACTTTGACAAACCTGCCCAAACTATCCCCTATTCATTTAAAAGCACTCATAAGATAGGAAGGTTAGGAAGCCTTGCCCAGATTGGCATGATGGTGACTAAGTGTGAATTCAGGTCAAATTCTTGAACCCATGGAGTGAGGTATAATCCAATAGTCCCCCATAACCAAGGTCTATCTAAAAATAACTCTTTGATAATCATCCTTATCAAAAAAGTATACAATGAAAAAACCCTTTGAACAGAGAGAGATTTCATAATTTTTTGATCTGGTCGAATGCACCCATTGTAATAATGCCTCCATGGTTGGCCAAAAGCCATTAAATATATAAATGAATACTTCTTACTCCATATTTTATCTATATACTATCACATCTTCCTCTACTATATCCACAGTTGGAATCACCTTTCTCTATTCCACTATATAGGCACTAGCTCGTGGACTAGGTTTCTAATATGTTTTAACTATCTTCTTATTTGTAAAATTATTGAAAGGCCCCTATAGTCTAGAATAATTTTCAGCATATTTTTAGGATAATACTAGTTCCTTCCCATTTTTCATCACCCCACCTCTCAATCGCAAATCTAGGGATAAAAGGGAATCTTTAGTTATTCCATCATCAGACAGTGTGTTAGTATTCCCTAGATTTTTTCCATAGTAGATAAGACATTAGATAGGTGTATGGATCCTAATGTATTTCTCAATCTATTATTTGATATTCAATACACATTTTAATGGGCTTACCTGATAGTAAAGTGTGTATCCTTGGATGGATTTTATATAAATCTAAAAAACTCTTTATGCCCTCTGGCTGCAACTAAATCCCTGCTCTTGCATTTTGTCATACACTTTGTTGACATCCATATCACATTAGCTTTGCACATATTTACCTACCAATCCATGTGGAATAAATAATCCCTATGTTTTATTCATTTTCATGTGTGTCTGTGGTGTTTTGATGCATCTAACATTATGTCCTGGTTGGTTCCTTGAGATCTTCATAGGCTCCTATGGTAGGTAAAAAAGCACCCTTGCTCATTGATTTTGGTAGGTGTAAGCCACTTATTCCTCCCCTATCTAAGACCATGGTGTGATTTCCACTTTTCCTTTGGCCATAGTGCCCTGACCCTCATGATCTACCCATTTTCCATGCAAGGTTTCTACTGATATAGCAAAAAAAGAGTAAACTATATGTTCTTCCATCACCCTAGCCACTGCTTCACTCCACGATTCCATTTTTCTTCATCATATGTATGTATGTGTGTGTGTGTGTGTGTGTGTGTGTGTGTACACACACACACACACACATATTTATGTATGTATACTCTCATATTTGTGCTTTCTGAATGGACTCTATGTGTATGGTTTTTGGAAAAGTAAATACTAGTTTGTTGCATACTTTTATTTTATTAACTATTCGATGGAGTCAAACTAGTGGCTATGCATGATACTTTTAGAAAAAAATATTTTGTGGAAGGTAAACAATAGTTTTCATTTAAAATAACCAATGTATTGACTATGCTTTCAGTTTATTGGTATTTTATTTCTCTTAAGTCTTGGCTGAATATTAACTCAGAATACATCTTTTGACATTTCAAAATTAGACATAATTTTTGGTCAAACATAAATGATTTAAAAACTTTGAGAGAAAGTAGTGAAGTCTTGTTAGATAATATTGTCTGGTAAAATAGGTCTTTGTGTATTCTGAATTACTCATACACTTTGGTATGAAAATCATAACATTTTGGCTAAGTTTATCTTTCTTATGTAATATATACACTCAGATTTGGTTTTAAATTCAAAATGAGATCCTCATTACAATATAAGAAGTATGAATATGTAATTAAATATTGTATGATGAGGGGTGTGTATAAATGATCTAGACATAACACAGTTGAGTGCATAATCCTTGATCATTATATATGCAAGAAAGTTAATTAGGTCTGTGACCCAATTGTTTTGTGTATTTTAGAATGTTTGAAATGGCAATCAATGTTTGAATTAGTTCAAAATGATAATCTCACTTATTTTATGCATGATTTTATTTATAATATTTAAATAGGAATTATTGGTGTATTTTGGTGATAAATCAGTTTACTGAGAATGTATACTAATAGTATACTAGATGCTTTAAAACTACAAACAATAGTATCTACTTTGAGTAAAATGAATGCACTCTTAAATGTGTGATATATTGGAATTTAGACATATTGTGGTCCTTTTGTAAAGCATACTTGGATGGTATGATCTTATACGGACTGTATTCTATTATATTTGTTATATATGTAATAATAGCATGTTTATTAGATTCATTATATGCATTTGATTGATAAAATTATGAATATGATTATTTCCATTCTTAGAATGTTTTTAATTATACTAATAGGAATAATCAGATAAAATCTTCAGGTTTTTATACTATTTTATATGTATATAAAACAATTCCCACATTAATGATGCTATGTAGGTAGTGAGATGGACTACACTAGCTTAGATAGCACCACCAATGTTAGATGTAGATAATTTGATCAAGTGGTGTGTTATGAAATTGACTGATCCATGTGATCGTATGTTATTTGAAAATTTAGACAAACTAATGTTAGATAGACATTTTTATTTCATATATTTTATTTGTATGTTTTGCAATATCATGTTAGAAACATATTTTATTTATGGTACACATCATGTAGTAGAAATCTTATAGCACATGGGGTACTAGCACATCTCTCAGGATTAATGCACCATCACCATCTACTTATTCATGGAGGGCCATTACCTAATCGAGGATTATGTAGGGGATACATGGTCTGTGGTTGGTGTGTAAAAGTGCTCGGATGATGATCTCCTTCCCCACTGTAGTTATTATCTAAAGACTACACTTGATATTATCAAAGATACATGAGTTGGTTCAACTTGAGCTTTGAAGATCTTGGTATCTATTTATTGTATTAATATTAAATGCCTAACATAAATTTAATTATATTATTTTTGTTATTCTTGATCATTGGTTGATGTATGATTGAACTAGTAGTGGTTGAGTCTTAATATATATACTTTACATAAAGTTATAATATGTTAATATTGGATTCTATATTAGAATTTGGAATTGTTATTGTTCTAAGTTAGTAATGATTTAATATGATTGGCTAAGTTGTTAAGTATCACTATGGAATGAGTGATTGAATGTTAAGTAATTAGTTTTTTTTTTTAAATTACATTATTCTACTTGAGGGGTTGTAACATAATCAAGTAATTGAACCCAATTGGACATGCAATTAGGGCTAAATTAACTCTTTGAGCCAAACTCTAACTAATTTTTATATGTTGTGATATTTTTTTATTCTTTATTTTTTATTAGCTTTTGAAATTTAAATTTCATTTTCAAATTTGAATACATTTTAAAAATTCAGCACTAACTCAAAGTGGTTCTATAATTTCATTAGAATATATCATTAAAATCAATGTAAATTCAAAACCAAATTAGGGTACTAAATTAATTATTACACCTTTTGGACGTTGGATAACTACATAAGAGAGATAATATCATAGTTTGAAAATATAAGTGTTATTATGTCTATTTTTTCCCAAGTTTGTTCCTTTATTTAAGATCCATATATATTTCTCAATACTTAAGATGGAAGACAAAAGAAACATACATAAAATTATGAAATGGAAAGGGAAATAGAAAGAGAATGAAGTAGAAAATATGAAAGAATGGTATGACTAGATTTTAAAAATGACAATGTAAAAGATGAAGAGGATGAATGGCTACCAAGTTACTTTTACTATATATTTGTTCTTTTTATCCACTTTTTTAATGAAATCTATTATAATGATGATGTTCATAATTTATTGGGGAGTTATTTAATTTAATGGGGATTTCCCTACTTGAATTTGGAAATATATTACACATTATATAATTCTGTTGACCCTAACATGTAGCCATATGGTTTTAAATTTAAAAATGGGATGCCATTTTTTTATGTTACTATAGACACCTAAATTTAGTATTAGACACTTGGAAACATCAATTTTGACATATGTGCACATTTGACTCTTGTACACACTTTCCCCTACTTGTCTAACCATTTTATTATCTTAACTAACCCAATTGTCACCCTAATCTATGCAAGAACATTCTATAATCCTAAGTAAAATGTCACCATATTCTAGATCACTATTTTTCCATTTTTGGAAGTGTAATAGATAGTCAAATGCTTTTGGTTTATCATAGGTATCTGCCATAGGTAGTAGTATATATGGATCCTCAAGGGTTATTTTTAAAATTCAAACACCTCCCTTGGGTTGGCTTCGACATGTTTCATATATCAATTGTGAGGGGAAATATAAAAGAGTCATATATAAATAAAAATTAAGCCTAAGGTCTTGCTCACATGAAAATTACTTATTCATTCACTCTTTACTTGATAAAAAACTTGAGAAATCTATTAGCACTCTCTCGATACATTACCATAAAAGCATACACATTTTAAAACCCCTCAAAGGATTAGTCCTAGAGCTAAGTTTGGATACTAATGCAAGTTCAAAGTTGAATATTGTCAAGCAGAAAAAGCTAAATAATACATTGTATTTTATCATGATCATGATGGTGTGCACACACACATAGGTGGGATAACTATGTGTGGTTTGAGCCCTCTTCATAGTATTAAAACATATGAAATGCTCAAACACTCAAGTGGAGTGTTTTGGGTTATCCAACCCATATATATTACCCATTTTTCTAAATTCATCTTGTGTCTAAATTTAAGCTAAGTCTTCAAGGAAAGGAGAGGTAAAATCATGATCTACTAATAGAATTGAGAGAAAAAAATACACATAAATCATTTACAAGGGTAGGTAAATCAATCTAAATCAGAACATAATATAAAATTCAATATAGACAATATTGATATATAGAGGATAACACTAGTCACCGCATGGGTTTTGGCTTTGTCATTGGTGTCCTTATGGGATTTGAGGTCTTATTTCTATATTAAAATAGTTACATATCTAATATAGAGTCATTTTGAAGACTGTGATGTAGGCAATGAGTAGTATAAATCAGAAAAACCAAGTGTTTTTATTCTCCCTTATCTTCTCAATTATATAAATGGTAAGTAAAATATCAATCTCTCTTTCATATTCATATTTGTATGGTAAATGTCATATTTTACATAATCTTAATTTCAATATATTTATCTTAATTAGATCAAATTAATCATAAAATAAATAAAATGTTTACATTTTATTTCATTGTATTTATATTATATTTTCTAGGATAACGTCGTTATTTTATAGTTTTTAGAAAGATACTAAAAAAACCTTAATAAATTGGATCTGATATATTTTTTACCAAATATTAAGCCAAAAATAATTTGGATTATGGATGACATTGAGAAATATGATGACCTTCCTTCACCAAACAATGAATTTGAACCCTCATTATCCTCTAGTGTTACCCATCGATTACCATATAATCTCACATGGGAGAAAAATGTAATTTTTTGATTAAAATATCATGGTTATGTGTATAAATATAAATTAGGTGATAATTTTCACTCATTTAAGATAAATTAATAGGAACATTTCCAATCACAAGGATTTAATACTCTAGATTAGCCAAATTTTCCATAAGAATAAAAAAAACATTGCCTATATTATAATGGTATTATTTTATGGGGGAATATATCTCAAGGAATAATATTGATGAAGTTGTGGTTAGGGGATCCAATTAAGTATGACCTTAGACCATGCAACTTTCATATTTAACACAATATTGACAGACTCACAGTCCTGCACATGAAAATATAATAGAAAAAAACAAATAAAAATGTTGTTTTATTTATCTCAAATGATAGAATTAAATATTGCACACAGTTACAATATTATTACAAACCTTACCAAAAATATTATATTTATATAAATTTCAAATGATATGTGTTATAACCTTTCTATTTTGATTGATCTAGCTTGATCATTCTAGATATACTTTTTAAAGACCTTCTTCAATCGATAAAAATATATCCCTCTCAATTTTTAGGGATATGTTTATATAGATAAAAACCACCTACTTACATTAATTATCTCAACCAACTCAACATCCCACTACAATCATAAGGGGAAATTTTAAGGGACCCATGAAAAAAAAACTATAGAACGGGTGGTGAATCTTATTAGATTGGGATTTGGTGAGTGGTGAATCTCACAAAAGTGGCCATTTTGCATGTGGTGAAAATGAAATAACATATATTTTTTGTGGATTTAAAGGTGAATCATAGTGAATATTTTGAAATTAGTGAAATATTTTGGTGAACTTTAGTTGTCCTTAAAATCATCACAGATCATACAAAGGTATTACATAGAATACAAAATCATCATGTATAAGTATCATGAGCTATGAAATCATGCAATCTCTAAAGAATTTTTTTTCTTAGCGAGCCACTAAAAAAACACTATAAAAAATAAATACATTGCATGAAACTACTTAAATTATTATAATGAATAAAAATTTTGCATAGTATGTATATGTGTGTATGTATATGTATATAAGTAATTTTGTATTTTTGACAATCACCTATGACTAAAGAAACTTTACATACAAACTTTTTAGCAAAAAACATTACATTTTGGTTACCAAGACATTTGTAGAGAATCCATGGAAACAACAATAGGATATTTATCAAATAATGACTGGTGGTTAGGGAGGTCTAAAAAAAATGTTTCGAACTCTATCCATAATTTCTCCTCTTCCTTGTTTTTTGTTAGAATTGAACCAATGTTTTTAAAATGTTGTGGCATCCCTCAAAAAGAGTAGATGAATAAATTTAGGAAACATCATCCTTAGCTTTCTACCAGTGAATTGAGCCATGAATAGTGTTGTATATTTAGAAAAATAGTGGATCCCTTTTTGTATCCACTTACTATAAGGTATGCTAGTGTACAAAAATGAGTAGACAGACCTTGGGTGATGCCATGGAATTACGCCCAAATACAGTAGAATAGACTCTTTATGTTAATTTTTCATCTTTGGTAGATCTCATTAGATAATTTGGTAAGATAAGTGTTTATTTATAGTAAATTTTAGAAATGGGATTTACTTTTTTACATTTAATGAATGTCATTTCTAAATTCTCAAATGGTAATCTAAGAGTTGGATGATCATTATCTTCCTTTCTTTAGTTGACACTTAGATATCAATCTAAGGAAATCAAGTGAGATGTCAAAGTTTAAAAACAAAATCCATGTGAGTGTATAAACATTTATAGTTACACCTATTAAGATAATTAATATGATAAAAATGATTGGTAGACTCAAAATGATATCATTGTCAGTAATGGAAATTTTCACTTCCACAAGGTAGATATCATTGCAACCTTGGAAATGCATTATGGGCTTGGAAATGCATTGCATGATCAGAAATGCATATTGTCATTATAAATAAATTGTAGGATTTTAAATGTATCACAATCTTAGAAATGCATCATATGATTTTAAATGCATCACAGGCTCAAAATTCATCACGGGCTTTGAAATGCATCGTAAGCTTAGAAATGCATTACAATATTATAAATGTGCACAAATTTAGAAATGCATCATGGGATTGGAAATACATTATGATCTTGGAAATGCATCACAAGATTTGAAATGAATTATGGGCTTTAAAACAAATAATAATTGTTTTATAAATATGATAGTTTTTTTAAAATGAATAATTATTCATGAAATGTTATATCTAAATAAACATCACTATAATAAAAAAGTACAAAAAAAAATTGAATTTTTAATATATCACTAATTTAAATTCATTGAAAGTTGTTAATTCATCATTTTTTGATCATTTATATCATCTGCTTTACCATTTCTCTAACTTTATTGACATTCAACCAATGCAATATTTTCATCCATGTTTTCAACAAGGTCATATGTTGTGTTGTTGGATTATTTTTTCAACCCCTCCCCTTTTAGTAATTGACTTCCATATTGTCAAATACCTATCTAGGGTAAGTTATTCATAATGTACCATGATGTGTAAAGTCTCAAACAATTATCCAAATTTTTATCAAGTTTATTTTGGAATTTTAGACTTTATAAAGGATAAAGCACTAAAAACTCTCTCATCTTCAATTGAATCCAAAATCACTATTTAACATAGATTGGCCAATGAAAAATACTCACCTAGAGGTTCCTGAAAACATTATCAATACCTATTTTATCCATAGTCAAATTATTGTTCCACACTCACATGGATCATTCAATAATTTGAACTGATCAAGCATTGTAATGGAAAATTATTTAAATTTATCATTCAACATGTTTCTATTTAAAATAATTAGAGTCATCATTCCATTGATATCAATTATTTTACAAAAAAAATTAATCAAAATAGTCAATTTTATGTGGTATTCTTCATGTAAAAGAAGCAAATTTGGGAATTATTCTAATAGGTGGGATTTATTATAGCCATTGTATTGATCAATTCATTCCTAAAAAAATTATCCCTTATTCTTGATACTAGGGAAGTTACAATATATCTTAGCCTTATCCTACGTAATGATAAAATCTCATAAAATAATGGCATTATGACATGTAACTCATCGACATTACCATTGAATAGTCTTCAAAATCAATACATGGGTATCTCATACCTATGTATAGATGCACATAATTATCCAAGTATATTGAATTTAAAAAAGTTTATTGTATTTCCATTTTTTATAAAACTACTCTAACTTCCAAACTTTGAACCCAAGTCTTTTGATTAAGATAAAAAAATTCTATATCCACATAAGCATGTCTCCTCAATGTTGTAAAATCAACAATATATATAATTCTCTCTTGGGATTGTTTAATAAACAATTCATTTCAATAAAAATGATAAGGAGGCCATACAACATCATCAATGTCTCTATATCAATCAAATGATATATCAAATCTTGAGCTTTATCCACTTCTCAACAATGTTGCCACATTTATCCTAATAAGGATGGATACTCATCGTGCACCTTGTGCAATGGTTGATACATTGGGATCCACCTAGTGTCATCATATTTTAATATTTTATGCCCATCTATGAGACCTTCTGAAAATAATTATAACTCCATGAACCTTTTAGGAATACAATAGAAATAAGCATGCTTGAGGAATGATTTATTCAAATTTTGATACATATATAAATTTGTTGAATATTTTGTATTCTAGATTCATTCTATAAGCCATACAATGAATGGACATCATATAAGGGCAATGGGATGTTTGGATTCTTACACAGAATATTTATATGATCTTGCATTATAGATTATCCATCTTCCAAAACACATACTATCTTTATTACAATTATAAAATCATCCATGCCAGTCTCCTTCTACCTACTTATTACCAATTCACAATGGTTTTCAACATTGTAGTTTTCAATCATCTTGTGAAGAGTGAGTATATGAGGTTATCTCACATGATTTTAAATATTATAAACATGAATACAAACCTAATAATTATTATCTTCTATTATAACCTTTATTTATCCAAAAAATGAATCTAAGTACTTGTAATTATCCCTATATTAATTTTAAATGGGTATGTAAAAATGACAATACACAAGGGTGATAATCAAATCTGCAATAAGATAATTAGGTGATAAAGTCATATATAAATATACACTGAATATATTATGCTAAGAATAGGCTAAAAATATTAAGTATAGTTAGGCTAAGTATATAAATGGCAAATAGTTAATGTACTTAGATTGTTTTGATGCTAATGTAGTTATAGTTCTAAAATAGGTAGGAAGCAGACTAGAAGATAGTTTTGGAATAGTCACCTGATTATGGATTGGATGCTTATAGAGCTATGGACACTAACATCAACTTTGGATGGTTACATCAATACTATTGTCTGAACTTAATGCAAATTTCATGTATGGAGTAATTGATGAAATAAGATAAGACCACTTGGATGCTTTTGGGTTTGACTTCACCTTCACTCGTGTATTCAGATCTAGGTCATGGACTATGAATCCTCATAAAATTTTGAAACCCTAGTTCTTAATCTTTATGGTGACCTTGGGGGGAAATGGTTTAGTGGGCACATAATTTTGAGTTGACCCCAAATACCCCTCTTTTAGTGAGCATTACCTACATAGAGAATACTCTGAAGAGGGCCTTAGGTTGATGTAGTTCTCCCCTATATGTCAGCTTATGTGTGAATCATGTAATATGTGATAAGCAGGTAAAATAATGACTAGCTTGTAATTTGGAAAATATAGATCTTAGGCTAGTCTTTCAGTATTTCTAATTTGTAAATGTGTTGTCCTTATGATTGGTATAGAAATAGGGAAGCTTTGTTCAATTTAATTCTTGATATAGTTTTTTTTGATAATTTTCCTTAGAATTTCTTAGTCTTTTAGGTATTTTAAAGTGAGGAATGAATGAGGGTTAATATTATATTTATATTAATCCCTTTGAATAATTAACTCACATTAAATCACTTAGGCTTACCATTAGGATACATTTCATTTTTTAAATAGATGACTTTAGGGCACTAGACACTTGTGTTAGGTTAGGACACTAGCATTGATGCTAGTGTCTATCCTAGATGTTAGTGTCTAGGAAGAGGGAAAGTAGGTACAAGATCAAAACTTGTAGAGGTGGAAGATAAGTATATTTTAAGCATTCTAGGCAAGATATAAGGCCTTGATCATCAACATAAGACTATTCATACTAATAAATAGGCCAAAGGGCACAAGATAGAGTAGATGTAATACATATAAAAATAGGAAAGGTATCAAACTAAGAGGAATAACCAAGGTCTAATTTTTCTAATTATACAATACCAAGGTGATATATAATCCATAAATATCATCTACATTTCCCCCCTTTAATTTAGTAATGAAATTTCTAGTTTAAAGGAGGGGAATGCATACTTGGGTGTGTATAACACACCATGACTTTGTGTGTGCCCAACTTGAGTGTTTTGTTGGTGACTGACCTGTAACCAAGAGTATGTTATAGTAAATAATCAATGCATATAACCTTGAATTTAAAGTACATGAAATTTATTGAAATTTAAAGAGCAAGGTTTAAGAGTACACCTGTGTGTCAATGTAATTATATTACCTATTGGTAAGTTGATTTGAAAAATACGTATCATTGTGAGGCTCTAAAACTAAAATTAGAAAAAATATAGATAAAATATTGAAAGTGAATATATCCAAAAGGATATATATATATATATATATATATATATATATATATATAGAGAGAGAGAGAGAGAGATTGGAAGGCACATCCACCCAACCTTGGAGCAAAGGTTAGTTGCCACCTAGTAGTTAAGATTAGCTCAATCGTGAAACCCAATCATACTTATAACCTGGTGACGTTGGATGATACAATCAAGTCAAACCTAAAAAATTGGTAAGATTGAGTGATTTAATCACCTCAACTATACCAAAAATTGAACTGACTACTGTAGTATATTAGCTCAATAAATTTCATAAAATTATGATTAGGGTATCAATATGTAAAAGTTCACGATGAGGTAACAGTCCATAAAAGAGTTTTAAAATCTAAAAATGACTTAGATTTTGTAATACTAGGTAAAAAATTAATATAATATGCACCTTAAATATGTTTCATGCTGAAATTATATATAATAGTGTTACCAATGTATAGAATTCTACCACAATTATGAATCTGAATCATATAACTAAGTAATTTGACTAATTCATAAATTGTGTAAGTGTGGAGAACATGATTAAAAATCATGTCCCCCACTATATATGGATAAAAATTAAAATTTATATAAATACCAATGTGGAGAACATGTTTCCAAAACATGCCCCTATTGTAATCTAGAGATGTTGAATACTGAATAGGTGTGGAGAACATGTTTCTAAAGCATGCCCCCACTGAATCTGAAAACTATTCCAAGTAGTAAATTATATCTTACCTCACCTCAAAATTATAATACAAATTTATAATCTATGAATAGACCTTGTAATATATAGAAGGAACGTGTCTAGGTAGATATAATATTGAAGCACATAGAACCAATGTGATCACATGAAGTCATAAGATGCATGATAATTATCATGGAAACATATAGATAATAATATTAAAATCTCAATAAGTAAACAAGCACACACACAAGAAAACTCATAATCAAGTCAAAAAATAATGGTCCAAAGAGATTGCAAACAAGGGGCATGTTCAAATGCCACATAATTGAAGGACCATGAATTAGTAAAATATCCACTAAAATAAGAATGGCATATTTAAATGTCTACACAATAAATAATGACATATTAAAATTTCATATAGAGCATACATAGGTGTGGGGGATGAAATCAAAGGGTCATATTCAAATACTCGAACAAGGAATACAATAGCAAGGCAAAACACTCTAGGAAGTGCATAAAGTAAAGCATAAGCAACCATAATAAACATGCCATAGTATATCATGCAAAAAATTTGTTAGGAAAAAAATTTCAAGTTTATAGCATATCAAGTACCTTGTGTAATATATAATCATGGTTAAAGGCATGTGTAAGTACATTTGTAAACTCATAATGGAATGTGATCATCGAACCATATAAACTATGTGTATCAATATCAAAGAAGTGGATACCCCCAATGTTTGCATGACATGAGTAGAGGGAACGCTCAACATATGAAATAGGAATAGATCATGTATTTGTGTATGCTTGTATCACACTTAAATATAAGTGTGACATATATGTGTGTTATGTAAAAGTAACTAAATATGTGATCCATCAACATGGAACTAACACATAGATGTCAAGGAGCCAATAGAACATGTAGGTGCCGAAAGTGTTTTTTGTATTTTTGATTTTTTTTGTTTGCATTTTGGAAAGGTTCAAAAGGAAATATCATCTTATGATTCCATCCAATGGATAGTCATAGATATCTCCCCACTATGAACCTAGTGTAATAATCTTGTGATAATATTGAAGAGCACATATAGGTTCAATATATGTCATTGTAGTATTAGTGATTCTCTGCATATGTAAAATAGGACTCTATGGTTGTGAATTAGTAGTATGATTAATATGAGTAGGTTTTCATGAAACCTATTGTTAAGTGATCTATGGTTTATTTGGAATAACTATAATATGAATATGTGTAGGTGTTTTGGATATCTGAACATGGTGCGTAGTAGATGGGGATTCTGTGGAATCAATTGTATATCTCTGATGTAATGCTCTCTCAATTATTAGCCACCTAGTAAAAGGGTATTGCATGTTGCTTACCCTTTTATAGCGAATGAGCCTTAGTAGAATTAGTAATTGACTATCTGAGTATAAGTTTCTCTTATTCAAGAGGATGTTTATATGAAATTTTAAAAATTGTAACTCCCTAATTTGAATGAATGTATTTAACACACCCATGTACAATAAAAGGTACTACTCAAATTTTATGGATCCAAGGTCTTCCCAATAACATATCAAAGATGCCCATAGAATGTATAACTAAAAATTTATTAACCACATGTGTAGGATAAACTTGTAAATATAGGTCAATTTCACCAAGAACCTTATGGTAGGTCTCATCGAATGCTCTAATTGATCTAGTAGAAGGATGTAAATCATGATGAGTATAAACCAATTTCATAAGTAATGTCATGGTGAAAACATTCCTATTTTCACCATTATCAATCATAACACTATGTATAGGATGTTTATTAAGGTGTGATTAAATTAATAAAGAATGAAGATCATAGTCATCATCCTTAATCTCATTGTCTTCAAAAGTAATATAAGGCCTTGAAACCATAGGAGGTTATGCCACATGTAAGTACAAATAATCCTATCTAGTTTGTGCCCATAATTTTATGGAGGAATATGTGTGTTATATGACATTAGCACTTTTAGTTCCTTTTTAGAATGGTATTGCAAAGGATTGTTAAATATTTTATATTTGTGGTGATCACTAGGTTGTGAACCTAATTCCTTTGGAGGATCATCAAATTCAATATTTTAGATATCAATAATATTTTAGATCTTGTGATTTAAGGTAAAATATTTGTTTGTATAATGCCCTGGTCCTTAATGATAATCACAATAAGAATTTGAATCATATCCTTTGGCTAGAGATCTATTCATATAAACCTCAATAGGATGAGGGAGAGATATAAGATGACACACCATAGGAGTAATGAATTTGGGGACTTGGGTGAATGGGAAAACTATCTCCTTGGTGTATTAAATAAGATAAGTCGATTAAGCTATTGTGAAATTGTGTTAATCATGGTGTTTTTTTCTTTTCTAGGCTCAAGAGGTTTTACCTTATAACTTAGTTTTATTGTGAACTTGGTACTAGATATAGATGCAATTGGTATGTTTTTTACATACTTGAGCTTATTTAATGAAATAAGATTCATTTCACGATCCTGTGCAACATGGCACAAGTCATCAAAATATTTGAACTTCTTAAAAATAATGGACTCATGTAAAGGAGCAAGTAAACTTTGCTTGAATATGTCTTACAATTCCTTATCTTCCATAGGAATGGTCATTTTAGCTAACATTTTCTTATATCTCAAGGCATATTCATTTATAGGCTCATTGGTTCCTTGTTTGATTTTGGCAATTTGAGCATATGAAACCTTTTCATAAATATTAATGGAAATGTTTGCTAAATTTTGATTTTCAAGTGGTTTGAATGCTTTCAGATATTGGTGAGGTAAATCATAGAAGGACCTCAAATTTGATTTTAATTTAAATATTCGAACATAAACATCACAATAATAATAAATCTTGATTAATTCACAACACACAATTATATAAATATATAGGAGTTGTCTTCCCTCTAAATAGGGTGCATCATATCCCTAGAATATCTCAACAACTAATATATAAATTATACGTGATATATTGTTGTTACATCAATATATGTGACTAACAACCAAATAACAATATAACCTACTAACTATTTATCATATGATAAATTAAAAATAATGATGTCAATACTAACTTTTCCTAACATTCTCCCCCTTAGTTTTTACATGGTAGAACATATCTCATTTTCAAACTACATGTTGCCAACACAATTGACCTTGCGATCTTGATCCAAAATGAAAGTCACTCCTTGTCAAACTTCCATGGTTTTCAATAAGTTTACCACAAACCTAGAGATGAATATGGGCCCTTCAACCTATTCACCTCATGTAGTTTTTTGGATGACCACTAACATTTTCAAGATCCATGAGTGCTATAGTAATTATTGATCAATACTCTAATATGTTTTTACATTAATATATCACATATTCAATTTTACATAAATGAATATTTATTCTTATTAGAAAACACACTAAAAAAAGAATGCAACTACCACACCACACAACTAAAAAAAATGCCACGAAATCATATTGGATCTGTCATTGGTGACTGACAAGAGGCATAGAAGGCCTCCTTCCTCTATTTCCTCTGACCTAATTCATGTCAATACTTACTCATCCAATGAATATTTGAAACTCAATGGTTTCCACATTAGATTTATTATCATAACTTCCCCCCTAATGTGAAACAATACATTTTCATTGGATGTTAGATACCCAATAATATGTCCTTTTATAAATAATTTTTTTGGATTTTTGATGACATAAAAAGACTCTAAAATTGACTATATTAACTCTAATGATAAAACACTAATACAATAGTGTGACTTGACTTTATACCTAATCTAAAAAAATGTCATTCAATAACTTTGACTTGATAATAGTACTCTTAGATGACACCACTAGATTATATTGTTCTATGATAAATTATGACATCCATTAGACTACATAAACCCACTATAGACTAATTTATATCTTGACTCGACTTGATATAAAAAATTCACATAAAAAATATGACACTTTAAAAAATAATGACTTCAATACTAACGAAAGAATTTCATCAAAGTAGAGTTAATGCATACAAACCAAAAACATCAGATATGAGCATGGCACGATCTTGGAAGACATGATGAAATTTTCATGTATGATGTGTGGAATGACTATAAAATTGTGAAGGATTCAAATCACAAGCATGTGCATAGTTGTTGAAACAATCCTTCATTGATTTTCCATGTGAGATGAGTCGTTCAAATTTGGAGCTCAGTTGATTAAGTAGAAAACTAACACAGTCATTCTGATCTGGATCTTTCATGAGCTCAGTCTAACTTTAAATCCATCCAAGTAAGATTCAATAATGAATAGTCCAATATAGACATATGCAAAAAAATGGAAAACATACTTAAATCAATGCAAAAGATTATGTTGATCAAAATCAACACATTCCATTTCCAATCTATATTGGTGAAAGCAATTGATTCAAATGTAGGATGACACAAATAGGCAATGGAAAGGATATTAATCTATATCACATTATCATGCTCAAATAAGTTAGTTCTATGCACAAAATAGGCCTTAAAATGGTCAAAATATCACCCTAATGCCTTGTGTATGGCTCTATGCAAGACTCTAAAATAAATAAATAATAATTTGATATCTCTTTTCTTTATATTGATAGTAGATGGTAACTCTTTCTTAAGTAAATATTGATAAGTATATGCTTTACCAAAATACACTTTCACCTTTTATTCCCCTTGTTGGTGACAGGTATGGCTACGTTGTGATTTTTTTCCTCATCCTACGCCATCAATGCTATAATTGGAAAGTGCTTATTTTTACTATTAGTGATAATAAAATTTAAAAACAAAAAAAATTAAAACTAAAAGAGCAATAATTAAATAATTTTAATCATGGATCAAGCAATCAATAATGGTGTATTGCCCATGATCATTCATAATAGACTCACATTTTTCATCTCAACTAATACCCTAATAACCTACTCCAATACCAATGATATTAATTGAAATATTCAAACACATATATCACAATAATAATAATTCTTTAATTAATTTACAATGCACGATCATACAAATATATAGGAGATTTCTTCCCTCTAAATAGGGTGCATCATATTCCCTAGATTATCTCAACAACTAATCTATAAGATATACATGATATATTTTTATTACAGCAATATATATGACTAAAAACCAAATAATAATATAATCTATTAACTATTTATCATATGAAAAATTATAAATAACCATGTGAATACTAAATTTTCCTAACAAAATCATAGTCCTTAAGGATTATAGAAAATAATTTGGTCAAAATTTTATCATTAGAGGTATAATCAAGGTATGTCACATAAAAGGATCAAATATGTTGTTTAGGATCACCCTTCCCATCATAAAATAGAAACTTAGGTGCAACAAAAATAGTTGGCAAAGGGCACAAAGATATCTCAAGTGAAAGAGGATTATGTAACATATCTTGTGAATCAATAGCATGAGGGGATTTTTAAGCATTTTGTTCAATGTTTTTAACCTTATCCTCCAAGGTATTTATAACTTGAAGGAGTGTTTGAGTTGTAGACCCATTGGGATTTAGATTATCACGTTGAGTAGTCACCAAAGGGTATGTAAACATGGTTTGAGTAATAATAGGCATTGAAACCAGTGTTTTTATTGAAACAATTGGTAATTCCATGGTAGATGTATCAATAGAGTTTTTATTTTCAAGAAAAAAAGGTTTAAACACATAACTCATGCCCCCACTAGATGTATTATGTTGTAATGTGTTCAATGGGAGGGATGTTTCAACTATACCTTTCAAACTTTTTGTTTCTAGTATTTTTTTTAGATATCATCAATATCTTCAATATTTTGATGAATACACTCACTAAACAATGAAATTACTTATACTTGATCATGTTCTATTTTATCATTATCATTTGTTTCATGATTTTCATTATTAGAATCTTATTCTATGATAACCCTATCAATATGTTTTTCATTATCAACATGGGTATCACCATGATCCATAGTATGAGATCCCTCATTAGTTTGAGACATATTAGATGGTGGGAGGGGAAGCTTAATGTGTCAATAGGCACACCTCCCAATATAGGGTTCCACTTAGGTTACATGTAAAATAATAGAGTAGGAAATGAAAAAGTAAAATAATCTAAAACCCTAGCTGGATGAAAACTCTAGGAAGTAGAAAAGTTTGCATTCATATGAATCATGTTCACCAAATGTTTAACCCTAAAATGAATCTAAGTACTTAGAGTTACCCCTAGATTAATTTTAAATGGGTATAAATAAATGGCAATGCACAAGTGAGATAATTGGATCTACAATAGGTCAATTGGGTGTTGACTCGTATATAAACATACACTAAATTTCTTATGTTGAGAATAGCCAAAAATAATAAGTACAGCTATGATAAGTATAGAAATGACCAAGAAGTAATGTACTTAGCTTATTCTAATGATAATGCAGTTATAAATTTGGAATAGGCAAGAAGAAGATTGGATGATAGTTTTGGAATAGTCCCCTGATTTTAGATTAGATAATTCTAGAGCCAAAGACACTAACATTAGCTTAGGATGGTTGCATCGATGTTATTGTTTAAACTTGACGTGTCCTATATAAAATAATTTTTAGACGAGGATGTGACAACTAGATGCTTCTCAATTTGACTTCACCTTCACTCTGGTGCATTCAAATTTGGGTCATGGAGTGTCACTCCTCATGAAATGTCAAAATTGTAAGTTTTTCATCTTCATGGTGACCTTGGGGGAAAATGGATTAGTGGGCAAAAAGTTTTAAGCTAACCCCAAAGACCCTTCTACTAGTGAGCATTTCCTACATAGCCAATAATTTGAATAGGGTCTTATATTTATGTAGTTATCCCTTATGTGTTGGATTGTGTGTGAATCATACAATATGTAATAAGCAAGTACAATAGTAACCTAGTTTGTAACTTGTAAAATATAGATCATTGATTGTTCCTTCAATACTTTAGTACTATAGATGTGTTGTCCCTATGACTAGTATGGAAATAGAGAAGCTTTATTCAATTGAATTCCTTATAGAGTGTTTTTTTTATAAGTTGCCTTGGTCTCTCTTCTTGCAGGTATTTTTGGGTGAGGAATGAATGAAGGTTAATCTTATATTTATATAATCCCTTTGGATAAGTAAATTGCATTAAATCACTTAGGCCAACTATTAGGATACGTTTCATCTATAAAATAAATAAATTTAGGACACTAGACACTTTTGTTAGGTCAGAACACTAGCATAAACACTAGTGTCTATCCTAGACATTAGGGTCTCAAGAGTAGGAAAGTAGATATGTAGACACCTAAAACTGGCCACCAATGACCTTCAACCAAGCTTTTGACCAATTTCTACCAAAATCCATAATTTGATCTAAAAACACTAAAATGCATTAAAAGCTTTGAAATTTTCATATTCAAGTGCCAATTTTTGCTAGAGTATCATTAAATGAGGAAATGCAATTTATGAGATAGCTAACTTTGATCATATCATTTCAAGTCAAAATGACATTTTTACACCTAGATGCTCTGGATTGCTCTTTTCTACCAAATTTTTTACATGAGACACGTGCCTTTGTTATTTTGAGTTGGAAACATCCTAAATGGGATAAAATATCTAATGCATCAAACATCACATTCTAATTCCAATCCAATCAAATTTCAAGCCAATAATATGACATTCTGACCAATTTGATTAATTTTTGAACCAAGGGCCAAGATTTATATCAAAAGTGATAAATCATGTTTATGACTAATTAATTTGAATCAAGAGCTTAAGTTAATTTTCCATCTAACATGTTGAATATTTATTTTTGGAAATTGATATTGAATAACTTCATCATCAAATGACATCATTTCTTGGAAAGACATCCCTAAGCCATAAATGCATAAAATATCTCATTAAGCCCTCCCATGACTCATTAAGACCTTCCATGCCTCTTTAATGACCCTTTATCCCCAATATTTATGAGGGCATTTATTTAATTTGGCCTCAAAAATTGATTAGATTCTTAGCCACACATCTTCATCTTGAGATGGATGGCTCAGGTTCATTCTAACCATTTTGCAAAATCTATAAATAACAAGCCTTGCCTATTAAATTTTAAGCTCTTTTAATCCAAATTTACCATGCCCAAATAGCTTCAAAACACATATTGATTTAGTTTTATTATGCCAAATTATTGATCCAAATCCATCACAAGCCAAAGGTGCAAGAGGAGATGAAGGTAGCCACACTCTATTGACGAAGATCTCTTAAAGCACAAGTTGAGCAAGCTAAAGAAATAGCATTTTGGAGAAATCAAGGATTTGATAAGAAATTGGTGTCTTGTGTTCATATTTCTCATTTATTTGCATTTCTAATTATGTTTTCAAATGTTTTTTTCTCACTAATCTCCCCCTAGTGAGTAGGCCTAGAGATGTTATGCTAGTTAGTGTGTTTCTTTCATTTTGTTTTCATTTTAGAACTAACATGCTACTAACCATCCTTTCTTGAGTCAAACTCTTAGTCTACATAATGACACACCTGATGGGATCTAGCACCACAAATTTGGTCAAATAGGATCTACAAGCAAACTACTAACCATTTTCATGTAGGATCTTGGAGTGTAGAAGCTAAGAAGGTAAAAATTTGAGCCAAAAATCCATTTTTTCTAAGAAGTCACAGTTTTGTTTGTAAGAGTCATAGTTTTGTTCTCTATTACAATCCAACTATTGACAAAGTCACATTTTTGTCACCCTAAATAATAATTTTGTGAGCAATGGGATTGTCACCCTAAGTAGTGATTTCATTACTTGAAATAGCAATTTTATTACCCTAAATAGAAAATTATTGAGCTTAAACTAATGATTTTGTTACCCAGAATAGTGACTTATTGATCCTACTAGCATTTTTTCATCTCAAATAGTATTTTCATGATCTCAACTTGAATCAACCCGAATAGCAATTTTGTAGCCTAGAATAGCAATTTTGTAACCCTAAATAGCATTTTTGTCACCCAAAATCATGATTTTATCATCTCACCCTGAGTCGACCTAAATAGCATTTTTGTAGCCTAGAATAGCATAATCATCACTCTAAATAGCATTTTTATAGAATAGCATTTTTTTCTATAATAATATTTTTGTAACCTCGATTAGCGAAATCATCACCCTAAACAGCATTTTTGTAGCCCAAAATAGCTTTTTGTCATCTCAACCTGAATAGCAATTTTGTAGCCTTAAGTAGTAGGATTGTTATGTGGAATATTGATATTGACTGTGTGAAACCCAAGAGTTCATTTTTTCAAGGTTATTTGCTTAATCTCATAAGTGTTTTAAAGCAGGCAGCCCTAATCTTGCTTTTGTAAGTTGAAAGGTTGGTTTAGAAAGTTAATTTGGGTTTTTTTTAACTAATCATACACTTCAATTTGTGGTTTGTAAAAAAACTTAGTTAAAATCATGAACACTTCAAATTTGGACTAAAATGAACATTCTAGTTTTCACACATTTGGTATTTGGTGCCTAAAATGAATCTAGCATGTTAAGTCTTAAACCCTTTAAACTTTGGGCTTCAAACAAACTTAGGTGCTTATTGCTTCATATAGTCTTTTTGATGAAATATTTACAAGTTTTTATATCTTAAAGCCAAGGGGATAAATAACATCACCACAAATTTCATTTAGTGCTTTAAAATTGAATGCACTTCAATTTTTTGCAAAGTTGTTATCATTGTTTGTTTAGATTAGAATTGTTTGAGAAAACAAGGAGTTATGCATGTATGCTCTCCCATATGTCCCCTTTAGAGAACTTCTGGGATCAAAAGCACCAAATTCATTGAAATTTGAATTATTCCAAAGGTCTAAAAGAGAATTTGTGAAGGTTTTCCCTAAGACACACATAGCTTGGGTGATCTAGAAACAACCTTTAAAGCTCTTTTAATTATCATTTATTTAATTGCATCTTTCATTACCTCCCCTGAGTTCTTTAGGGAATCCTTAACCTAGGAATTCATCTCCTAGAATTGTCTTTAACCCCTCTCCATAAGGGGTATATAAATTGGGATCACCCTACTAGGATTATACATTTGAGTGGTTAAACCTTATCCTATTGTTGGGGCTAATCCTGATACATATGAGCACATTGGACATCGCACTACACTAAGTGAATGATGGATATATTGATTTTAAAAAGAGATATACCTTTTTATAGCAAGCCAAGTGCCACAAACCTAATTAACATGTTTTTTTTATTGCATGTTGATGTGAAAGTATTATGCATGGGATCCATCTAGAACATTCAAAAACTTATTAGTTTAGTTAACCCCACTTTGCCATACCTTGTCAGTTTAAGATTTAATATGATTAGTTAGTTAATTTGTCTTTATCTTAGATTACTTGGTTTTTGTGTGGAGTCAAAAATTGGTGTTAACAAAAATGACATAACCAAACACATTATCCCTAGATTTCTTTGAATAAGGAGGAATTATGCTGCCCAAGTAAAAAACATATTTTTCCTTGTTCAAAATCATCATCATACACTTTGTGTCATATCTTCCAATTTGGCATAGTTATGTTGCCCATTTGAATCTAGACCTTTTGCCACATGTTGTTTAAGCCCCTCATTAATAGTTTAAATTTTAAATTGGACTCTTCTAAGTTTTAAAGGTTAATGTGTTAAAATGGGTTTTACACTTTGTACTTGACTTGTTTTAACTTGAGTTCAATTCTTAATTTGAATTGAGGGTCATTTTTAGACTCATCTTCATTATCATCATTTGGTAGGACTCAAGTCATCTTATGTATCACTCACACTTTTGAGTCCTAGACCACATTTTATACTATCCATCCAATTTCACCTTTTATCTTAAGTCCATTTGATAACACACTTTTTCCTTATAAATTTTTTAAACTTTGTGTGTGGGTATCATTTGGGTTGAGGAGAGTAGTATTACGCTACCAAAATCATGTTGAAACCATTTTTTTACCTTAGAGTCTTGAAATAAGCATTTATCACACCTTTTGAGAATTTTAGCATTGTTACACTGCTCAAATTATTTTAAAACTTGTTTTATAGGCATATTCACATAGATTCCAAAGTTGTTCCAAATTTCTAACCATTTTTAGTTTTTTTAAGAGCTTTATCTAGCACAATTACGCTATTCACCTTTGTCTAGCTTATTCGTCAAAATAATCTAGTTTTATGTCATTATTTAGGAAAAAATAAACTATCCCCAAGTGCCTTTTGTTTCATACCTCATACTTATTGATCAAGTTTATGTCCAAGAGTCAAATTCCCAATTTTTTTTAGAAGTGTTTCAAATCTATTAGATTAAATATCTTATCTTTTAAAGTCTAGCTTTTGGCACCATTTTTCTAAAAGTCCTAGCACATGTTTTGTTTGAGCCTAACTTTTGACACCATGTTTGGCCAAAAGACCAAGTAACTTTTGTTTTTCCTAGATTAGACTGATTTGAAAAACTTTGACTGAGAATTTGGCATTTCGATTTATGGTCCTTTTACTTGACCTTTTTATGTGAGACGTGTAACATTACATACTTGACATTAGCTTGTTTTATCATAGGTCATTCCATAAATATTTTTGGATATATATTCATCCTTTTGACCACTTTAGACCAAGTTTAAACTTATTTTTAGACATCTCATTTTCAAATTTTATATAACCATATTCCCTTTTGTCATGAAGAATTTACTATGGATCCTAACATGTATTCCTACACTCATAATGGTCTCATGTACAATCCATGATTTAGTAATGTGGTCACACAAGAAGAGATGGTTCAAGACCCTTATGCAAATAATGTTACTTATGAGACAGATTCTTATCCATCTTATAACACTCAAGTGGGGGCACAAAGCCAAGACCCATGTGCTCATTATTTGGTAAACACACATCCTTACTTAGAGCAGGATCAATAATAAATAGAGTATTATCTAGATTCAGTACCTACACTTGAATAACCCATTCATCCACAACCATACTATGTTACTACACCATCTACATGTGATCCTTATATCTTTGAACATCACTTGTTGAAAAATAAGGAAAAAAATTGGTTAGAGCTATAAAATTAGGGGCCAGGTTTCCAGTGGACTTTCCCCATGAGAGTTTGTCAAGCCAAGTAACAGGTTTCTTCTATCAATCATTTAGCTCTAGTTTAAATGACATACTAGGACCCTAATATGCTTGTCAAAGGCAAGGACCTCATGGAGGATCACTTTTTACAAATTCATACAGCATACCAAATATAATTAAATCTAGCACATAATTTTAACCAGATAACCATGACCAATAAGCCTCTCATAGATCTAGTTCCTTCAACAGGAGTGCTAATAGAGTTGATTGGTTAGGACAATCAGGGTGAAGACCCCTTTGTGAAAAACACCTCGATCGATCACTTATTTCATGTGCCAACTATCAAATAAGTGTCTTCTACTTCTACATAGACTATCAAGAAAAACATAGTGGACAATGCATAGGCAATGCCCAATCCAAACCAAAGTGGTGTAAGTACACAGACAACTAATACACAAACAAGTGTATTTTTAGTTAACACCATGAATGATTATTCAAATCAGGGAGTAAGATTTTATACATCCCAACTTCAACAAACTACTATCACTAATCCTCAACTAGATGCTTCTTCAAGTGCTCAACCAAGAGGACTAGGTAATCAACTAGCAACCAATACCATGCCTCCAAAAAAAAACATGATGAATATTACTTAATAGGTAATGAGTAAGATTATAAAATAATAGGCACAATCTAATATACCAATGTAGTAGAGGTATAATATATTACCACCTCAACAGGTGGTAACCAATATTCCATCTTACCAAGTAGTGGTAAAAATACCTCTTTCTTCATAGACCAATATACCAATTCAAAGTCAAATGATTTCTAATCAATAGCATATGAGTATTGTTCAACAACAAGTGCTAAATACTTATCAAGCATTAACTTGCTAACAAGGATTCATACAACCTATAGGTTCCAATGTTCTTCAAGTACCAATTAGACAACCTTTATATTTTTTGTAGAATGTGCAACTAGTTCAATGATAGGGTCTTGGTTCACAATAACCCCATCAATATAAAGGTTTTATTAGTTGGTATCAAGTCCCTATTCAACCCTAGCAGGCATAGTATAGCCATATCCCTCCATCCCAACTTCAACATCCCCAAACTCAGACCTACTTACCTAACCCAAACTAGAATATCGCACCATAGTACATGTAATTCCAACAAAAAAACACCAATCCACATATGTGTATTCTTGGTCCATTCCCCAACCAAACCATCATATCCCAAAAAATACCTCCATCATACCCCGATCAAAGTACTCTACTTGTGATCACTCAACCATCCACCTAGGCTAATATTCTACTTCAAGCCAATGTTCCCTTTAGTTTTCTATCCCAATAACTACAACAAATGAAGGATGCAATTGTTTCCATCCAATATTATAAATAGACTAAAAATTTTAAGTTAGATGACATGTGTTCTTATCCATTTATCATGGAGTACTTGTAGATACCATTTCCTCCAGGATATGAACCATCAAAATTTGACAACTACAAGGGGAAAGGTGACCCCAAGGCTCATTTGACTAAATTCTTTTTTGCATGAAAACCAATGGCATATAGAAACATATACCTTTTACTATTGTTCCCAAGGATTTTAGCAGGACAAGCCTTGGAGTGGTTTTTGAAGTTGTCCAAGAATTTAGTATCTACTTTTGATGATCTTTCAGACAAGTTTGTGCAACACTTTTCATACAATCTCAAACATGAGATTAATTTGAAAAAGGCCAGTGAGAGTTTTACGAGCTATCTACAGTGATGGATATCCCTTTCAAGCCAATTCACCCATAGTTTACCAAATAAATAACTAATTATTGTGTTTACTAAAAAATTACATAATAAGATATCTTATCATCTGGAACTATAATATGTGCATACCTTTAAGGATATCATTGATAATTTTTTATTGATTGAGAGAGCCCTTATTAATAAAGGGAACATCAAGCTTACCTCATCTAATCAGAATCAAGGTACCAATCTAGGAAATGGCCAAAACTTGCATCAAGTCTAAGTACAAGTGTCACAACTGACACATGCCAATAACAATGATAAACCAAGGAAATTTAATGACAATAAAAATGTTATTGGAAATGGAGTAATCAAGTCATGACATGTCTAAATGGTGCAAATACCATATGCTCAACCCACACAGCATATCTAAATTACTCCTAATCCACAACCTTTTTAGCCAATATAATAAGAGTAATAGCCCAAGCCCTCACAAAAAATACAACAACCTTTGTCATTGCAAGTTCCTCCTCCAAGGATAATAGTGCCTACTCATCATGTTCTTAGTGACCTTAGAGAGCCTATTGAATCTATGTTTTGAAAAATTATTGTTGCTAATCTGATTAGTTGGCCTATATCAAAACATTATCCTCAAGGAATTCCTTATCTTGATTAGTACCACCAAAATGAATTCTATGAATATCATCGGGTTAACAAACATAATTTGCATCATTGCATGAAAATTAAACATCTAATTTAGAATATGTTGGAGAACAGGGTAACATTGGATGGTGGTGCTTTTACTTCCAATCAGACCCTTGGAATCTATCAAAATTCCTTTCCCCAACATAACAACCAAAACTAATAATAGTAATTTCAACAACAAAGGTTGAACCAATAGAATCAACAAAATCACCAAAAGCAGAACCAACAATGTCTTAACAATGGATAGATTCAAGGTCAAAACAGAAACAATCAATAGACCTACCATGAATTTGCACATGACTACAATAGGGTTTTTGGTCATTTTACAAGAGGTCGTGTTAACACCATCTCCATCAATCTGAGACCAAATACCAATCAATCAAGACCTTTGATAAACAATGACAATCTACCAACTCACATTGATAACCCTTCCTTGACCTGGAACCACATATAGGCGTACCAAAAAGTACATATTACTAATTTTAGACCCTATAAAAATAACTCATCATTGCCTCATGACCATGCATAACTGCATATCAATTGAGACTTATCATATCTAGTCCCCCACCATCACCATCATTGGTTAGCACTCATGGCCCTATGTTTAATCCTAATTATGAAATCACAACTTGAAAGTCAAATATTACCATTGTAGGCCCATATCCATCTCCTAATTTTTCCATCATTAAACCAATTTTTCAGCCCTAGAATAAGCCATTTAACACTAACCAAGAAAATAAGTTTGACATTGTGGAATAATTGCAAAAGATGTCAGCACAAATCTCTATTTTAGATTTGTTGTGTACGTCATCAATCCACAAGGATATTTTGAATGAGTTCCTTATCCAATCCATGATTTTAAGTGACATATCCATTAAAAAAGTCCAAGTTTTGGTTGGATAACTAGCTCCAACCTAACAGGTCAATTTTAACCAAAGCAATATGTCATCCCTTGGCCCACTGCATAGCAATCCCTTGTACATTGAAGTTTGCATAAAGTGGCACAAAGTGAAATGTGTCATTATAGACAATGGATCAGGTCTAAACATAGTGTCTCTAAATCTTATCAAGCTTTTCAAGTACACAATGGTAGATCTTAAAGCAGACACCATAACCATCAAAGCCTACAATAATGAAGAGTGAGAATCACAAGGCACCATATGTTTTCTAGTTAGCCTTGGGCCAATGGCCCATGATACACTTTATCATGTGATAGATCTTGATTTTTCATACAATATGCTTTTCAATAGACCTTGGTTACATGAAATCCATGCAATCCCATTGATGTTGCACCAATGTATCAATTTCTCCCATTCAAGGATGGAATTTTATATACTGAGAGATTCACATCCATACGAGCACTATGAATACCTAGAGGTTAATTTCATGAGTTATAACTATCATTTTGGCATGAATCTAATGGCCAAGCAAGATAAGGGAAAAGCAATACTCCTTAATTCTATAGAGGAAAACTACAGTGATCCTAATACTCTGGATTCCCTCTCTCACATGCCACCTTCTAAGATATGTAATCATTATACCATCTCATCCAATAGCCTAAGAGAGTATTTAACCCATGATACCTTTCATATTACAAATCTTCAATACAACCCAAAGTCCTTTGGAAGACCTAAATCCAAGCCACTTCATCAAGAATGGCAATAAAAGGGCAAAGGTAAAGGACCCATCACCTTTATACTAAAATCTGGCCTAAAATAGGACCCTCTTGAAGGATATGAATTGTGGTTATATAATGAAAAGTAGGCTGATTGTTACGAGCATGCCACATATCCTATTCCTAATAGGATCATGAAGAATCATGACTACGAAGGAAAAGGCCTCAAACCAAACTAACAAGGAGCACTTGAGCCAATTTCCATGACCAAATACAAAGGGCCCTGTGGACTTAGATTTAAATCTCCTTGGGGTGACCCCATGTACCTTACTCATGTTTCATCACCATCGACTAGTGATGAGGATGCCACCAGTAAAGTAGAGTCCAATCATAGTCTTTTTGATGACCTAGCCAAGACCAACCTATTTAATACTCATTTTATTTATACCCTTAAACCTATCATTCATCACAACCCACTACCATTATATTATCCCCAATTGATAGACTGGGACCAACAAGATTCCAACATGTCAATTGATGAGTTTCAAAATGATTAGGCTTTCTATGATTTTCTTGGCCTTAGAGACAATGTTCTATTGGGGGACTATGAATCAAGGTTCTCAATCAAGTTGGATCTAGAAGCCTATTTTGGAGAGTGGGTGAACACCTTTAGCTAAAATCAAATAATTAAAACATTGAGGTCCCAAAGTGAAAACCTCTTTGAGGTGCTTCATGACCAAGGTAAAAGTAAATAAAAAGGCTAGTTTAGTGGTAAAAAGTTATTGTAGGCACCATTAGATGGGGGTGTTTAGCCTTCTTCAATCATAAATCAGGAGACCACTAATGACAAGCTTGTCTGTGAGTTTAAGTTCAATTTTGAAGAACCACAAGCTTTTGATTGAATCCTTTAGGAGTTTTGAATAGTTTTTGTTACATGTCCAAACCTCCCATTGGGGGATTTTGATTCATCATGCCTAGGAGAACTCAAAGAGCCAGTCCAAGCAGAAGACTTTAATGTTTCTAATCAGTTCAAATCATTGCCCACTATCTTTGAAGATAGTTTGACCTTTCTAGTGAAAGATACAATAGAGGTTTAACATCAGGTCCCCAAAAGACCCAAATTAGATCAAACTAGGTGCATCCCTTACTAAGGAGCATGAAGTCCTTACTACCCTTTTGAGGGAATTTATAGGTATATTTGCATGGGCATATTTTGACATGCCAATTTTGGACCCTACCTTGGTTCTGCACCACCTTGTGGTCAATCTTGATGGCAAACAGGTAAAACAAAAGTTGTGTAAGTTGCATCCTTGAATTGTTTTATTAGTGAATAAAGAGTTGAAAAAAATCTTAGAAGTAGGATGCATTAGATCAATTGATTATTCAGAATGGATCTCCAATATGGTGATAGTTAGTAAAAATATTGAAGGAATCTAAATCTATATTGATTTCCATGATATAAATAAACCTTTCTCTAAGGATGACTTTCCATTACCAAACATTAACATGATCATTGACTCCATAGTGAGTTATGAAATGCTTTCATTAATGGATGGTTTTTCAAGGTACAACTAGATTAGGATAGCACCAAAACACCAACACAAGATAATGTTCACCACTCCATAGGGAATATTTTATTATCAGGTTATGCCATTTGGTCTTAATACTTTAGGGTCCACCTATCAAATAGCCATGACCATCATATTTCATGATATGATGCATAACATTATCAAAAATTATGTCGATGACATTCTTGGTAAATCAAAAACTAGGGTCAGTCATCTAGTAGTACTTCATAAAATATTTGAAAGACTATGTGAGTAAAAAGTCAGACTTAATCCTAATAAGTGTATATTTCGAGTCACTTTAGGCAAATTTCTAGGCTTTATTATGTCTCATCAAGGCATTGAAGTTGATCCAGCCAAAGTCCAAGCCATAACAGAGATGAAACCATCAAGTAATTTGAAGCAGCTCCATAGTTTATAGGGCAAGATCTAGTCCATCCAATGCTTTATATCATAATTAGCCAACAAATGCCATCTTTCTACACATATTCTAAATAAAGGAGTCATATTTCACTAGTATTATCACTTCTAAACCACTTTTTAGTAGCTAAATTATTATCTAGCAAATCCACTTATTTTGTTGCCTCATATGCTTGAAAAGCCATTTTTGGTATACCTATTAGCTATTGTAATGCCTTGAGGGCACTTTTGGATCAACATGATGATAATGGAAAGGATCATGCCATGTACTATTTAATCCATACGCTCGTCTTGTATGAACATAATTACATGCCCATAGAAAAAGCTTGTTTATCCATGGTCTTCATAGCTTAGAAACTACACCATTACATGTTAAACAATAAAACCTTGGTTATTTCAAAATTAGATCTGCTCAAGTATATACTATCTAAAATAGATTTACAAGGCTACATATCTAAATAGATCATTCTTATAAGTGAGTTTAACATCAAATACATCAACCAAAAAGTCATTAAGGGGCAAGCTCTTGCAGATCAGCTTGTTAAAGCACCCCTTGCTGATACAGAGCCATTAACATTCCAATTTCCTGATGAATCCATAATGACCATTATTGACACACCTCTTGGTGAGCATCAATAGAAGCTATATTTTAATGGATCATTCACAACACATGGATCAGGATGAGGCCTTTTATTTATTACACCATAGGGGGATATAATCCCTAAACCATTCAGGATCAACTTTCCTTGTACCAATAACATGGCTAAATATGAAGTACTTATTACAGGGCTTTTCCAAGAAATATAATGAAACATATCTCATATCAAAGTTTATGATGATTCTTAATTAATCATCAATCAAGTTATATATCATTTTCAAACCAAAGATGACAAGATGGTTCTATATAAGGCCATGGTTGACACCTTCAAATAGCATATTATCAACGTTCAATTTGATCATATTCCAAGGGCAAGTAACAAAACCATAGATGTTATGGCCACTATTGGATCTCTAATTTAATAAATAGACATAGCTAAAGAGTATCATTTCCTTGTCAAGAATTTGTTAGCACCAGTTCATGAACCTTCAACCATTACAATGATTTGTGATATTATTGGTCCTAGCTCTATATGGTATTCAAACCTTTAAAACTACATCAATGACCAAGTTATGCCCCCTGACCTATCCCAAAATCAATCCAAATCCTTCATCCACCAAACCATTCATTATACCTTGTAGACACCTAAAACTGGCCATCGATAACTTCCACTCAAGATTTTGCCTAATTTCCACTTAAAATACATAATTTGGCCTAAAAACACTAAAACATGCTAAATGATGTGAAACTGACATATTCAAGTGCTGATATTGGCTGGGGTATCCCTAAATGAGGCAATGTAATTTATGGGCTAGCTAACTTTGATAAAATAATTTTGAGTCAAAATGCCAAATTTGCATCTGGGTGCTCTGGATTGCTCTTTCTTATCAAATCTCTTACACAAGACATGTGCCTTTGTTATTTTCTATTGGTAACATCCTAAATAGGAATATAGATCCAATGCATCTGACATTACCTTTCAATTCTAATCCAGTTAAATTTTGGACCAATAACAAGGCATTATGATCAAATTGAGTAATTTGTGCACAAAGTGCTTAATCATGCTTAAGAGCTAATTAACCCAAATTAAGGCCTAATTAATAATTCCATGAAAACTTATTGAATACTTGTTTTTAGAAATGAATATTAAATATTTGCATCATCAGATGACCTCATTTCTTGGGAAGACATCCCTAGGCCATAAATGCCACAAATATAGGGATTCATGCCTCCCATGCCTCATCAAATTCCTCCATACCTCTTAATTGCCCCTTATTCCAATGTCATGATGAGGATAATTACAAACTTAATTAAAAAAATTGAATTAATTCTCAACCACACATCTCAATCTTGAGATGGATAGTTCAGGTTGATTCTAGACATTTACAAAAATCTATAAATAGGAGGCCTCACCACATCATTTCTAAGTTTTTTTTGATGCAAAGTTATAATGCACAAATATCTTCAATAAGCCATTACAACTAGTGTTACCATGCCAAATTGATTTCAATCCAAGTTAAGCCACCAGACAAAGGTGCTAAGGAGAGATGGAGGTAGCCAAACTTCCATTACCAAGGAATTCATGAGCACAAGTTGAGCAAGCCACTACTATAAAATAATTTGGAGCATCTAAGGAAAGTGAATGAATTCTTGTGTTTTATTCCTTATTTTTTAGTTGTGCTTGTCATTTTTTTTTGTTATCTAAGCTCTCCCTAGTGTCTAGGCCTAGAGATTTTATGTTATTAGTGTGTTTATTTCATTTTGGAACTAACACCATACTAACCATCCTCTCTTGAGTCAAATTCCTAGATCACATACCTTACTTAGATCAACCCTTCACCATCATAGTTTTTATGGAACTTTGTTTCATTGTTTAACTTTGATAAAATCTACATGAGTGTTATATAAAATTCATGAAGTATGTATAACCCACACTAGTGGGGTAATCCTATCCAAAAATCTCCTATGTACTGGTTATTATTGGCTCATGATAGATGCAGATGTAGCTACATATGTAAAGAAGTGTGATAAGTGTCAATGGTGTGCCAATTTGATTCATGTCCCAGCCAAGACTCTGAAATCAATGTTGAAACCATAGCCATTAGCTACATGGGGCCTTGACCTCATTGTTAAGATCAATCCCACCTCATATGATGGCCATAAACATATCCTTGCTGCCACTGAATATTTCACTAAGTGGGTTGAAGTTATACCCCTCACGTGACTAAAAATTCAATTTCTAATTTCATCTTCAATCATCTCATTTGCCTCTATGGTATCCCTTCTAATATTATATCTGATAATGGAGGATCATTTAATAATAAAAATGTCAAAAAAATATGTACTAAATATAACATCACACAACATTTTTCTATGACATATTACCCTTCAGGTAATAGCCAGGCTGAAGCATTGAACAAAACCATTGTTAACATTCTCAAAAATATTATCATTGATGTCAGTCATGACTATCACCTTTAGATATTCTATGCCCTTTGTGAATACTATACCAATCACTGTACATGCATAGGAACCACTCCATATTCACCTATTTATGATATTGAAGCCATTCTTCCCATTGAGGTTGAGTTTCCATCTCTTTGCATTTCTTTCAAACATGTCCTGGATGACAATGAATACTGAGTAACTCACTTTCAAGAACTAAAGTTACTTGATGAGAAATGTATGAATGTGGTGAATAATCTCCAATCCTATCAAAATCAACTTCAAGGCCACTATAATCGGCATGTGAAACATAGAGAATTTGAACTTGGTGATCTTTTTCTTAAAGAGAACCAAAAGAATACCATGGCCAAAAATAAGCATAAAGGCAAGTTCAAACCCAACTGGGTTGGTCTTTTCATCATTACAAAAAACTATAAAATAGGATAATATAGGCTTACCATACCAGATGGACACAAACTTGATGAGCTAATGATCATTGTCCACCTCAATCAGTATTATGCTTGAGTAACTTGGTGTATTGTCTATAAGAACTATTTGAAATTGTATCATTTTATCACTCTTCTTTGTACTATACCATTTTTACCATCCTATCATCCTATTAGCCTATCAATTTTTCCTATCACATATCCATTTTACCATACCTTCCCATCAATTGAGTTCATTTCTCCTTCCCTACATAGCCCTATGACCTTGGTTCTATTCCATTCATTATAGCCACATTCAACAAAAATATTTAGATTCAATTTTAGCAGTTATTTCACACATTCTAGACAAATGCAATATCTTGGATCAGTTTGGTAGTTGCATCCTTCATTTCTTGTTTTGTTCTCTATACCAAATATGCCTGATTATAACTTCCTATGGGTAAATCAGTGTCTCACCAATCTTGATACTAATTATAAATGTCTATGGGTAAATTAGTAACATTGACCTATACCATTGTATCCTAGTTATAACCGCCTATGGGGAAACTAGAGGAAACACTTGTTATCATTCCTTGACTTTCCAAATAGCCATTTCCTATGCCATATTGTGCCTTTATATCAACTATGCCTATTTTGTTTAAATTAGCTATGACACTAGTCAGATTCCTTTGTTATAAGGTGAAACTACAGTGACTTGATGTCTTATTTTAGGACTATGTAGGTAGTACTCACTACTTATTAAGCTCATCTCAATCACCCTAAGCCACACTCTCACTATTTTGTAAGCATCCTAAGCCATGCTCTCATTGTTTTACAAGCTTGAACCATTTAATATCTCATCATTCTCAATTGGGTTGAGATACTCAAAAAATCTAAAAATATTTATAAAATCATTAGACAAAAAACCAAAAACATTGACCATTTATTTACCTTAAGGATTCTGGGAACCCTCACTAAGTCACAAGTAAATCACTTGTCATTTAGTTTTCCCATCCTTTTTGGCCTTTTATCCCACGCACTTTCCATTTTTCAAGACCATTTCTATTCTTCTATCACATCCATCATGTTTACTTTTCATCACTTATCATTTTCTTCTCATTTCTTAGGAGAACTACATTTGGCCTAAAGTTTTTATTGGATATTACATACATGGAACTATGTAGGTAGCATCCACTTGTCTAGTGCATATGGAGATAGCTCGACCACCCCCTTCCTTTTCTTCTATTCCCCCAGTCATGTTTATTTGATAAGTTATCACCTATTTTTTAGGGTCAATGTTTGTCACATAGGTTTAAGTCATGTTTTTTGTACTAACTTTAGGACTAACTATTATTTGTATGTTTGTTTGTTTGTTTGCTTGTTTGTTTGTTTGTTGTTTGTGTGTCTGTTTGTTTGATTTCAGCATTGTTGCCTTGATTCAATCTATGTGCATTCATTAGGTGATTCCTTGTACATTTATAGTTGAATTCATCCATATTCATACATTTACATTGTCATCATGATTTTTATCATTGGTGTATTGTTTTTCCTTGAAAATTGGATTTCAAGAGTCAGTCTTTATTTATCTTTTATCCCAATCCTCATGGTGTTATATCATGATGCCTACCATCAGGTGCTTTAGCAAAAATTAGCTTCAAAAAGTCTACTCAGTAGTGAAGGCACCAACATCTCCTATACATTGACATCCCAATCTAATCGTAATCATATCCCAAATAGATTAATTACACAACAAAAGAATTTTAACCTTTATTAGTTCAAATGAGCATCTCCCTACTAGTAGGTTATCCCAATTCCTTTTTATCCTCTATATCAGGTTACCCACATCATATTTACCATCATCAACCAATCAATCATGTTTTCCATAATCGAGGTCCAATGATTATAATTGCCTATGGGAAAATCATTATACACCATCCCACCTGCATTTCTCAATGATTATAACTACTTTTGTGCAAATCATTGTGTTCTCACCAAATTTACTTTATTTTTGCCTAAATAGGGGCATGTTATTATCTTGTTTGTTTATCCTAACTAGGACAGCTCCATCTTCTCAAAGATTATAACTACCTTTGGTCAAATCATTGTGTTATCATACCACATTGCCACTATTGAGGTATAATGCTTATAACCACCTTTGGGAAAACCATTATACATCCTCCCACTTACTTTATCAATGATTTTGACTAATTTTTCAAACTCATTGTGTTGTCACCCCATCATCTTCATATATTTTATCCCCTCATTTCTTTTCTTTCTTTTGAGGGATCATTTGTCGACCTACTTGTGCCAGTCATTCCCTCAAGGGGCATCATACAATTCATCCATTATCATTGAAGTTGTAGGCACACATGACCTTTTCATTATTTGAGAATACATTACTATGCCTTATCTTGTAATGCCTTCTCAAATAGGGGCAAACTAGAGACACCTAAAACTGGCCACCAATGACCTTCAACCAAACTTTTGACCAATTTCTACTAAAATGCACAATTTGGCCTAAAAACACTAAAACACATTAAAAGATTTAAACTTTTCATATTCAAGTGCTAATTTTATCCATAGTATCATTAAATGAGGTAATGAAATTTATGAGATAGCTAACTTTGATCAGATCATTTTGAGTCAAAATGACATTTTCACGCCTAGGTGCTTTGGATTGCTCTTTTCTACCAAACTTCTTGCATGATACATGTGCCTTGTTATTTTGTGTTGGAAACATCCTAAATGGGATAATGGATCCAATGCATCTAAAATAGCATCCTAATTCTAATTCAGTCAAGTTCTAAGCCAATAATATGACATTCTAGCTAATTTGATTAATTTGTGCACCAAGGGCCAAGATTTGCACCAAAAGTGATAAATCATGTTTAATACTAATTAATCTAAATCAAGAGCTTAAGTTAATTTTCCATGTAAATTGTTGAATATTTCTTTTTGGAAATTGATATTGAATAAATACATCATCAAATGACATCATTTATTGGAAAGACATCCCTAAGCCATAAATACATAAAATATTTCATTAAGCCCTCCCGTGCCTCATTAAGACATTTCATGCCTCTTTAATGCCCCTCTATCCCAAATATTTATGAGGAAATTTATTAAATTTGGCCTCAAAATTTTAATTTCATTCTTAGCCACACATATTCATCTTGAGATGGATAGCTTGGGTTTATTCTGATCATTTTTCAAATTTTATAAATAAGAGTCCTTGCTTATTGAATTTTAAGCTCTTTTAAGCCAAAGTCACCATGCACAAATAGATTCAAACCACATATTGATGTAGTGTTATTATGCCCAAATATTGATCCAAAGCCATCACAAGCCAAAGGTGTCAAGAGGAGATAAAGGTAGCCACACTCCATTAATGAAGATCTCTTAAAGCACAAGCTAAGCAAGCCAAAGAAGGAGCCTTTTGGAGAAATCAAGGATCTAGTATAAATTAGTGTCTTTTGTTCATATTTCTCATTTCTTTCTATTTCTAGTTGTGTTTTCAAATGGTTTTTCCTCACTAAGCTCCCCCTAGTGAATAGGCCTAGAAATGTTATGCTAGTTAGTGTGTTCTTTCATTTTGTTTACATTTTAGAACTAACACGATACTAACCATCCTTTCTTGAGTCAAATTCCTAGTCTATAGGTATAGGCTCAAGACTAGTATAGGTTTAAGATAAGTACATTTTAAGCATTATGGGAAAGAAATAAGGCCTTGATCATCATCATAAGTCTAGTCACACTAAAAGAGAGGCCAAGGGGCATAAGATAGAATATATGTGAGACTTGTAGAAGTGGGAAAGGTCCATAACTGAGAAGAATAACCAAGACATGATTTTTTCAAGTGTACAAGATTGAGGTGATATAAAATCCATAAATATCATCTCCAACCTCATTAATAGATAGTGACCCATACCATGTATGCTTAATTTTCTATTTCAAGTATTTTATCTCAAACATAACTAGGCATTTCACCCAATCCTAACCACTGCATTCAAACCAATTAGAATTAAGAAAGTCTGGGACACCAATAAAATTGAGTATGGTATTATATTCAAGAAGATATGTTATATGATTAACTCTTTTTAGAGTGTGAAAAGCAACATCTAGCTAAACTATTTTACCTAAATGAATGTTTTGAATGATCTTTCTAATTGATATGTAATTTTCCCTCCATTTTCAAAATTATTCTTTGTGTTCTCATGTTCTCCTCATTTTATTTTCCATTCCTAACATGGAAATATTCATCCATAATTTTCCATTTGGCAACATGCTTCAGAATTCCATTTTCAATTTTATTTTCCTATGTATTTCTTACATGCTTCTCAATAGCATCCAATTTCAGTTACATTATCTTGTCCCTACCAAGTTTCTAGCTAAAAATTATGCATATTCATTTCTTGGGAGCTTCATTTTTATTTTTATTTTCATTTTCAACATGTTCAATGAATGTAAAATTGGCCACCCACTCTAACACGAAATTCCTTCCCAAATCCTATTTTTTTATTTTCTATTTCTGGTAGAATTTGCTGTGGTGGTGGTGAAATTTTATTGACTACAATAATTTTGACTTCCAACATTTAATCTATTAGATGTTGGCATCCCAAAATTAGAGATGAATTTTAATTCTTCCAATGATGTAGATTCAATATTACTCTATGGGACATGCTCAAGTGGAAGCATTTCATTGTCATCATCATTGATAATGTTAGTCAAATTATCACTCAACTCATTATGAGTTTCATTTCCAATGTTATCATCATACCTTGACAATTGTGGATATGGATCATCTGACACATGATTTCTCAAAATAAGATGCAACACTTAGTATCCTAGAAGGTGTTTCACTTTTCTACTTTCCTGAGGTTTTTGAGTTACTTGTTTTTTTTTGTAAGGAAAACATTTGTGTTACTATCACCACTGGATTTTTAGAGCAGTATCGCATACTTGTAAGATATTTTCATGATTATAAAAACAATTATAAAATGTAAAAGCATCACTTGCCTATAATAGCATCTCATGCCTAAAAATCCATCACTCTTTTGAAAAAACATTATAATGCATTGGAAAAGTAATGCATGTATTGGAAAAACATTTTTATCCATGGAAAAGCATCATAATCTAAGATAAGCATTAATAGTTTAGATAATCATCACAAAGTTATAAAAGCATTTCAATAATGGAAAAAAATCTCTATGAAGGAAAAGTATCATAGTGATAGAAAAACATCACAAAATTGGAATAGCATCGTAATTATGCAATAGCATTGTAGACCTAGAAAAGTATCATGAGTTTAGAAAAAACATTACATTGATGTAAATACAATGCATGATTATAAAAACATTGCACTGATGTAAACACATTGCAAGATTATTAAAATAACTCAAGGATAAAAACATTATCGGATAGAAAATCATCACAATTTCTTAGAAAATAATCGCTAGCTTAGAAAATAATGCATTGATGGTAAAGCATCACCGGTCTATACAAGCTTCATAGGAATGGAAAATCAACCCAACTTATAAAAACATTTATATCTAATAAATATTTATTAAACAATTAAATTTTAAAAATGATTACAAACATGCTTGATATTGGATCAATAGATTTACTTGTAGGTTGTAAAGTGCAATGATAGACTATTTTTGAATTGGATCAATAGATTTCCCAATTTGTATATACTAGTATTTCATTTATTTATATCCTTTTATAAAGAGGAAAAATAGTGTATAATTTCAGGTTTTATATATATATATAAAGCATTTGGATTGTGTATAACTTGTGAATTTAATTATTGTTATCACATAGATTTTGCACTCTTTCTTGATGTTGTAGTAGCTCGATATGTAACAATCTAATGATACAATAGGATCACCTCCAAGATATAGGGCGTTCACAAATTGATGTAAAACTCTAAAGAAGGATAGATTCCTTTCACTAAACTTGGTGCAATAGATAAAATACCAGTTTCATATAAATTCTGCTCCTTTAGTGTTCTTGCTCCTAAACTAGGGTTTTAACTGGGAAAATAGTTGTGAGAATGAAATTTGCAAAACTAAAAATGGAAATTGCACCAAATATTTTTATAGTGGATTTTAATGCTTGATTGAATGAAAAAAATAAAATAGAAAATAGATTGAAATTTATAGGAGCATAAACTCATAAAAATGGGAAATCAAAGGTAATATTTTGTTATTTTTCATAAAAGGGATAAAATTCTTTTATTTTAATCAAACAATCCTCCAAAAAGGTATAAAATACCACAAATGAAATTTCATGATGGAAATAAGAATTATAACATCCACAAATATTCAAATAACTTTACATACACAGGGATTTCTCAAACAAGAAAGGCAATCTTTGATTTATTCTCATTGTCCATATTACAGCATGTAGAAGAGTTATTCAAAAAGCATAATAATAAATATAATGGAAAAAATATAAATGGGCTATGAGTTCTTACCCATATTTATACAAAATATCTCATAAATCAGATGTAGTTAACAATGAAATGCAATGCCTAGTAGAAGAACATGCAAATTTGGAAACTCCATGAAAAGAAGCATGATCTAAAGCAATTATGGTGTCCATGGCATGGGAGATAAGTTGGAAAAAACACATGCAATATCTATGCATGATCTTTAGATATTGGAGGCATAGTGGGAACTTTAAAATCATCATGCAATGCCTCCTTACTTCTTCATACAACTACAACTTCTTCTTCATGCAAGTGGGGCACCAAAGTGAAAATCATTTTTAGAAAAAAATATATAACTTTAAGATAAGTTACTTTATTACAAAACCCTAATTTGTAATTTGCAAGTGAGACTTTTACAACTTACAAGTCATACCACTTTCTCAAAAATAGAATTGAGATTTCTAATATGTGTTCTTACAACTTAAGCAATTAAAACTTGTCAAAATGAAAAGTGTAATTTACAAGTTTGCTTTTTACAATTTCCAACCTATCAAAATAGAAAATGTAAAATACACATGCCTCTTTCTCAAAAAGAGCTGTAAAAAAAGATAATTGCAATTGGTGAGTTATGTTTTTACAACTTTACAATAATGAAAATACAATATACAAGAATGCATTTGATGGAAAGAATTAATCTATTTCTAACACTTCTTCTGATCTTTATCTTTCTCAGCCTATAATTTTTGAACATATACATCAAAAGCCTTGAAGATCTCCTATTTTTTTTTTCATCTGGGCCAAAAGAGTAGAGGTTGGTTATCTCACAATTTGCTACTCTATCAAAAAGTTCCCTTCTCAAAGTTATGTATGTTTGAATCTCTTTACCCATCTGATCCAATGTGTTATGATACTTGATGTAATTGTGGATAGAGCTCAAGTTAAAAACTATATCTCATACAGATTCCTTTTCAATCACTTCTTTAAATTTACTCTAAACCTCTTCTACTGAAAGGAGTTGATCTTCATAATCTATAGGTTGATGTGACACTTTATTCAACAAATCTTCAATGTCATATAGCATGTTGATGGCCTTAACATATGCAACTTTGGTCTTGTGGGTAGCATCTATAATCATCTTTATTTTGAATTGTGTTGCTCTATCTAACTTATCTTTCTCTCCATAATTTTTTAGTGTGTTTTGCAAGGAGGATGTTCATGTCAATTGAGTCTATAGCTATCAATTTTGGATAAAAAATATTCAATCTTTCTATCTCTCACTCATATTTGTTGACCAGTTCTCTCAAGGTTAACCTTATCTCTCTCAAAATTGCATAATGATCCATTAGTATATCAATGAATTTATTTCCTTTGGAGATGATTTCTTCTGCCCATTCCTTGGTGGCCCTCCTCATGATACCAATTTCTATCACCACATCAAGTGTTGCCTAATCTATGATCTGGGTAATTGGTTGTGATGTTCAGGTTGTGATGATTGAATAGTGGGATCTATGAATTTTTTTAATGTGGTCATTATTTATTCAACCTTGTTGTTTAGTTCATCCTTAGTGACCTTATCACTATCCATTTTCTCAAAGAGGAAGTTAATTCTAGATTAAATGTCATGTTTAAACCCCTCCCTTGTAGGATGTCCAAGGTGAAATTTCAATACTTGATAGTCCCCCACCAATATATATTATTTTTGTTTGTTAGGGGAAAGGTATGTAATCTCTACATACCTTTCCCCTACTGAGTCACACAATATATTTGAAAAGGTTTAGGGAGTTGTCTTGGATTTTTTATGTGTATTTGTGAGACCAAAATCCAATGTACTTGGGAAAACCATATACTTACATTTTTTCCCCACTATTTGTACCAACCAACTAAGTGTAGCATCCTATTGTGTAGCACTATCACTTGAGAATCTATAGCTAAAGATGTTAGATTGGTAGGCATGGTGACAAGTGTTGTATCCTAAACCAATATTGCTATCGATTGATTGATAGATGTCTATGCAATTTCTTCTCCATTTCTGGGCTAAAGGTCCACATTTTCATTAAGGAATTGCTCTTTACCCATCTCCACTGAAGGGGTTGGAGCAACTTGGAAGTGGAAGAGGTGGGAGCAATGTAAATAAATGTGTCTTCTAGGGGTGTGGGAAATGGAAGTGATAAAAGGAGTAGACACATAGAGTTGGAACTTAAGTACTAGTATAAGTGTGGAGTCCAAAACCTTAAATGAGTCAATTAAAGTATTAAGGACACTAGGGGTGGTAAAGTAGTAAATATGAAGTGGGATGAAGATAGAGCAGTGCTTATCCCAAGAGTTAGGATGGCTAGTAGAATTGAAGTCAAAATGACTAAATCCATGGAAAGATACTATTGTGTAGTGTTGGTGATTAACAAGGATAGAATGGAAGGGATTGTAAATTAAATAGAAGGAATTATGGGAGTGAGTGAAATTATGGAAGGAGGAAGTGAAATGGAAACTTGAGTATCCAATGAAAGGGAGACATGAGTATCTAATTGACTTGATTACACTATTGGAAATCAACTTATTGCTATGGGTAAGCTAATGGGAATGGAATGTGGAGAGTCACTTGGGGTGAAAGAGGAGTGGAGATAGGAACAAGAAGTGTTAGAGCTATATGAACAATAGAAATATTTATGGGATGAATTATAGAGATAAGATTTGTTACTATGATTGAGATGGGGATTGAGACTATGGACACTACAACTGTAGTTATATCCTTAGATAAAATGATTATTGGTTGATCTATTATTGCTCTATCTTTAATTTATTTCCCTTTCTTAGCCTTTGATTTTGTATTTCTTTTGTGAGAGATCATTAGCCTATCTGGTTGGTCTATTTTTATACTATTGGGACCCTCTTTTGATAGTGTAACTCCTTATTCCTTGAAATTTTAAAAGTTTCTTTGTGATACTTATTGTCTCCTTTGTCACTTGGACCCCTTTACTCCTGAGCCAGTTGAGTGTTTTATTGACCATGTGGGTAGTTATATCTATTAAAGGGAAAGATTCAAGAATAAAACACCTTACTACTAGAAGGGGTTGAAAGTATATGTTACTATCATAGTAGACCTTATCTACCAGTGATTCATCATCCATGAAGTCCTCAGGGACTAGTGCTAAATAAAAAACTTTGACCTAATCCAAGGTCATTCTAGTATAGTCCCTCAATATGAATTCCTCTTCATCATCCAAATCTTTCCAAAAACATTCAAAGTAGGGAATATGGGAATATGTGGATATTCCCAATGTGTTGGTGATGTTTACATGAACATCATAAAACGGTCTCACCTCCAAATCCTTTAGGGTCATCTATGTCATTTCTGCCTCTACACACTTGGCTTTGGCTAGGGAAGGGCATGTGTATCTACCTATACTGATGGGGAAATGAATTCTTGACTTTTGTTTTTTAGATTATTGCTTGTGAGTCTCAAAAATTTATCTCACTATCTCATTCAAATCCCATTTATCACTCACATATCTTGGAAAAGTATAAGGGCAGCCACTAAATCTGCATACCCTGACATAGGAGTAGGTGGAAATTAAATGAAATAGAAACCCCACTAGGTGATATTTGTAGTAACTACATCAGATAATCTCTTTATCTCAAGTTCTTTATCAAACATTATTATGATGAAATAGATGAATGCATCATTGAATTTCCTAAAGTGTTGTCTACTTGCCTCCAGAGTGAGGTTAGGGTAATGGTTAAACACTTTATTTGCCTCACTAGCCACTATGTTGAGGCTTGGTAAAGCTCTTCCCTTTTCTAGTATATATACTAAGTAGGAGGTCATATAGAAATTTCCTATGGTTTTTACCTCCATCAACTACTTGTGGAGGGAGTCACTGATAAGTTGTGCCCAATAGATGTATTGTTTATTCGCATAGATGACCCATATGTATTGATACATAAAATCCTAGAATCTCTTTGCATCAAGACAACCAATAATCCTATGCAGTAATATAATTACATCTACCTCATCCTTGAAATCAATCTTTGTCAATGTCTTAGGTAATCTATTGGAGGCAGCCTTAGGGATTCTCAGCCATTACTTGTTCATCACTCTCTAGCATCCAATATTGTTGTCTTGAAAGAACTTTTTTGATGATTCTATAATTATGTCTAGATAACTCTCAAATTAAGGTATTATAAATATAGAATCAATGAAATCTAGGTCTAGATTCAACATCCCTTCCCCTTTATAGTTCAGCACCTCTCTCTTATCAGCATCATAATATTGTGCTAGTCTAAGTACTAGCTTAGGGATTTGTACCATCAGGGGGAAAGCTACTACTTGGGGTAGTCCAGAGTAATAGATACTCTAGATCTAGTCATTCTTGAATCATACCTTGATCCTAGTCTAGAAGTCACCTAGGTCAATGTGACTTAAGTCTGTGTCTACAATCTTAGTTGTGTTTGATTCCAAACTTAGGGTGACATTGGGTCCTTTAGATTTGAACTTCATTTCTTTCCCAGACATGGATTTTATAGAGAATATTGAGGGAAAGCCAATTATACAGTTGGTAGGATTTGTAGGTGCTAGAATCATGTAGAAACTCCTGATAAAACTTGGAGTTGTTCTATGCAGGTAAAATGTCTACGAGAAAGTGGAGCTATAAAAATAGGTTGAAATCTCTAGTGGAGATTAGACTTGCAAAATGTAGGTTAAAAGTTTGATAGAACTTAGATTTATTTTGATCAATGGAAAACTGTGGAACTTGGAGTCATTTGAAGCAATAGGAATATTTCTAGGGCTTAGAGTTATATTTTGAGAATTAAAATCCCACAAGGATGGGAGGTGTTCAAAGCATTAGAAAGGTCTGTGGGGTTATAAGTTGTAATAATCAATTTGAAATCCTACAAAAATGGGAGGTACAAGTTGTAGGTCAAAATTTTGTAGGGACTTTAAGGGATCTACCAAGGAATATTCATATGATTATGTGAATATACATTGGTATATTCACCTAGTTATGTGAAATATGGAAAAACCCTAGATTTTTACTATGAATTTTTAGAAAAAACTAAAGTCTTAGTGCACAAAAAAACTTAGAAAACATGATCTTGCAAGAAGATAAAATAATTATAGATCTTGGGACACAATGATGAAAAATCCTAAATCTCTAAACATTTAAGAAAGTAATGAAAAGCCTAATCTGTAACTAGTTTATTCAAATAATTTGCAAGAAAATGGAAAGGAGAGATATTTTCAAAAAATATGGATTAAAACACAAAGGGGAGTCCAAGGAATACCATACATAGGTCAAATGGTGTCATGGTGTGGCTTGCAGGCATAGCACATTGTTTGAGGTTGTGGTTTGCAAAGTCAAAAATGTGGCATGGCTCAAGGTTGATGTTAGATCTCTAAATCATGATTATAAATTTAAACAATGACATTAACAGACCCTAAATTTATTTATATAGACCCCCTGTAATAAATGTTTCAATGTCGGTAGTTGGAATAACTTTGGAGCCTTCAAGTAATTTTACAATTTTTACAAATTGTAAATTACAGTCCGAGTTTGAGTTTTTGTAAAGTATTCAGTTTTCAAAAATTAAAGGTCTGGTTATTGCAATACATCTCCATTTTTTTTGGGTAATGTTTAGCAGGAAGCAAAGGTCTAGATGCAATTTGTAATTTTGTAAAATTACAATTGTAATCAGATCTCCACTTTTTGTTAGCTAGTGTATTATGGGACGTGAAGGTCTGGTTCTAATTTGATTTTTTTCAAACTTGTAAATTGCAATACGATCTCTGATTTCCACTAGCTAATGCATTACAATATTTAAAGTCTAGAAATAAATTCACAATTTTGCAAATTTTAAATTGCAAGAAGAGTTTTTTATTCTGCATGCTTAAGGAAATAGGTGCTTTGGGTCAATTCAAGACATTTTTCCAAAAAATTAAAGGGTCTCCCTTAAGATACTTGATATTTTGATATTTTTGGGGCAAAAATATCAACATTTTTGATTTCTTGATAATCAGTTTCTTTCCATTAGCCTATTAGTTCATTGGGCATGGATTCATTTTAAGTTTAACACTTTAACTACTGAAGAACAAAACTAGGATTTTCCTAAACAAGTACAAAATAGGGAAAATAAAACAAACTGAGGAAATTAAAATTCCTAATGAGTTGACTTGTGCAAAAGCACTTATTTTAGAAAACATAATTAACCCTATTATATACAAAATTTTATTTTCTAGAATGAATTCTAACCTCAAAATCAAGCCTTAAGGTATATCCTATTGATTGGGATAGGCATTTTTGATCCATCGAGTTTGGATAGTTGGAATGCATTAGTTCCTTTGCACTGAGTTATAATATATGTACCAGTCCATATTGCATCAAACTTGGTGTGCTTTCTTGGTTTACCTTTGTTTGTATCCCATTTGAGAACTATGTATCCTTCATTGAAGCTCCTTTCATATGCCTTTTTATTGAAAGTCCTCTTTTTTTTAGCTTGATTTTCTTCCAAGACTTTCATTGACCGGTCCCTGATTTCTTCTAGTTTCATGAGTTCAACCAATCTTACTATCATTTCATCATTGTCAATCAAATCCAATTTGTGATTGAGCTCTATAGATGGTAACTCAATTGATAGTGGGACTTGAGATTCCCTTCCATATACCAACATGAATTGGAAGATGCCAATGGCTCTCTTAGGGGTGATACTATAAACCCACAATGTTGATTTAAACTTTGTGTGATATGTCCTTTGGTTATCCTCTATTATTCTTTTGATAATTCCTATGAGGTTCTTATTGGTAGACTCAGCCAAGACATTACCTTGTAGTTAGTATTTGGAAGAAGTATTTAGGTATACATTATGATTTACATCCCATTCACTCACTTGAGTTCCCACAAAAGCTTTGGCATTGTTTGAGATAATGGTGAAAGAAACACCAAATCTTGAGACTATGACATCTAAGAATTCTAGAATAGATGCATCCATGGCATCTTTCAGTGAAACTACTTCAGTCCAACTTGTGAAATAGTCCATTGTTGAGGACCCACTTGTGGCTTGCACTCGATGGTGGATTCATCATACTGATGAAATTCAATCCCCATTAAGTGAACAATTGATCTGCTTGAATTGGTCTGAAATGGAAAGTTATTAATCTTTATTTTCCCATGAAGGAGCACACTTATCTTATTTCTTTACCCATTGGTAGTCATCTTTGAATAATTTATGCCAATAATATACCCCTCTCATTATTTTGATGGTTGTATTTCTTGCAAAGAAATGTCCACCTGACGGACCATCATGAATTTCCTCGAGCACCTTGGGGACTTGATTGTTCTCGATACATCTTAGCATGACTCCATTCACATCTTTTCTAAACAATATTTTGTTAAAAATAACTTAAGGAATAGATTAGATTCTTGGATTATTGAAATTCATATGGGTATTTGTCAGTCTACAGTAAAATGGTCATGTCATGGATCTAGTTGTTGAAAAAAGTTAGATTGGCTAGTTGAGATGTACTTTGAGCATATACTATTTTTGATATTGCTTCATCAGTCTTGATATCAAAATCTAGTTGTTCATAGAATCACTTCCCTCTTACAATCTTTGTGATTTTAATGTCCATGTCATATTCCATAAACTTTGTCATCCATCCTAATCTTTTTTCATTTATCTCCTAGCTTAGAAGGAACTCCTTGACACTTTGGTAACTTACCATCAGATGAATTTTATTGTTGGAGAACATATGCCTAAAATTTTTGAGACATTTAATCACAACATAAACTTGCTTCTCCATGAAACAATAATTTTCTTCATAATCCTTCAAGGATTGACTGAATAAATATATTGGTTGTTCTAATTGTTTTTTATTTTGTTGAGTTAGAGTAGCTGAGATGTTACTTTCCCCTCTCAAATTATAGAGAATGTAATTTTTCTTGTAATTGAGGTTGACTAGGGTAGGATATTGAGAAATAGCTTGTTTGATGGCTTCAAAGCTATATTTTCCCTCCTGTGTCCAGCTAAAAATGATACCCTTCTTGAGCATTGTAGTAAGGGGTTTATCCATAAAGGCAAAATTTGGAACAAATTTCTTGTGAAGTTGATTTTTTTGAGAAAACTCTTTAATCCCTTCTTATGGCTTGGAAGTGTTAATGTAGATATAACACTTATTCTTTCTGACTCTTTTGCAAGGCCTTCCTTTGAAATAATGTGTCTTAGTAGTTTCTCCTCGTGAACTAGAAAAATTCACTTCTTGGGATTAAGGGACACCCCAAATTCTCTACACCTTTTGAAAAAAAATCTAAGGTGATCCAGGTGTACATCAACATGATTTGAGTAAATAGTGATGTCATCCAGGTATACTAGGATCATCTCATTTATCAACCCTCTAAAAGCCATATCTATGGCTCTCTAAAATGTTACACTAGCATTAGTCAGACCAAATGGCATATTTTTGTATGCATATGTACCCTATTTTATGGTGAAATTAGTCTTGAACTAGTTTGATTCTTTCACTAGGATTAGGTTATAACCAAAATAACCAACTATAAGAGAAAACCTTTTAGATCTTGATACAGTTTGCAAAAAAATTTCCATAGGGAGAAGGGGATAATGATCCTTTAGAGATGCTTTGTTTAGATCCTTGAAATCTACACAAAGCCTAATTTCACTATTCTTCCTCCTTACAGGACCCAATTACCAACCCAAGATGAGTGTTTGATAGGGAAGATGATGTTAGCTTCTATCAGTTTAGATATCTCACTCTTCATCAAGGGTTCTATCTTTGGATTAATTGATATTTGTTTTTGTCTAACAAGCTTGGTATTTGGATCAAGTTCTATTGTATGTTGGGATAAGCTAGGGTCAAACCCCCTTAAATCATAACTCCAAGTGAAGTTATCATCAAATTCTTGACATGACTTAATAAAATCTTATTTTTTTAGAATCATTGGATACTTTTCCTATCTTTAGTGATTTCCCTTCTAAGATGACCATTGGATCACAGTCTTCTTCATTTACCATGATGTTCTTATTTTTATATTTTAGCTGATCATCCAAATTGAAGATGTTTTCTAGAGTAACAAGACCCATGGGTAGTTTATTTATCTTCAAGTAGATGATCTGATCTCCAAATTAATCTTGGAGTCTTGATTGGTTCTTACCAGATAATTCGTCTCCTTCTCTTAGGAAGTTGACAATTTGTTGGTCACTATCGAAGACTTGTCGATTGGTTGCATTATCAAGAACAGAAGGCCTTACTATCAACCTTACATGCTAACTATTTTTCTTCTTTATCTCTTTAGGTAGGTTATATTTGGATACTATCCAGGCCATATGATTAGCATCCTTATTTTGTGCTCTTGGTACCACTTAAATATTCAAAGTGGTAAAGTCTTCTAACAAGTCCTAAACCCTATGTTTATAAGATCTTAGTAAATTATTCTTAATTATGCTTTTGGATCTCACTTGGTGAATAATCAACACATTATCACCAATTATTTGTAGGTATTTTATTCCTCACTCAGCCAATTGAAGACCTCGAATCAACACTTTTTATTCATCTATATTATTTGTGCAACTAAAATGAAGTCTAAAATAATAGAAATAGCTCTCCTTTTATGGAGAGATCAAGACAATACCTATACCATTCTTGCTTATCAAACCATCAAAGAATAATTACCACATTCTTTAAAGATCTTTAGTTAGTTTTACTAGGTTTGGGATAATTGCATCATTTTCATGAATGCAATATGTACCCAACCCTATTTTCTATACATAGTCATAATGATCAAATTAGAGGGTTGATCTCCATTCATCTAGATAAGTATCTAGAATCTCTTCTACAGGTGTTACAACTTCATGGTCATATTATTCTTTTTGATCCTATAGTGTGTAGTTCATATTTACAGGGATAGGATTGTATGGCTCAATATGGTCTTTTACGATTGGCTCAGCTCTTATTGTCACTCTTATTCCATATCTCATCCTAAGAAACATATGATACCAATCCATAGATAGATATCCTCCTATTTTTTCAGTGAAATTTTGTGAAAAACAAATAGCAAAATAAGGGGGAGAACTATAACTGAGATATCCTGAGAAATTGACAAGTTTGGACAAGCGTGAATAGTGAGATTTAGACCCTTTATTATTCCTACTATTTGAATAATAGTCCCATCCAATTGAACCACACCTTCATGGACATGTGTATATTTTATACTAAGGGCATCAATGATTTTCTTAGGCATCACTGAACTGCTAGACCCTGAATTTACCATGCAATTATGAATGAGATGCTTCCCTACTATGAGTGAAAGATATAAGGGGGGAGGCTTACCATTTTTGATTATTTTATATCAGTTTGTGGTTAATATAAATTAATTACAACATTAGGTTCCTTGACTGTAACCTTATCCATTATCTGGATGTTTTTCAAAGCTTCATGTAGCAAATCTCTTTGTGTTGGAATGGATAGTGCTTCCCACATAGTGACATTCAAATTGGTCTTATTCATTTGCTCAACAATATTGAAAGGGATATTACCAACCTTTATCGGTGCCTTTGTAGGATTTATGTCTTCCTTTACAAGGTTTGGAGTTGGCACTTTTGCTTTGGGCTAGCCCATGGGCACAAAGGATGGCCTTTGTAATGTGTTGCTTTTTTCAGTTTTTTGTACAACTTTGGAAGTTGTAGCTTATTCAACCCTCGAGGGTTAATCACTTTCTATTGATATTTTCTTTGAACATGTATTGGATACCATAGGACCTCCACCATTGAATAATGCCTCCTCTTGATTTATACCACAAAATTCCTCCTCTTGTTAGTTTAAAAGAGTTGCCTTGAGCAGGTTCTTGTGTATCTGCTTATTGGGAAGTGGAGTCTTCTTATTGTCCTTGTGTTTTTATTATGCCTTGCACCATTAAGGCTTGATTGATAACACCATTACGATAATTATTTTGATTATGTGGTTGAGAACAAGGATAACACCATTCATACTCCTAGGCCAAAATGTTTTGAATAGGTATAATATCTTTAGAAGCACCTAGTGTTGGTAGAGCCTGGATGTTTGGAGGTTTTGCTTACATATTTTGACCTTATGGCTGTAAATTTCCATAGTATGGCTGCCTATTGGGGTTGGTATGATTGGTTAGCTTGCTGATAAGGCTTGTACTTCTAGGATTGTTATCTCTTCCTTACTACTAACTCATTTCCAAAACTCTTAAGTAGTGACTTAACCTCATATAAATCATTTGTAGGAGCAGGAGTTAAATTTGGTGCTTTGATCATGGTGGGAATTGGAGCAATTGTAGGTGGTGTAATATTATTTCTATAAATAGAGGCATTGGTGGTCTTGGGGTAATTTTACCTACTTGAGTTAAATAATTTTCTACCCTTATTACAATTCTATAAGCATTGGTAAATGTGGTACCACCCATTGATTGAATCATAACAGTTATATCACTATTCAAGGATCTCAAGTAATATAAGAAATCATTATTTGGAGTTGGATTGACCAATACTATAATTATGTTTTATTTATTTTGAAAATAGAAATTGAATTCAGTCATGTGCTTATGAGGAGCCTATTGGATTGCAGTTAATTATTTAACCAAGGAAAGGTGGTCACTCTTATCTTTAAATTGAGTACATAATGCAGTGCCTAGGTCATCCCAAACTTGGATGGAATTGGGAGGTAGGAAGACCTCGGTACCACTATAAGGCTTTACCTTTGAAAGAGGAGACTAGGAGCCTGATTTTCACATTATATTGAACCATGTTGTGGAAAGAACAAAGATTAGCAATATCTTATATGTGTTCCATAGGAGTGGTGTAAGTTTCACCATTAAAATAGGGAAGGATTTTTAAAGCCGAGATAGGTATATCATCATATTGTGCCAACTAGAGTGGGATGCCTCCATTGAAAGCTAAGAAATTTAAATTTATATCCATTATGGGAGGTATGAAACTAATGGGAGTACTTGAAGGAGATGAAAATAAAATTATAAGATATACTCTAGGGCAAGGTACAACTGATTTTGATCTCTTTTTAGATAGAAATGATAATTCTAAAAAATCGGCTCTCTTACCTTTAGTAGATGATTTTATTTATTTATTTGGCATACATAAATCTTGAAATTTTGAATCCGTAAGTCAGTAGAGTCGCCAGGTGATTTTGAAATTTGTATGAGAATCATACAATGCTTATTAATAATAGCACCAATCTCTTTGTAATTTTTGGCTCCTATCAAGCATGCCAAAAATTGTTATCACATAGATTTTGCACCCGTACTTGATGTCATAATAGCTCATTATGCAACAATCTAATGATACAATGGGATCACATCCAAGTTGTAAGACCTTGGTGAATTGAGGTGAACCTATATAGGTCATATTATTTTCATTAAACTCGGTGCAACTGATAAAATACTAGTTTTATAAAAAAACTTGCTCCTTTAGTGTTCTTGCTCCTAAATTAGGGTTTTGATTGGGAAAAGAGTTGTGAGAATGAAATTTGCAAAATTGAAAATGGTGATTTCACCAAATATTTTTATAGTGGATTTTAATTTTTACTTAAATGAACATAATAGAATAAAAAATATATTGAAATTTGTAGGAGTACAAACTCATACAAATGGGAAATCAAAGGCAATATTTTGCTATTTTTCATAGAAGGGACAAGATTCTTTTACTTTAATCAAATAATCTTCCAAAGGGGTATAAAATACCACAAATAAAATTTTGTTACTGAAATAAGAATTATAACATCCAAAAATATTCAAATAACTTTACATACACAAGGATTTCTCAGACAAGAAAGGCAAATCTTCTATTTATTATCATCCTTCAGGTTACAACATGTAGAAGAGTTATTCAAGAAGTAGAATAATAAATATAACAACAAAAATATAAATGAGCTACGGGGTCCTACCCATATTTATATAAAATATATCATAAATGAGATGTAGTTAATAATGAAATCCAATGCCTAGTAGAAGAACATGTAAATTTGTAAACTCCATGAAAAGAGGCATGATCTATAGTAGTTATGGCATCTATGATGTGGTAGACAAGTTGGAAAAAACACATGAAAGAGTTGAGTGTGATCTTCAGTTGTTGGAGGCATAGTGGGAACTCTAAAATCATCATGAAACACCTCCCTTATTCTTCATGCAACTGTAATTTCTTCTTCATGCAAATGGGGTTCCAAAGTGAAACTCATTTTTAGAACAAAAGATAACTTACGTTACTTTTTTGACAAAACCCTAATTTGTAATTTTTCAAGTGAGACTTTTACAACTTACAAGTCATACCACTTTGTCAAAATTGGAATTGCAATTTCCAATATGTGTTTTTACAACTTAAGTAATTGAAACTTGTCAAAATGAAGTGTGTAATTTGCAAGTCTACTTTTTAAAATTTTCAACTTGTCAAAATAGAAAGTGTAAACTACACATGGCTCTTTCTCAAAAAGAGCTATAAAAAAAGATAGTTGTAATTCACAAGTTATGTTTTTGAAACTTTATAATATTTTTACAATATTAAAATACAATATACAAGAATGCATTTGATGGAAATAATTAATCTATTTCCAACACTTATTCTGACTTTTTATCTTTCTCAACCTGTAATTTCTAAACATATACATCAAAAGCTTTGAAGATCTCCTAGATTTTGTCTTCATCTGGGCCAAAAGAGTAAAGGTTGGTTATCTCATAACCTGTTATTGTATCAAAAATTTCCCTTTTCAAAGTTATGTATGTTTGAATCTCTTTACCCATCTGATCCAAAGTATTATGATACTTGATGTAACGATGGATAGAGCTCAAGGTAAAAATTGTATCTCGTGCAGATTCCTTTACGATCACTTCTTTGAATTTACTTTGAACCTCTTCTATTGAAAGGATTTGATCTTGATAATCTATTGGCCAACATGACACTTTATTCAAAAAATCTTTAATGTCATATAACATGTTCGTGGCCTTGTCATGTTCAACTTTGGCCTTGTGGATAGCATCTATAAGCATCTCTATTCTGAATTGTGTTGCTTTGTCTAACTCCTCTTGCTCTCCATCATTTTTCAGTATGTTTTTTGTAAGGAGGATGTCCATGTCAATTGATTCCATATCTATCAATTTTGGATAGAAAATATTCAATATTTCTATCCCTCATATTTGTTGACCAGTTCTCTCAAGGTTACCCTTCTCTCTCTTAGAACTGCATAATGATTCATTACTATATCAATGACTTTATTTCCTTTGGAAATGAGTTATTCTACCCATTCCTTGGTGGCCCTCCCCATGCTACCAATTTATGTCACTGCATCAAGTGTTACCTGATCTATGATCTAGGTGATTGGTTGTGTTCGTTCAAGTTATGATGATCGAATAGTGGGCTCTATGGATTTCTTCAATGCAGTCGTTAGTTGTTCAACCTTGTTTTTTAGTTCATCCTTAGTGACCTTGTCACTATCCATTTTCTTAAGAGGGAGTTAATTTAGGATTAAACTTCATTTTTCAACCACTCCACCATAAGATATCCAAGGTGAAATTTTAATACCTAATACTCCCCCACCACTAGATCTTCTTTATGTTTGTCTAGTGAGGGGACTACAATCTATCCATACCTTTCCCCTACTGAGTCACATAATATCCTTGAAAATGTTTGGGGAGTTTTCTTGGATTTATTACATGTATTTGAGATACCAAAATCTAATGTAATTGGTAAAACCATCTACTTGTGTTTCTTCCCCATTATTTGTGCTAACCAACTAGGTGTAGCATCATATTGTGTAGACACTGCCACTTGAGAATTTGCAGCTGAAAATGTTGCACAAGTAGGCATGATGACAAGTGTTGTATCCTAAACTGATATTACCACTGATTGATCATCATATGTATGTGTAATTTCTTCTCCATTTGTGGGCTAAAGGTCCACATTTTCATCAAGGACTTCCTCCTTACCTATCTCCACTAAAGGGGTTGGGTCAACTATGGAAGTGGAAGAGGTGAGGAAATGGAAACAAATGTGTCTACTAGGGGTGTGGGAGATGGAAGTGATAAATGAGTAGACACAAGGATTTAGAACTTAGGGACTGGTGGAAGTGTGGAGTCTAAAGCCTTAAATGATTCAATTAAAGTAGTAAGGACACTCAAGGGTGGTAAAGTAGCAAAGATAAAGGGGGAAGAAGATGGAGCAGTACTTATCCTAGGAGTTGGGATGGCTAGTGAAATTGAAGTCAAAATGATTGAATCCATGGAAATATACTATTGTGTAGTGTTGGTGACTAATAGGGATGGAATGAAAGGGATTGTAAATGAAATGAAGGAATTATGGAAGGAGGGAATGAAATCATGGGAGGAAGAAGTGAAATGGAAACCTAAGTATCTAATGAAAGAGAGACCTAAGTGTCCAATTGACTTGATTTCACTGTTGACAATGGACTTATTGTTACGAGTAAACTAATGAGAATTGAGGGTGGAGTCACTTGGGTTGAAGGAGGAGTGGAGATAGGAGGACAAGGTGTTGGAGCTATAGGAACAACAAAAATATTTTGGGGATGAATTAGAAAGATAGGAGTTGTCACTATGACTGAGATGGGGGTTGATGCTAGGAATATTTAACTACAGTTATATCTTTAGATGAAATGATGATCAGTTGATAATTTTTTTCTCCATATTTACTTGGTTTCTCCTTCTTGGCCTTTCATTTCTTATTTCGCTTGTGAGAGGTCACTGGCCTATCTGGTTGGTCTGCTACTACACCACTGAGACCCTTTACCGATAGTGGAGCTCCTTGTTCCTTGAGATTCAATAGTTTCTCTATGATACTTAGTGTCTCCTTGGTCACTTGGACCCATTTACTCATGATCCAATTGAGTGTTTTATTTACCACATGGGCAATTCTATCTATTAAGGAGAAATATTTAGGAACAAACCACCTTACTATTGGAAGGGGTTATAAGTATATCTTACTATCATAGTAGACCTTTTCTACCAAAGACTCATCATCCAAAAATTCCTCAGGGATTGGTGATAAATAAAAAGCTTTAACCTAATCCAACACCATTTTGGATTAGTCCCTCAATCTGACTTCCTCTTCATCATCCAAATCTTCCCAAAAATCTTCAAAGTAGGGAACATGGGAATATGTGGAGATTCTCAGTGTGTTGGTGATGTTTTGATGAACATTATAAAATGGTCTTACCTCCAAAGACCTCAAGGTCATTTGTGTCATTTTTACCTCTATGCACTTGGCTTTGGCTAGGGAGGGGCATTTATATCTACCTATATTGATGGGGAAATGAATTATTGACTTATGTTTGTAGGATATCAGCTTGTGAGTCTCAACAAGTTGTCTCACTAGCTCCATAAAATCCCATTTATCACTCACATATCTTGGAAGAGTATAAGGCCAGCCCTTGAATCTGCATACCTTGATGTAGGAGTAGGTGGGGAACTAGATGAAATAGAAACCCCACTAGGTGATCTATGTAGTAGTTGCATTAGAGAATCTCTTTCTCTTAAGTTCCTTATCAAACATTATTATGATGAAATATATGAATGCATCATTAACTCTCCTAAAGTGTTGTTTGCTTGCCTCTAGAGTGAACTCAGGGTAATAGTTAAACACTTTATTTACCTCACTAGCCACTATGTTGAGGCCTAGGAAAGATCTCCCCTTTTCCATTATATATACTAAGTAGGAGGTCATATAGAACTTTCATATGGTTTGCACCTCCATCAACTACTTGTGGAGGGAGTCACTGATAAGTTGTGCCAAATGGATATATTGTTTATTCTCATGGATGACCCATATGTACTGATACATCCAATCCTAAAAGCTCTTTGCATTAGGACAACCAATAATCCTATGTAGTAATTTAATTACATCTCCTACCTCATCCTTGAAATCAATCCTTGCCAATGTCTTAGGTAATCTGATGGAGATATCCTTAGGGATTCTCAGCCATTGCTTGTTCATCACTCTCTGGCATCTAATATTGTTGTCTTGAAAGAAATCTATGGATTATTCTAGAGTTATGTCTAGATAACTCTCAAATTCTGGTATTAAAAATACAAAATCAATGAAATCTGGGTCCATATTCAAAATCCTTTCCCCTTTATCATTCAACACCTCTCTCTTTTTAGCATCATAATGTTATGTTAGTATAAGTACTAGCTCAGGGATTTGCACCATCAAGGGGAAAGTTGCTGCTTGGGGAAGTCTAAAGTCATAGATACTCTAGATCCAAGGATTCTTGAATTTTACATTGATCCTGGTCTAAAATTCACCTAGGTCAATGTGACCTAGGTTTGTGTCTATAATCTTAGTTGTGTTTGATTACAAACTGAGTGTGTCACTAGGTCCTTTAGATTTAAACTTCATCTCTTTCCCAGACATGGGTTCTAGAGAGATTGGTATGGGAAAACTAACTTCAAAGTTGGTTGGATTTATAGGTTTTAGAAGCAGGTGGATACTTTGGTAGAACTTGGAGTTGTTCTATGTAGGTGAAATGTTTGTAGGAAAGTGGAGTTATAAAAGCAGGTTGAAATATTTGGTGGAGATTGGAGGTGCAAAATGCAGGTCAAAATTCTAGTAGAACTTAGAGTTATTCTGGGCAAAGGAAAACTCCACAAAACTTGGAGTTATTTGAAGTAATAAGAATGTTTGTGAGGCTTGGAGTTGCAGTTTATAGATTAAAATCTTGTGGGGATGGGAGGTGTTAAAATCACTAGAAAGGTCCGTGGGGTTATAAGTTGTAATAAGCATTTTGAATTCCTATGGAAATGGGAGGTGCAAATTGTAGGTCAAAATTCCATAGGGACTTCAAGTTATCTACCAAGGAATATTCATTTGGTTATGTGAATATACATTGGTATATTCATCTAGTTATGTGAAATTTGGAAAACCCTATATTTTTACTATGAATTTTTGGAAAAAACTTAAGTCTTAGTGCACATAAAAACTTAGAAAACATAACCTCATGGGAAGATATAATAATAAGAGAGCCTGGGAGATGATAACAAAAAACCCTAAATCTCTAAACATCTAAGCAAGTAATGAAAAGCCTAATCTGCAACTAGCTTCTTCAAATAATTTGCAAGAAAATAGAAAGGAGAGATACTTTGGAGAAAAAGATGGATTAAAATACAAAGGGGAGTCCAAGGAATACCATACAGGCGTCAAATGGTGTCATGGCATGGCTTAAAAGTATAGTACATTGTTTGAGGTCATGGTTTACAAAGTTGAAAGCATGGCGTGGCTCGAGGTCATTATCATATCTCCAAATCATGATTAGTAATTTAAATAATGATATTAACATACCCTAACTTTGTTTATATAGACCCCCTATAATAAATGCTTCAATGGTGGTAGTTGGAGAAACTTCAAAGTCTTCAAGCAATTTTGCAATTTTTGTAATTTGCAAATTGCAGTCTAAGTTTTGGTTTCCATGGAGTACTCAATTTGTGAGAAGCGAAGGTTTGGCTACAATTTGTAATTTTGCAAAATTACAAATTGTAATCAGATCTTCAGTTTCCACTAAATAGTGTATTATGGAATGCAGAGGTCTAGCTACAATTTGTAATTTTGAAAAATTACAAATTTCAGTCAGATCTTTGGTTTTTGTTGGCTAATGCATTGTGGGATCTGGATTCTATGAAGCAATTTGCAATTTTACAAACTGTAAATTGCAGGTAGAGTTTCAAATTTTGCATGCTTAAGGAAACATGTGCTTTGGGTCAATTCAAGGCTTTTTTCCAAAAAATTAAGGGCTCTCCCTTAAGATACTTGATATTTTAATATTTTTGGGGAAAAAATACCAACAATTACATTTCAAATTTTTACTCTAAAAATTTGATGAGTGTAATCCTAGGGCCCATAAAATGTGTGGCGATCCAAACATTGTTTAAAATCCTGGACCATAGATTTTTTGGTGATCTAAGAACAAAACCCCATTGGGATTAGAAATTTTTTAGATATTCAAATGAGAAACTATAGTGCATGGGTTTTTTCAAAAAATTATTGTGTAGCCTAAGATTATCCACATATCCAAACCTGATTTGGAAAATCCCCAATATTCACCTCACTATGAATATCCACTACTAAAATTTTCCTTGACAATCATTAAATGCATATGGTACATTAATATGTGCCACAAACATCAAATGTATAATATAATCCCAATGACCATAACATATCATAACATGACATTAAAAAGATCTCTCTTTCCCATAACAACACTCATGCATGATCCAATTCATTTAATATAAATTTATAATAGATTCCATGTTCATCCACCTTATCACTTTACAAAAACTTTTGTGCCTTAAGACAAAAGATGAAATTCACAACTCACAAGGCTAGATCACAACACTCCACACATAGATTCTATATGTAGGATTCCATATGAAATTTTGTGTAATATCATGTGTATTATACAGTTTTGCACCACTACTTCTCTATAAGATATCACAATCTTCCCAAAGTGAAATTTTGCATTAATAACCTTATGTATCAAAAATATTCAAGTCCACTTAGTCATGTGAAGTAGCTAACACTTACACAGAGACATCCAAATGGGTTTGAACAAAGGTTTTCGGGTTTCCCCAAGCCTAATCCATTGAGCACTTTACATTCCAAGATACACCCACCAAATTGGTTGTGCATAAGTAACTCAACGCACACACAAATATACATAAAGAAACTCCACATACTTGTATGCCAATTAACAAAATTGGGCATGAATATAAAATTAATTATTTTTATATTAATTCTTTATTTTATGTATGATTACTTGTGAATTTGGATGCTCCTACATCATACACCCTGGGAAAATATAAAGACCATGAACTCCTTTTCATGTGTCGTTCATGAGATCCTCTAGAAGTAATCTATATTTATAAATATTCTTGTGCTCATTTAAGTCACTTCTTCAAATCCTTAGCCTTTCCACTTCACCAAATTTTATGTATATTCATTTCTATTTGTTATCTTATTAACTTTGGTGTCAATCACTTTTTCCACATCCTCATGTTCTTTTTGAGGAATTTTTTGTCTCTAATAAAATTACTCATAATTTATGCTTGTGCTTTCATCACTACTCTTCCCTTCATGGTAAGGGTTCAAATCTTCCACATTGAATATGGAAAAAATATTTTTTCCTTAAGGAAATTCTATATCATATGCATTGTCTGCAAATTTTCACAACACTCTTCACGGTCCAATCTTCTTCTACTTCAAATTTTTCATAGCTTCCTATTAGAAATATTTATTTTATTAGATGTGATAAGACTAAATATCCCACTTGATGTTATACTTATATTATCTTCATGTCTATGTGTTATTTTATTTTTTAGTGTTTCTTTCCAATGTTAGTACACTTATTGATGTACGCCACACATATACTTATAAAAATATTATGCCTTTGCCCTCTTTCTTATTTCATCTTTGATGTCACACAATTTTTGACTCCTATTGGACTACTCCCATAAACAATATGAAATGGTCTCCTTCAAGTTCTTATGTTAACCAAATTACTATAATCAAATTCACCTTGCACCAAAAGAGAATCTCATGTTCTTGGCTTTCCTCTAATCAAAACACGTTACCATGACTTCTATTGACTACCTTTATCTATCCTTATATATATATGGATGATACATTGAACTGAAGTATAATTTGGTTTTTATCTTCTTCCACAATGTCCTCCATAAATGTCCAACAAATTTTTTATCTCTATCAGACACTATGTTGTGTGTAAATCCATGTAAACTCATAACTTCCCTAAAAAATAAGTGAGCAATGTGTGAAGCATCACTATTTTTTTATACACAACAAAATATGTCATATTTTAAAATATATCCACAATTACAAATATAAATTCATGTCCTCTATGTATTCTTGTCAATTCTAAAACAAAATCCATGTTGATATCTTTCCATGGTCTCTATGGAATAGGTAATGATTCATACAATCTCATGTTTTCACTTCTTCATTTTGCTAAGTGGAAGACTCTACACTCTCAAGAATACTTGTGAACATAAACATGCATCCTAGGCCAAAAATAATTTGCATCCAACCACACATTTTTTTTTTCTCTACCAAAATGACCTACTAGTCCACCACTATGCTTCTCCTTACTGAAAACTTTGTTTATCAAACCTCTAGTTATGCAAAATTGCACTACTTAGAAAAATAATCCCTCCTATACGAAATAATCCAACCATGGTGTTATGTCCACACTCACTAGTTATGTGCATGATGTCTGTGCATATTTAAAATCTTTATTTTTAGTGTATAAATCCTTCATCAAATCAAATCCTTTGACTTCCACTCATACCTCATTCAATAAATGACACCTTCTACTCAACACATCTGCAATTATACTATACATACCAATCCTATGCTTCAACACAAATGAGTAACACTACAAAAACTTAACACACTTCATGTGTCTTTTGTTTAACTTACCTTGACTATTTATGAATTGTAGTTCTTGATGGTATGTTTCCAACACAAACTCATTAAGGAGCAAGTGAGATGTCCATTTCTTAAGTGGTTTCACTATGGCATTGAACTCTTTATCATACAATATTTTTTTCTTCTTTGCATCATTCAATTTATCATTGAAGTAAGCAATAGGCTTACCTTCTTGAATGATTAAATTTCATGTTGTTGCATCTCTTTCATCACAATAAACCTAAAATACCTTTTTGAAATAAAGCAATGCCAACACAAGTTGTCCAATCACTTTCTTCTTCAAACTTTGGAAGTTGTGCTCTAATTTTATGATCCAAACAAACTCTTTTTATCTCCTCTCATTGATTTTATGATAGGCACACACGTTCCACTAAAATTTTGAATGAACTTCATGTAAAAACATGTTAATATGTGAAATCCACATTCTTCAAACCTACTTTTGGGTGATGATTGTTCAAGGATAGCACGCACCTTATTTTGATCCATATTTAAACCTTCTTAGGAAATCATAAAAGCTAAGTATACTATATCCTCCTTCATGAAACTACATCTCTTCAAATTGACTAGTAAATTTCATTTTTCAACTATTACAACACTTGCCTCAATTTCACTAAGTGTTCTTATTTCATTCTTCTAAAAATCAATATGCCATCCAAATATACAATGAAAAACTTACCAATAAATTATTTCAGCATTTCATTCATTAGTCTCATGAATGTACTTAGTGCATTAGTCAACCCAAGAAGCTAAATTTATTCAAATTGACTAGCAAATTTTCATTTTGTAACCATTGCAACACTTGCCTCAGATGCACTAAGTGTTCTTAATTCATTCTTCTGAAAATCAATATGTCATCCAAATATACAATGAAAAACTTACCAATAAATGATTTCAGCACTTCATTCTTTATTCTCATGAATGTACTTGATGCATTAGTCATCCCAAAAGGCATGACCAAAAATTCATGCAATACCTCCTACATTTTGAATGTATTCTTCCACTCATCACCTTCCCTTATGCGGATTTGGTGATAACCACTCTTCAAGTCAATATTTAGTAAGTATTTCACTCCATTTAAAAAAATCCATCAAATCATCCATGCACAAAAATGGAGATTTGTACTTAATAGTAATCTTGTTGATGGCTCTAAAATCAATGCACATACTCCATTATCCACCTTTCTTTGGTGTTAATATTGTTAGAACTGCACATTGGATCAAATTTTCTCTTTATCCAATAGCTCTTGTGCTTGTCTTGCACTTGTGCATTCTCCTTAGGTGTCAACCTATATGCCACTTTATTTGGTAAACTTGATCTTAGAATCAAATGCATGTGATGACTTATACTCTTTATGGGTAGTAACCCATCTGGTAAATCATTGGAAACAGTGTTTGTAAACTCACTCAATAAGTCACTCACTTCACATAATAAGTGATTATTTTTCACTTGTGCTCATAACTTGCATTGGCCTAGGCATGAAAGCATAACATGTGCTCTCCTTTGTCACCTCTTTTAGGAATTGTTTTTCTGAAATGATCAAAAGATTCAGAGTGTATTTCCTCCCATCCTTCACCAAAGTGTAAGTATTTGTGCTACCATTATGATGTGATTTCCTATCAAACTACCAAGGTCTTCCTAGCAATACATACCATACGTCTATGGGAATTATTTTACACATGACTTCATCTTCATATGTGCCAATATAGAAACTTACCAAATAGTTCTCATTCACAAAAATATAATGTCCCTTCAGTGACCAAGATACCTTTTATTTATTTGAATGTGCAATCCTCTTCAAACCAAGATTCTCAATCATCTCTTGTGAGACAAGATTGTTTACAATACTATTGATCACAGGCTAATACTGAGAGGGGGGTAAATTAGTATTATATATATATATATATATATATATATATATATATATATATATATATATATATATCTCACTTAATTACTTATTCTAATAAATATATTCAAATCAATCAAATCACAACATAAGATAACACAATGTAAAGTGACACCAGATATACATGGAAACCCTTTTGGGAAAAAACCATAGAGAAATATTTCTCAATATAATTATTCATAGGCACCAACCTAATGGAGCACCAACCCCTTTCACCTAGCACCAATTCAGTAAAAGACACCAATCTCTTTAAAATCAAGGCACCAACCTTCTCACAAAAATCACTTTTCTATCTCTAATTTGTTGTCAACACAATAGATGATAGAATACGACTTTATCTCCTCTCGATTCAATCTACATTTGAGTGTTTTTGATGTTATGCTCTACATTATACTTGCTAGATTTTTCTTTTCAATATTTTCACAAAAATTTGATTTCAAATTTTTTTGCTTTTCTTTTATTTCTTCCACTTTTAAACTTACAAATTTGTCAATCGCTATGCACTTATTTATAACCCATGAAAAGCCACAAATTAAGGTTGTGACTCTTCAAATGAAAATTCTCATTCCAATGGTCATAACTCCTCCAAATCAAGTTGGCCAAGGTTGGGGACCATTTTAGCCTTTAAAACTACCTTGAAACCTTCACCATAATTATCTCTTCAAGCCTGTTAGACATATTCAATTTATCTTTGATTCCACGTAAAGATATGACCGTTATTTTCATGATTAATTACCTCAATCAAATTAAATATTCTTTGTTTAATTTAATTTTTGTATTGAAATAATTTTCCATCAATTAGATTCACTATTACCCTTTGACATCAATGACAATATTTCCAACAATGTCCCCCTTTGTCATTGATGGAAACCACGCACTGAATTTGCTCCCCCTTGCTATACTATTTCTTCTATTAGAGATATTCTTTTCTGTAGCTCCCCCCTTTTTGTGACTCCCTCTTTCCGCACATCTCCCCCTTTAACATCAATGGTAAAGGGACTACCTAGGAGCTAGATAATGCAATGCTAAGCTCAACCTTAATTAATACTTCCCTTTAGTGGTAGGAAGCAAAAGAGATTACTCCCAACTTTTCACGTAGGTATTCAAATGTGTCCTTTGGAAGTGGTTTGGTAAAAAAGTCTACTATCTGCTCTATGGGGGTAATATAATCCAATTTTATATGTTATTCTGCAACTTGCTCTCTCAAGAAATGGTATCTAATTGGAATGTGCTTTATTCTGGAACGCATCACTAGATTCTTTGAGATATTGATAGCACTGGTATTGTCGCAATATATTGAAATTAGATGATCATATTCTACCTTGATGTCTTTAAGGGTCTACTTCATCCAAAGAATTTGAGTGCAACACAATACTGCTGCTATATATTCTACCTTTGTGGTGGGTAAGGAAACTGAATTATGCTTTTTACTTAGCCAAGACATTAGACTATCTCCAAGGAAAAATGCTCCTCCGCTTGTGCTTTTTATGTCATCTAGGCATCCTACCCAGTCTGAGTCTATATACGCTACCAAAGTGAAATCTTTCCCTATAGGATACTGCAATCCATAGTCTAGGGTCCCCTTTAGATAACTAAATATCCACTTCATTGCTTGTACATGTGTTTCTTTAGGATCTGCTTGATAACATGCTACCATGCCCACTGCTTACATGATATCCAGCCTGGATGTCATTATATACAAAAGACTGCCAATCATTGATCTGTAAAGGGACTTATCTGTATTTGTTGATTCATCATCCTTACTCAACTTGTTTCCTATATCCATAAGCATGCCAACTGGTGCACAGTTTTCCATTCTAAATTTATTCAACATTTCTTTAGCATACTTGGTTTGGGAGATGAATATTCCTTTAATGTACTGAGATATTTGCAGTCCAAGAAAGAATGATAGCTCACCAAGAATGGACATCTCAAATTCCTTCTGCATGTCTTCAGCAAATCTTTTGGAAGCTTCTCACTATCTCCTCCAAAGATTATATCATAAAAAAAAACTACAATAATTAACTGATGCTCAACTTCAGTTTTGATATACAAATAATTGTCGATAAATCCTCTCTTGAATCCCTGGTCTTGTAGATACTAGTCAAGTCTTGAATACCAAGCTCTGGGGGCTGGCTTCAATCCATACAAGGCTTTCTTCAATTTGCATACATATTTTATATCTTTTGATAGAATGAATCCTTCTAGCTGCTTGGTGTACACTTCCTTTTCTAATTTACCATTCATAAAAGTAGATTTTACATCCATTTGATATACCTTGAATTTATAAAAATAGCATAGGCAAGAACCATTCTGATTGCCTCTAATTTTGCCATGGGAGAAAACGTTTCTTCAAAGTCAATACCTTTGATTTGAGCATATCCTTTGCATACCAATCAAGCCTTATTTTGTGTCACTTGACCATCCTTATTTAGTTTGTTCCTGTATACCCATTTGGTGTCGATCATATTCTAATCCTTTGATCTGGCTACTAGCTCCCACATCTCATTCTTCTCAATTTGGTTTCGCTCTTCTTCCATTGATTTTACCCAATGTTCATCATGGCTCGCTTCTAAAAAATTCTTAGGTTGTGTTTTAGATAACAAATAAAATTTTACTTGTTCAAAATTTCTTACAATCCTTCTTCTGGTTTGTACTCCAGCATCTATATTACCAATGATTTAGATTTCGGCATGGTTCTTCTGAAAAAAATGAGATGGTGCCTTGTTGTCTTATCATTCATCTTCATCCATCTTCTCTACTTAAACATCTTCTTCAATGATATTTGGTTCATCTAATGGATCACTAATCTTTTGAGTTCCAGTTTCATCTACTCTGACACTGGCACTTTTTATAATAGTTAGTGTTCTCTTGTTGTAGCATTTGTAGGCCTCGCTTTTGGTGAAATATCCTAGAAAAAATCCTTTGTCGGCTCTTGAGTCAAATTTCCCTAAATCATCTTCGGTCTTCTTAATAAAGCACTTGCTTCCAAATACTTTGAAATATTTGATGGAAGTTGGTCTTCCCGTCCATAACTCATATGGGGTCTTGTCATTGTTGACTCTTATCTTCCCTCGAATTAGGATATATATAGCTATGTAGATTGTTTCTGTCCAATATTTGTTTGATAACTTGGATTCATTTAGCATTATCCTAGCCATTTCTTAGACAGTATTGTTCTTTCGTTCCACTACCCCATTTTGTTGTGGGGTTATTGCAGCTAAGTACTATCTTTTTATCCCATGGTCTTCATAATACTCAACAAATTCATTTGACATGAACTCACCTCCTCTAACTGACCTTAAGCATTTGATCCTTAAACCGGTTTCATTTTCAATTAATGCATTAATTTATTTGAATTTGCTAAAGGCCTCAAACTTTTCTTTCAAAAGTGTAACCTATGTCATTCTAGTGTAATCATCTATTAGCAGCATAAAATACCTCTCACTTTGTATACTTTACATTCTAGTGGGTCCACACAAATCTATATGAATGAGCTCTAATTTATTCATGGTGGAATATTCCTTCATTTTGAATCTTGTCCTGGTCTACTTCCCATGCTGGTATTGCTTACAAAGTGTGCTTGATGGCTTTGTTATCTTTGGAATGTCCCTTATAGCTTTCTTCTTGCTAATATTCACAAGGTTATCAAAATTCATATGGCCCATTCTTTTGTTCCATATCCAAATTTTTTCAACTTGATTCAGACAACACTTCTCTCCTTTGACTTCTATAAGCATGTATAGATTGTTTGTTGTCATGTGATCATCTGCAATTAGTTCTCTCATGTCTCTTTTTTTGATCTCACAACCTTCAGCAAAGAACTTAAGTGTTTGTCCTCGATCACACATTTGGCTAACACTTAAAAGATTATGCTTTAACCCTTCCACATATAACACATTCTCTATTTTGGTTCTTCCATTATCGAGACTAAGCGTACCTTTTCCTATTATTCTCATTGTAGTGTTGTCTCGAAACTTCACTGTACCTTCATTGACCCTTTTTAATGAGAATTTTTGTTTTATCACCAGTCATGTGTTTCGAACATCCACTATCAATGAACCATTGTTGTTCTTCATCTCTAGCATGGAATGTTGTTTGAATGATCATGGATTCTTCTTGCTTCTTCTCCCAGGTCTTTGTTGGTTCTCTTTTCTTTATCACTAGATCCTTGAACTTTTGATCTTGTCTTAAAAATTCTAAAACACTTCTACAATACCCTGATATATGTCCATACTTGTTGCACTTGTAACAAACTATAGCTTCTTCATCAAAGTTTGATAGGGAAGCAAATGAATTGTAGCCTCTGTTCAAAGCTCCATAGGTTCCTTTGTTTATACTCCTGACTTCAATATCCTTGGCTCTCTTTCTACAATGTAATTTCTTATGACCAAAATGATTGAAATAATAACAATATCCATCAAAATAATTACCAAACCTAGTTTCATTTGCATATTTTGGAGCAAGTGGTCTCCAGAAGTTTTTTTTCCTTTGCTTTCTGTGTTGATAGAGCTGGTTTTTGTATTCTGGCCTTCTTCCTTCTTGGTCTCCTTTTTCACAGGTTCCTTAAGAGTTTCAACATAGCTCTTTGCTTTCTCTTTTTGCTTCTCATACCCAATGCTTGACTTGTTAAATGGTGATCTTTGACTCTCTAGAATCTTATTCAAAATTTGGGTGTTTTTCTCAGATTTCAAGTCACTTTCTATTTTAGAATTCACCTTTTCTAGATCCCTTTTTAAAGTAGTAAACTCAGATTCATGCCTTTCACAGTCTTCTCCTTTCTTCTTGAGTTGATCCGTTAGATCTTATTCAATTTTCTTTGCTTCTTCAATTTGGACTTTTAGATTAGCAATTATCTTCTTTGATTCCTCAAGACCTTGTAATAATTTGGCTTCTAAGTTCTGACTCTCTTTTTCATATTTATAAATCAAAAGCTTTTGTTTCATGTTCTTTTTATAATATCTTTTATCTCTCCTAAGGCACAAATAAGCTCTTCAAGATTTACGTCACCTTTGTCTTCTTCTTCCTTTGAGTTATTTCTGCTTGTGGAAACATTGTCTTATATGGTCATGAACAATGTTTCCTCATCATCATTGTCATAATCACTAGCTCCACTTTCCTTGAATGAGCTATAGTTCCTCCTAGAGTATACGCTTTTCTTTTATTTCTCAAATCTCTTCTTATTTTTATTTTGCTTGAATCCCTTCTTAAATTTTGGTTTATTCTCCTCTTCATCACTATTGTCTTTATCTATGCACTTAGCTGCAAAATGACCAATCTTACCACAATTAAAACATTTGAATGGTAACTTACCTTTATATTTGCTTGAGCCTTTCTTCAGCTTTTGAATGAATAGATCCTCCTTTTCATCTTCTTCGTTGCTTGAGCTATCATTTGGCTTAGGTTCCTTGACTTTCTCTTTTGATGCTTTGAATGTTGCTTCTCTTTTTGATGGTCTTTCGGATTCAATCCTCATTTCATATGATGTGAGGATTTTGTGCAGCTCATCCATCTTTAATTTATCCAGATCTTTCATTTCTTAAATAGCAGAGACTTTCACATCAAACCTCAATGGTAAGGATCTCATCACCTTTTGGACGATTGTAGACTCTTCCACGGTTTCTCCAAGTCCTCGAATAACATTGAATATTTCATCAACCTAGAGCATGTATCCTGTAATGTTCTCTTCTTCCTTCATCTTTAAACTATCAAATTGTCTCCTATGAGTTTGGAGTTTTGCTTGTCTTACCTTGCTATCACCCTCATAGATAGTTTTAATTTTTTCCTAGATCTCTCTTGCAGAATCACATTGTATGACTTTTATGAATTTCGATTCTGAAAGGTTGCATAGGATGGCATTCATTGCTTTAGCATTGTTCTCGCTAGCCTTCTTTCTAGTGGCGTCTGTTGGTGGTGTTTATGGCATTTGGTACCTAGTTACTACTACTTGTCAAATATCTAACCCAAGAGCCATTAGATATGTCTTCATTCTTATGCTCTAGAAGGCATAATTTGTGTCGTCAAACAATGGTGCGTTGTTAGTGAAAAATCCATCCTAAACTTGTGATCCAACCATGTGTGCTTGTACGATCTACCTTCTAGTGCTTAAGCTATATCTGAAGGAACCCGCTCTGATACCAATTGTTGAGCACATGCTAATACTAATAGGGAGGGTGAATCGGTATTATATATTATTTTCTTTTCTAACACTTAATTACTTATTCCAATAAATATATTCAAAGCAATCAAATCACAACACAAGATAACACAAATTAAAGTGACGCCAGATATATGTGGAAACCCTTTCGGGAGAAAACCATGGAGAAATCTTTCTCTATATAAATATTTGTAGGCACCAACCTACTGGAGCACCAACCCCAAAAATAATTTTGTAGGCACCAACCTACAGGATCACCAAACCCTTTCACCGAGCACCAACTCAGCAAGAGACACCAATCTCTTCAAATTGAAGGCACCAACCTTCTCACAAAAATCACTCTTCTATCTCTGATTTGTTGTCAACACAACGGATGATAGGACACTGCTTTATCTCCTTTTGATTCGATCTACACTTGAGTGTTTTCGCTGCTATGCTCTGCCTTATACTTGTTGGATTTTTCTTTTCAATATTCTCACAAAAATCTGCTTTCAAATTTTTATGCTCTTCTTTTATTTCTTCCACTTTTGAACTTAAAAATTTTCCACTTGTTATGCACTTATTTATAACCCATGAAAGGCCACAAATTAAGGTCATGACTCTTCAAATGAAAAGGTCTATTCCAATGGTCACAACTCTTCCAAATCAGGTCAGCCAAGGTTGGGGACCATTTTAGCCTTTAAAATTGCCTTGAAAACTTTGCCATAATTATCTCTTTAAGCTCGTTAAACATAATAAATTTATCTTCGATTCCACGCAAAGATATGACCATTATTTGCACTATTAATTGCCTCAATCGAATTAAATATTCTTTATTTAATTTAATTCTTGTATCGAAATACTTTGCCATCAATCAGATTCACGATTACCCTTTGACATTAATGACAATATTTCCAACAAATACCACTATCGAAAATCACTTCACACCACTTTTCTTTATAAATATAAATGGTTTTGAATAGATTATTTCTCAGTGTGGAACAATTTTCCTCTTTTGCTAGTTTCAAGAGTGCCCACTTCATCATGAGAGCTTCTCCACATTATGTCTCCTTTTCATGATGTATTGACGCAACACTTTCCTCCTCTAATTTTGTTATATTCACATTCATATGATTCATCCTACTATCATCATTATGTTCTTGTGGGCACTCAAATGCTTTATGCCTAGTTTCTTTACATCTAAATCATGAACCCTTGAATCCTCTTCTTATACCTCATCTATAGGATCCTCTACCTTTGGTAGGATATCATCTACCTTTTTGCATAGTATCATTACATTGAGAAGTGTTATATTCTCATTCTTGCACAAAATAACCTTTTTGCTACTTCCTTGTCCACGTAAACATGTGAACTTTCCCTTACCTCATTTTATGCTTTGATATATGTGAGAAATTATTTTTTGCCTTCAGTGCACACTAATAACCTTCTTCAATTGAACGCACTTGTATCATTCCAAACTCATCTTGAATGGAAATTTGTAATCCATTCATGTATCTTGAGATCTCAGTTTCATCTTTAACATGATTTGCTTTGATAGTGAGTTTATAAAACTCTTCAGTGTCATCCTTTACACCCATCTCTTTTTGTCACAAGTTTTGAAACTTTTTGAATAAGCTTAGATGGTAATCTAAAGGATAAATTACCCTAGTTCGTGATCTTATCTTGGCCTCTACAAACTCTTTATGTTTGCACATATTCCCACCATAAGGATGCGTGACCCTTTAATTTCTTACATGCAAACTTGATTTTCTTGGGATCTTCCATACCTTTATACTAAAAATATTTCTCTAACTCGGTAATCTAAATAATAAGTTCTTCAAGGCTCAAACTCCTTGAACAACAAAGGGTGGCCAACATCAGTGTACTACTCATTCTCACAATTATGCATAAGAATATATCCTCTAGTTCATCCATCATCTCCTTTTCATCATAAACTTCAGGGGCTCCTTTTGCGATTTCATTTTCGCTCCCATCATCCATCGCAACTCTTCTACACTATGTGGTCTCCATGGCCTCTAAAGGGGCTTGCATTCCTATCATCATCTCAACCAAGACCACAAGTCTTGATGCTCTAACCACTCTAAGCACTCTTGCAGCAAAACCTCCTTTGTGTTCCATTTCTTCTCCTCAAAACCAATAACAACACCACACCTTGTACCCAACACTTTTCTTGTTAGAAGATGCCTTCAATGCTTTCTAGCCACACTTGCAAATGTGGAAAACATATTTTTCCATGTGCTCACTCCACAAGGATAAACTTGCTTTGATACTAATTGATGTAGTCACAGTTAGGGGATCCAATTAATGACAAACATAGACCATGCAACCCATAGATACAACACAACAATGACTGACTCGTAGTCATACGCGCGGAAACATGATGCAAAAATAATGTGTTTTTATTGATTTCAAATGATGAAATTACAACATGCACACATTTATAGTCTTATTACAAACCTTACAACAAAATGCATATCTACAATAAACTCAAATAAGATGCATTACAACTTTTCTATTATGATTGCTTTAGCTTAATCATTCTAAATCTACTTATTGAAGACATTATTCAATTACCCAACTCTCTCTTTCTCTCTCAAGTGTAAGGATGTGTTTATATAGATACACAACTATATAATTGCATTAATGTTCCCAACCAACTGAACAACCCTACATCAAATGTACAATGTAATCCCAATGGCCCATAGTGCATCACATCGTGACATAAAAGAGAGTTATCTTTCCCGTAACAACACCCCTACATGATTCAAGACATTTAATGTAAATCTAAAATGGTTCCCATGTTCAGATGCCTTATCAACTCATAAGAACTTTTGTGCCTCAAGACAATATGTGGAATTCGCAACTCGCAAGACTAAGTCACAACTCTTTGCAAACACATTTTACAGGTAAGATTCCATACACAATGTTGCACAAGATCCTCCTTATCATACAATTGTGCGTCTCTATTCCTCTATAAAATATCACAAGCTTCACAAAGCAAATTTATGCATTAGTAACCTCAAGGATTGCAAGGCTTCGAGCCCACTTAATTATGCGGAACCCCTCACACTTGCGCAGAGACATCCAAATGGGTTTGTGTAATGGTTTGCAAGTTTCCACAAGCCTAAGTGACTGACCACTTTACATTCCAAGCTACACGCACCAAACGAATTCATAGAAGTAACTCAATGCGTGTGTTAATGTTACTTAGAGCAACTCCACATACTTGCATGCCAAACAACAAAAATGTGTATGACTACAAAACTACTTATTTTTATACCAAGTATTTTTTTAATGTTGGATTACTTGTGAACCTAGATGCTCCTGCATCAAAGGCACTCAAAATAATGGGTGATGCCCTTAGGAGTTCAAAAGATGCAGTTTATAGAAAAATCAAGGACAAACCTAAAGAACAATGGAAGAATATTCGTATGATCTTTACACAACGGCGGGCTAGAGAGATAAGGTTGAAAATTGCACAAGAAATGAGAAGAAAATGAACTAAAATGAAATAAAATGTGGCTATTTAAAGGCAACAACAAAAAGGGTTGAAAGGAACCCAAATACATTTTGCACAGGGCAAAATGGTCTAAAAGGAGTGTAGGCCAATTTTGTAAGCTTAATCATGTCATATCCCTATTTCTATTTGTTTATTTTACTTGTGTCGTCTAATCTTTATGTTTAATTTTTATTCATTACAAGATATTTGAGCACATGCCCACACATGAGGAAGATATTTCCATAAAAAAATGGGTTGTACCAAATTATCATAAAGACGTAAAATTTTATTCATAATTATGTAATTGTAATTTGTTCCTTCTTGATTTTGTGCTAATGGTTTATAAAAGTTTTATTTTTCTATCTACATCAAATGAAATTCCAAGGTATGGCACCACCAAAAAACTACATTAGATTGAGATGCCTTTATGTAGTTCATTGCAACAACAATGCAAGTAATTACTAATTTATTAAATAAATAAAAATTATACTTCACATTTCAAAAAAAAGTAAGTAAAATTTGAAAAAAAAATAAAAATAGAAAAGCGTATTTGAATTGTTTTAGCAAATGGGTTGCATTGAAAAAAAAAATCAAGCAAGAAGGCAATTTTTTCAATCATTGCAACTCTGACAATGGTAATGATGACAATAACGATAATGTCGACGGCTATGATCACAATGAGGACAATAATTCCGACTAATTTTTTGAACAATGACATACATAGATTTCTATAATTAGTACGATTCAATAATGACAATATTATTTTTTAAATGTAAAAAAATATATGCTTCACTTTTCTAAAAAATAAAATAAATGAAGTTTGAAAATAAATTTTAAATAATATATATTTGAATTTTTTTAGCAAATGAGTTGTGTCGAAACGAAGATCGATCATGGAGAAGGCAATTTTTTCAATCGTGGGGACTCTAATAATGGCATCGATGACGATAATGACAATATCAACCACTGTGACAATGATGATGTTGAGGACAATAATTCAGAGTAAAATTTTAAACAACTTTGATGAATTTTTATAAAAAGTATAATTTGATAATAACTAAAAAAATATTTAAAATTGATGTTTATAAAATATTCATAGATTCATAGTGCTTACATTATAATAATTGTAATAATAATATTATTCACTAGTTTTTAAATGTTATTTAATAGTTATGCACTTTATTTGTAATTGTAATTTGTTGATTGTTGTTTTTTAATCTTTAATTGCATTCTTTAATAATAGTATATCAATGAATAATCATTGGTGAATTATGAAAATTGTTGTCATCATCATTGTTGTTATTGTGGTGACAACACAAGCAACAACCTCCCTTATTATATAATTAATCAATTAGAATATAATTTACTTCTTTCTTTTTTTTTAAATCGACATAAAATGTGACAACAAACACCATTATATTGTTTTCAAAGTATTTATTATCCAACACAATTATCATCAAACTACAAATCTTCCATATTAAGGATTCACTAATGCACAACTTTTCAATTTTTTTCAACAGTCCCAAAACAAAGGGGCAAGGAAGTGAACACTACAGCGTGAGGCAGGATGTAACAGGAAATGACTGAATCACACTCTGCACTGTATGACGAAGTACAGTCACCCATGCCTGACTACCTTGAGACCTTTGCATATTTGTTCATTTAATATGGTGCAGAGAGCTAGCTTACACATTTTCTTGCGTGCCACCTGAGTGTGCTTTAGGAAAACTCTAAATCAGTGTTCTGAGAACGAAGTCAAAGGATTGTTGCACAGCACCCGGCAAGTCTTTCGATAGCAGGTATCATAGTTACGAATTAAGATGCATTGCATCTCCATGTACACTGAATTTGGCAATCGTAAAATTGTCCACCAAAGAGCCAAGTGATATGACGGGAGCGAAAAAACTGCTTCTTCTTGTCGTCTTGATTGTGGTAGAAATCAAACAGCTATGCAAGTGTGATTGAAAGGAATGTGAAGAGCTGCTGTATATTTTGGTGTGCCCTGACATTTTTTATTTTGTAGAAAATAGTTTTGTTAAATATTTTGTATAAGCCGAAGTCCTGTAGATTTGGTCGCAGTCTTTTACAGGGTCACCGTGCACATTTATTGAGTGGTATTAAATTTAAATTGACATAACACAACAAAGATATTCCTTAACTATTTTGTTACAGTATACGGTCATCTTACAAGTTTGTGGCAGGATGCAATTGAGTAAAGCGAGTTTTTAATAGTTTATTGCTATAGTAAATGGTGAGTGGTTCTCATAGTAAAGAACACCTATTGGTATAACTAGGTTGGAGTCCCAGATTAGTGATGCCCTACAACGATGAATGTCGAGGAACACTTGTCTTTACACATCATTCATTGATGGTCTTCCTTAAAACCTAGACCTAATGAGTTCGATCACTAGCTTTGATGGCATATGTAAAAGTGCCATTAAAATCAATGACATGCATGCATGCTTTGTCCTCCTCACTTTGAACATCCTGAGAATCAAGGATACACCTCCACAATATTCCAATTCAATCATCCAAATTGTCAATAAAGATAAATGTGAATAGAAAGAGACAAATAAGTAGGCCAGACCTTTTCCTAAAAAGAATATCCAATTGTGCTTAAAGTCAATCATGTGGGGAAAGCTCCTCCCATGTATGTGATGGTAAGTGAGATATAACATGGAAAACCATTGCTGTGTATTCTTGCATAATAAAAGATGGAAGATGATAACAAACACGTATGGCACAATAACATAGAAAGAAAGTTGCATGAGACTATCGAGATGGATTGTAAATTAGGTATTCCCTCCAAGGTGAAAAGTACATAATAGTAAATGTGGGGAGCCAGTATCCTTCATTAATATTCCACTCAAACTTTCCAGGCCCTTAACCTCTGTCCCGCTTGGCACTACAACATGCTGGTCATTTCTAGAGATAAAGATAGAAGGCAATACTATATATATACATAACCATAGATGCATAAGAGCAAGAATGGATACGGGCAATCAAGAACAACTTATATAGGGCAAAAGGAGGGTAAGAATATAGGGATCAGGTATCACTCCATCTCTTATTCTACTATTATAAGTGATTGTATGCATTATAAATGAGGCTCGCTATCCAACTACTTTTCAATACCCCACCAATGTGATAATAGAAATCAATACTGGAGCACCTTACACCATCCGTTATCATCCTCTTCCTTTTCCTATTTAAATAAAAACTAAAAATTTACTTTTGGCAACAGGAATCACCCCACCCTCAAGTCATACCTTACATGCTTCTTGAGGTTGTGTATAAACAACCTGCGAGCTCCTTAGGCTTGGTATATAGATACACCCTTACAGCGCCCGACATAGCAAGGGAGATTAATATTTACAGAATAACGAGATTAGAACTTTGCCTTCATTCAAACAATGTATAACTAATAAGAGAACCAAGAATGCTTGTTTATGGTACAGGATCACATCCTCAATTTGAGAGTACATTTAAAATTAAAACCACTATGATATAATATTAAATTTAGAATAAATCAATTCTAAGAATGCTATGGGAGTTACTTTGATGTGGTTTGACTTTAAGTTACAGCATGGATAAATGCAGAGTGGAAAAATGCAAAAACTGAAAAAGAAAATTAAAATCTTGTCAAAGTTGTTCGAAAGCCCACAAGATTGGAAAACATCATCTTGACGCAAAGCCTTGCAATGCTATACAAAAAGGACATTTGTATTTACTTCTTTCAAACAACGGACATCAAATTTTTTTGGTAGAAATACTTCCATCTCAGTTCTCTCTTACAAGAAACATTAAGCTTCAATATATGTCACCATTCACAACAAATCCTACGATATTTAAAATTTTAAAGTTCTGTATGTTACAACTTTAGGAGGATACGGCATTAACCAAATGAAATGTATCCTCACTACCCAAATAATTCTATACAATTAATAACACAAACGCCTGATGGTACAAATAATCCACTTGTTTCAATCTTTTCCATCCTTTCCTGGTGTTGCATGGGAGAATAGAGGCTCTATCCTTGCCTCCAGATAGAACTGTTACTCAACAGGAGTTAGATTTTTATAATCTGTGTATCATGCCCCAAGCCACAGTTCATATACTTGGCCAGTGTTCTCCCTACTGACCCGTTTCAAACCTTCAAAACTCCTTCGACTTCCAAGGAATTCGCTCCTCTTCATTGCTACGTAACCAAGTTCTAATGCTTCCTTGCTGGCATATAGAGATCTGAGGTGGTCTGCATGTTTTGAATCTGTATGAATTGCCACTTCTATTTCATCTGGTGACAAGTTTTCCTGTCAAATGTTGAATCTTGTTAACCTCGTAACATTTATGAAAATCTGTCACTACCTCTCTAACTCACACACCGCTTGCCAATATGTTCAAGTTAGTCAAGCCTCAAAAACTTGTCATTTTGTGACAGTCCAACAATATAACACAGCTAGAATTATAATATGAAAACAAAAACAAAAATTGTTGTACACGACATAAACAAATGGAAAAGCTAGAATAAGATGCAGCATAGACCTCAAAACCCAAATTATCATTGCTACTGGAGCTTTGCTTAGGTTTTAGTAGTTATTACTAGGAATATATCCTATTATTATGTATACTAAATAAAGCAAACTACCAGTCGAATGGGATGAATTCAATTGGTACAAGCATTGGTGTTTTCATAACAGAGCCCTTGGCTCAAATTTCCATGATATAATAAAGTTTTGATATTTTGAAATTGGGTAAATTACCGCATCCAGCTCACAAGTTGTGTCATAACCCAATAGATGAGGCCATGTGCAAGTCCCAGTGAATTTGACTTTACACAAAGGGAAATTTACAAAGTAAATAAAAATGCAAGCTACCATGGCAGCCAACTCTTGAGAAGCCAGTTAGCTTTGGGTATGGGTTTGGGTACAGCGAATTGGATTCACTGGGATGGCGATAATGCTAACCAAATGCCAAATGTCATGATAAATATTAATTATTAAATCAAAATCAATATTCATCGTCAGTATAAGAGAGATAAGTGCATTGTTTTGTGTTTTGTTTTTGGTATAATGAGAGGCAAGTGTTGTTTTATGTTTATCTTTTTGAATTTTTAGTGACTTTTAGTGTTTGTGAGTGTGTTTTTTTTCTATTACTTTTAATTCTAATTGTGGAAAAAAAAAAATTTAAAACATGCAAAGTCCTGTGGGTTTGTCCTGGGCACACCCAGGCTCTTCAGCAGAAGAACCAGGCCGTACCTGGACTGTCCCAGACATACCCACAGGCGAATTGCATCAGAATTGAACCAGGTACGTACCAGATCAGTACTGGGTGAGGGGAGGGGGGAATTTGTAACCTAGGGCGAACTTTGTATTATCAATTAAGAATTTGAAGTTAAAAGGTGGCTTAAAAAAGTCTTTTATGCAAAAAATATCTAGATAGAGGTTGCATTTCCAATCTTTAAACAATATATGTTAAGAAAGCAACGGTGAAGTTATTGAACTAAATGAACTGAATGAACCTCAAATATTCAGTGCAGAGAAGAAATGAAGGCCATAAACATGTTGGATCATCCATGATGCAAAAAATACCTAGATAGAGGTTGCATTTCCAATCTTCAAACAATATATGTTAAGAAAGCAACGGTGAAGTTATTGAACTAACTGAACTGAATGAACCTCAAATATTCAGTGCAGACAAGAAATGGAGATCATAAACATGTTGGATAATCCATGTTCTAAATTGGCTGGTTTTAAGGAGGTTCTCATTCTCATACACTATTTCAATTTCACATCAGTATGCAGGAAAAATAAACACTCGCCGCACACATGATTTTACACACCTGGTAAAAAGAGTATATATGCTCTAAAATCTGCATCTGTGTGAAACCTTTCTCACTAAAGAAAGTTCTTGATGATGGCCCCATCTCTCCAAATCGGTCAATTGGAAACAATATTGTCAAAAATACACCCCTGTAAATTGTATCCCTTTTCTCACTGCAACCAAGCATATATTCAGTGATCATCAGTTATACAAATGGCTTTGCTAAAGTACATATTAAGGCTACACACACAGTTATGTAAAATAATTCTTGTAATTTGAACCCTTGGCTACGACACGCTGAGTTTTGGAGAAGATAAAACAATTCAAATATATTTTCACTTCACCTCTCCTTCAACGAATGTGTAAAAACTTCATTTTCTGAAATGCCACTATGCGCATCTGAATGTCTTCCAATATCACGTGCATCAAAGAATACAGAGATCCTGTCATTTCTGTCCATGTCTGGTATATTTTCAATAAGTGTGCTCACAGAACTATCCATATAAACACAAACGGTAGAGGTTGGCTCAGATATTGACCAACATATTGAATCCAACAAGCTGCTTGGAGTTAAAGGCCGGGGTATTGTCCGACAAGGCTACAATACAAGGAGAAAACAAAGAAAGTAAATATATCCACCTTTTGGCCTACACAAAAATTGAAAGTATTCAAGAAAAAACTTACAAGCGACACAACTACAATGCAAGGAAATTAATATATCTTAAAACAGGAAAATACATAAAAAGGGACAAATGCCTCCCATAGGAAATACCAGCCAAATAGTACTACAACGAGACTATAAAATTTGTAAAGGGCTTTACAGTGAAACATGGGGTTACGAAAGAGTGTCCCTATGCATGTTACTATTAAGATGGCAAGGACAACCTAGTTATCAAACAGTATAGTGTCTGTTACTCTCTTACAAGTTACAACCCAAAACCTATATATTGAGGATAAGGCTATGCACATAACCTATTATTATGATGGTATGTTAATTTCCAAATCAAATGCAATTTAGAAAGTATGTGCTTTCGAAAAATATAAATACACAACTCAAAGAATACAAGGTTGTTAGTGATAACCGATATGCTTCTTTCCTAATATAAAAATAAAATATTCTACGTTTCTTTCCCGATGAAGGATCACAGTAGTGGATCCGAAATGCGTCGATCATCAAAACGTGACACAATTTCTTCCAAAAAGATTTTTGTTAAAATATTCTAGTCATAATGTAAACTAGTATGGTCCAACGGGCCATGGTCTAGTGATAAGGCAGAAAAATGGCAACGATGATTTACCAGGTTAAACCACTGCTGACTCGCTGAGCAAGATCCTTGAAAAAAACATATGCAAAAACATAGGCCAGCGAACAAGGCCAGGTGTAAATACTGGGTGAATTTCAACAGAAAAAGATATTCCTCAGACGCAGCATCTAAGCCAAAAAGACACCCACAATGTTTGACAGTGCACTTTCCTTGCTGCCTTCAGGCAGTGGGTTGAGAGTACTTGGCAAAAAATAACCTAACATGAAATGTCATTAAGAAATCTTTTGAATAAATGATGCCTATTGTTTCACTGGATTAATACCAAAATGGGCCATAAAATATGGCAACAATAAATATTTCAAAAGAATCACACCTATTGCTTTGCACAATTCATAATTCACTCTAAAGATTCTCAAAATAAGAACCATCATGGCATTAATTTAGAAGAGGTCATCCTTGATAACCTGACCATCTCTCATTTGATCATTCCTATGGTTGTGCTTCGCACACATTTCCTAAATGTAAACAGAGTGCTAATTTCTGCACAAGGTAGAGATAATCAGGATTTATTCTTCATTTTTCACAAAAATTGATCCAACATTAAGGAAAATAAGTAAAAGAGAATACCAATTATTATGGGTTCAGCATATAATTTATTTGTTTCTAGATTATAACTGTTCAGGATTCTAAGTTTTATATGGATATGACAAACACAAGCCCTGGCTTATACTTGGAATGTTTGTGAATCTGACCAGCAGTCAAATTGACCATTTACTAGTCATTAATTGATTTCTTTTCTATGTATTCCCCTCTGGATTGTGTATATAACGGCCCCAACCAATATAAGATTATATATTTTTGAGAGTAACAATTAACAATAGCAGGTTGAGTAGAAATGCCAGAAATTGTTTAGAACTTTAGACATTAACAAACCCCAAAGCTCTTGAAGGCAATGTAAACTTAGGAGTCTAGAAAACAGCCAATCCAAGGAAATTTCAGGCCCAACTACACATTCAACTGGACAAAGATCCCATGCCAAACACTTGTACCCAGCTATAAGGAAAAAAAAAGACTCTGAATATGCATTATTACAACATCTAAGTTTGCATCAAATGCTTGGTGAGCACACATTTAACCCATATGTTCTTCCAACTTCCAAGTGGGCCATGGTATTACAAATAAACTGAAAAAAGACAAAATTGTGAAGGATACCCCTCAGAGGGAATAAACAGCCAAGAAAGAAAATTATAAAGCAAAACCACCACCAAAGATTGAAAATCACCGTTTTGAGGTTAACCACAACCATCCTTATTTGATGAAGATTCACAAGATTCGTTGACAATTAAATTAATGCAAAGATATTAAAACTTTGTTCAAGATATTCTTCCTCATCTATTATGAGAATAGGGGAAGTATTATTTTGTATTCAAAGATTCTAGGGGAGGGCTATCTGTTATTTTCCAATATCCGGACCAGAAATTTCCAGATCTTTTTCTTCATGAGGCGATGATCTTTAAGCTTCAGGATTTCTATGGGCCTCCTAGACCTACTAGACTGGTAACTTCTTTCACCTAGCCAAGAGACCTCGGCCAACATGAATACAACTAGCAGGAGATCAGTCAGGCAATGTTCTTCTAGTATTCTTCAAAGAATTTTCGGGATCACTAAATCCCATAAGTGGTACACAGGGACAGCTAGATATCATTGTGCTCACTCCAGATGCCCTAGGATCCTCACTTCCATCACCTCCTCCTGAAGGTTTCAAGTAACCTCCAAACTCCAAGGATAACTTCACCAACCCTTCTCAAGCCATGTAATTCCCTTTGCAATGTTATTAGACCTTGTTGAGGGAACTATTCAGTGACTGGTGATTCTGCATACTATAATGCTGGTGCAACCACTCATGTCCATGTTTCCTTTGTATCCTCTAAGGTCATTTTGTAGCTTGGAACTTTTCTTTTTAAACCCACCTTTTATTTCTCCTTTAAAATTGTTTCTTCTCTTTTACAGGGGATATTTTTAGGGATGCCTTGTGGTGTCTTAGCAGCATTAATCGTCTAAGAAAAAAATTATTTTTTCAAAAGTGTAAGTATTTTTCAAAAAATCGTGATTAATCGAAAAAAAATCAGAAAACTTAAAACCGTCAAGAAAATGCGAAAAAAAAAAGAAAAAACTATTTTTTTTAAAATTTAAATGCATTTCCATTGCATCAAGATACATATTAGGCATTTGGTTTGCGTAGAGAATAGATAAAATTACATAATACAGAGTATGCAAGGAAGATAAATGAGATTGTACACCATCCAAATCAGTCAACTATTTTCTTTCATTACTTTTTTGAAATATTCAAATTTCATTACGTTTGCATTTCAAAATGCATACATACTATTGTCATAATGGAACAAAAAAGGTGAAGGAGCAAATGGTAGCACGTAGGCTATGGTTCAGCAAGACTACACTTCAACATATTTTCAGGGTTCTTGCCTCTCCTAATTTGAGAGTCGACCTCAGTGTCAATCTCAGAGTCATCCATGTTGTCGAAGTCAAAATCCTCAAAAAAAGAATCTTCATTATTTTTGAGCCATTCGGAATCTGGATCGATCTCATCAAGGTCGATCGGATGATTTTCCTTGATGGTACCTAACATTATACAATACAATGCATATGTTAATGACTTATGCAAATAATATTTTACAAGAATATAAATCGACTTTTCATATGAATTGAGAACTAAAAATGCAACATTTATTAACTTTGAGTTTTCTTTATCTTTAAGCAAAGATTGTGGTGGACAAATGCCAAATCATTCATCCATTCCTGAGTGAATTGATTGCATTTTTTTAAGTGTATATGCTCAAACATATTCCAATTGCGCTCGCAAGCAGATGAACTACATAGCTGGCTCAAAATGCGCATTGTCATCCTTCGAAGGTGTTTGATTTTTTTGCCAAAGAAATCCCACCATTGTTCTGCAAAAATAGATTTTGTTAACATTGTAACATGCAATTGCACAATCCAATCAAAATTTAACACTTTAACTATACATATGAAAAAATTGCGTCTACCTGGTTGGAAGGTCTTCCTTCTTGTGACAACTACTTTACTACAGAAGAAACCTCTTACCTGCTTGTACATTGGCAACTCTCCCATAACTTCTTCAAAGCCCTGTTCAATAGAAAACATTCTTTCCATGCACTTAAATAGGCCCTCTGTGACTTCTGCATCATCTCAAAACGAGGCACTATAGAACAATTTTGGATTGAAGAAGTATCCAGTTGTATGGAGGGGAGAATGCATTTGTCGATTCCATCTGTTATCAACTATCTCTCATAATGGCATGTACTTTGTCTCGTTATTCTCCAATCTGCTCTTAATAACTTCTTTGGCCCTATCCATTGCTTCATATATATAACCTATGGGGGGTTTATCCCTATCGACAAGTCTCAAAACTCAAACTAGTGGCTCAGATAATAACACAATTTGCTCTATCTCTTCCCAAAAAGACAATGAGAAAACATAGTCATTCACTATTTTGTCATCTATATGTTTTGCAAAAGAACATTTCATCCACTCACTTGAAACGAACATTCGTTTCAAATTCATTTGCTGTTGAAAAAAAGTCTACAAAGCAAGGAAGTGGTTTCCAAACCTTGTCACCCCTGGTCAAAGAAGTTCCTTGCCATTTGTGAATGTTCGCATCATACTAAGAACCCTTGTGTGATTGTATATGAACTTCATGATTGTGTGGCTCTTTTGCAAAACCTCTCTCACCCTTGGAATTTTGTCTATGTCCTCCAAGATCAAATCAAGACAATGTGTTGCACATGGAGTCCAAAAAATAGTTGCATATTTCTCCATAAGAAGCCTTCCATCGACCACACAAGCAGCAACATTATCAGTAATGATTTGGACCACATTTTCTGGCCCCATCTCAATCACAACTTCATCAAATAGATGAAACAGTGCCTCACGATTTTATCTGATCAGATGCATCGACACTCTTAAAAAACACAGTGCCAATGTTACACGACTTAGAAGTTGATAAGCGTGTGATTTTTTCTATATGTTCATCCATCCGACATGATAGTGCATCCCGACTGTGCCCATTCTTTGCGATGTTTTGCAAGGACATCACTCACATCCTGTACAACGTTCAACAAATATGTTCGCAAAGCCCCATTGATGGGGCTAAGAACCTTGGACCTACAATTGCAATTTCATCCACCATACTTTGCCAGTATGGAAATCTAGCCACATTAAACGACAAGTTAAAAGAATACCAGAAGTCAGAGATTGCCTTCTTTGCTTTCTCGTGCTCAGTTTTTTTTCAACCTATACTCTCTAGTGTGGTTTGCGCTCCAGGGGTAGTGCGGGGGCTAAAGAAGTCATGAATGTTTTCTCCACTTGTGTTTGGCCCACAAAGTACTAATACATGTGTCACTTGAGACCTCTCCTTTCCCTTTTCACGTTTTGTTGATGGTCCAGGCATGTCATCATATTCTTCATCACCCTTTGCATTTGAAGAGTTAGAACTTACTTTTGTACCTATTCTTGCCCTTTTTGCCTTTGAATCTAAATATCGTTGAAATGTTGTTATAGCTTTATTGGTGACATCTATAGGGCATGCATTAATGAAAAGTGTAACTTCGTGCCCTCGTCTCGTCAAACGCCATTTGAAGAGGTATATGCCTCTATTGCATATATGTCCACAAAAATTGCATTTCACCTTGTTTGCATTGTCTGACTCGACTTCGGTGTAGTAGTTCCATGCAAAATCTTTCACACGTGACATGATCAAATCTGCAATGTGACAAAAAAATTTGTTTAGTGTTAAAATATTTTGAAGGTATTTAGTTTTTCCTTATCACTTCCAAAAAAAACCTTTATTACTTCCATCTTTCGATATACCTAAATCTCTAATCGCCAAACCGCCCAATATACCATACACCTTTTTATATACCTTTAGATATGTGAAAGATTAATGGTACAGAGAAACAATTCTCTTGATATACCACCCATCTCGATATACCAAACCTTCCTATATACCCAAAGGTACGTGGAAGAATGATAATATGTGGAAAAGATATGTACATGAGGGCAGAGTGATACGTGAGAGTAGAGTGGGACTGAAAAAATGGTATGTGAAAGGTCTCGATTCTGTCTAATGAAATATTTGCTCACAGTGGGCAGTTCAGAGCTCGTAGGCACGACACCCGTCTAACACTTCAACCTCCCTGCCCCAGATTTACAGCGAAACGACAAATCTCGAAAGAACAAAAAGAGAAAAAAATAGAAAAGAAAGTGTTTTAGAGATGCTTTGTTTGCTTTTATTTTTTTATTATTGTTTTGCGTTCCTGCAATCATTAGTAATAAATGCATACACAATAAAATAATATAAAAAAATTGCCTCAGAAAATAAAAATAAGTAAACATTGTTTTTTATTTTGCATTAGAAAATTAAAAAAAATAATTACAAAGTTAGGGTTAGAAAACAAGATTTTTTTTAGTTTTTAATTTTTATTAATCGAAGTTAATTAACATTAATTCATTACCAAAAAAATTGTTTTTTAATATTTTTTATAGATTTTAAATTTTAATAATTACAAATTATAAAAATATATTTAAAAAAATAATATTTTAAAAAAATGGTAACATTTAAATTTTAATATTAAAAAAAACCCTAACTCTAACTCTACTATATGGTTAGGGTTAGGGTTGGGGTTAGGAAACATCTTTTTTTAGTTTTTATTTAATTTAATTTTTATTCATCGAACTTTATTAACAATAATTCCTTAGAATAAATTATTGTTTTTTAATAATTTTTAATATTTTTTATAGATTTTTTTTAATTAATTACAAACTATAAAAATGTATTAAAAATATTAATATTTAAAAAAAATGCTAATTCCTAACAACCAGGGTAGTGTTAGGTTTAAATTTTAATTTTTAATTAAAAAAAACTCTAACCTTAACCATTAGTGATTTTGGTAATTTTTATAGTTCTTATTTACATTTTAAAAGATATATATAAAAAAACTAAACTTAGGTTAGGGTTAGAGTTAGGGTTAGGGTAGGGATTTTTTAATTTTTATAGTTTTTATTTACATTTTAAAAGATATATATAAAAAAAACTAGACTTACTTGAAAATTTGATAGGTTAGTGAAGACTGAAGACCACATGTCAATTTTGTTGCTGAAGATTCTCGAACCTCTCGGATCCATCGTTGAAAATCTCTATGTTCTCCTTGTTTGTCCTCTTTTGAAATTCTGCTCTTGAAAATTCTCAAAAATTTGCAACTTTATAGTGTTAAAATGACTTTTTCTTTTTTTTGCATTTATATTTGAAAAAATCCTTGTTCTAGTTTAAATCGTGATTTAATCGCATTTAAATCATGATTTTTTCGCGTTTAAATCGCATTTTCCATGTTTTAATTGCCACAGCGAACGATTTAATCATCTGAGAGGGTTGACTTGGTATTAACTACGGTTTTTACGACAAAAAAATCATTTTTTGGGGCGATTAATCGTGATTTTTTCACGATTTTGGTAACCTATTTGTATTACCGTCCCTTTGACCAACTTTGGTCTTTCATGGACATCAATATAAGTTTCTCCTTGCTCTCATTTTTTCAACATTTTGGGACCATACACAACTATAACCTATCATATAATCTAGGGTGACATTGACCTAGATTGGTGCAAATTATACAAGGACTCCCAGTAACTTGCATCCAAGACAATTTTCAGCATTTTGAATGATTTATAACTTTTATACATGCATCACAGAATTATGCATTCTGGAGGAGAGAAACTTGTATGAGAGAAGCATTACATAAGAAATTAGCCCCAAAGTGCAATCACCCTAACTCCAGAACTGCATTTAAGCTTTTATGCAGATATATTTGGGACAGATATGTATTACTCACTCTATCCATTTAATATTTTTCTCAAAAATTGATAAATATATTTTTTGATATGCAAAGTTTATGTGGAGTGCACAATTGAATCTTAACCTTCAGCTTGCTACGTCATTCCCAAGTTTGAATCATGTGACTTTGCTAAACTGGGGATTTATCATGAAAAAAAAACACCTCCAAGGCTCTCTAAAAATTGTGAGGAAAGAGATCCCTGGTACCACATGAATACCAGCCTTGTTTTTAAGACAACAAAAAGCAAAGAGAGGATGCTTCTCATGAACTACGATTTTCACAATTCAATTTTTGGCAAAACCATAGTAGAAATCCCAAATGACTAGTTGAAGCCATGGTCTCAAAGCAAGGAGAGTTTTCTTTTGCATGCTCCTCAACATGAACCAACTCGATTTTTGGTAAGGCCACCTTGTCAGATCCCAACTCAATCGTTACCTCTATTCGTCATAGAGAAGAAACACAAAATTCAAGAGTCCCCTCCTCCAAGCTCAATGTCATAGCGAAAAATCCTATTCATTCTGATGCAATAGAAAGATTTAGAACAAAGCACCTAAACTGAAGGAAAAATTTGGAAGGTTGACTTAGTGGGGCAAAGTAGTGACTGTTGTCAACCTGGAGTTACAATCTCAATCGAAGACATGTTGAAATGACCAATCCTCTCTCTGGTTGAAACAATGGGATCTTCTCACGAGGGTGGATGCATCAATGGTGAGAAGAACCTCCAGAGAAGGCTGGTTCCTGTAAGATGTATCAATGGATCTTTACTATGTGTTGCGAATCTATCATGTAAAATGGAGAAAGAAACTTGAAAGGAAAATCCTACCTAATGACGGTAATACACCAAAATGTTGATCCACTCTACTTGGAACCTTGAACACTAAATCAAACAAGGGAAAAAGAAGACCTTTGATTTCAATTGATCACTATGCATAAATATTTCATGAGAAGGTTCGATCCAATGACCAAAACATGAGGGAAAACGATGGAGAGAGGTCTGATACAAGACACTTTGTAGCCACCTAACATCCACTTACAGCTTCAGCAAAAGACATATAGAACACTGAACATGCCCTGCATAATATGATGAGCTAGCAACTAGGTACGAATCAGAATTTGGGGAGAGAAATCTACCACGTATGCAAATTGTTGAATGAATGTACACTATGCCAACACTTGAAATCTAAAAGTACAATCCTTCTATTGATTGAAGAGGTTACACAACTCACCAATGGCAGAGTCTGGTCTTACCAAGAGAGGGATACAATTCCACGCTGAAAAACCAACTTATATAGAAAAGTATACAACCAAAAGATTGATGCTGAAAATAGAAGAGGTCAACTCAATCCAATTTGTGTTATTTCAGCTAACAAATAAAATCTATTTTTGTCTTATGCCTTGCATGAAAAGCTCTTTGACGTGGAAAATGGAGCGCCCATTTCATAATCCTTATTTAAAATAAAGATTAAATTCTTCAAGATTGATCAACATGCATGGGTCTTGTATGATGCAACGCCAAAACTGAATTTAGAACTCTACTTGAATTGCTGGAACGTTGAAAGATTTCAACAAGCTAAACAAACGTGCATGCATGAAATTCTATGTTGACGTAGAAGGGATGAGGTGGACCCAAGTTTGACAAGTCAAACCTCGTACTTAGGTTGACTAGTTGATAAGCCATGCTCTTCTCCTTACTTTTCATGCAATCCGAGCCTTTCAGGCACTTCCACCTCAGCTTCAAGCGGAGTTCTCAGTCCAAGATGTGGCGTGGCTTTAACTCTTGCATGGAAAGCCACGCCACATCTTGGACTGAGAACTCCGCTTGACGCTGAGGTGGAAGTCCCTGAAAGGCTCGGATTGCATGAACACTAAGGAGAAGAGCATGGCTTATCAACTAGTTAACCTAAGTACGAGGTTTAATCAACTCCAACATACTCCCTTTTGTATGAAAAGCTCTTAAAGATTGAGAAGCATGCATGAAATCTTACGTCAACTCCTTGGACAACCATCGGTCTCTTGCTCTCGTGCATGTATTCTTTCGGCCAGTTCTGTGGAATTTCTTTTGGCTTTTCTTTTTGTCCCTGTTCATTCCACAGGGTTATTTGTTCATTTCCTTCGGGCCTTTGTTTTTGTCATTTTTTTTTTTGCGGACAAATTGTCTGCGGGAATTCTCTCCTTCATTTCCTTCGGACAAATTGTCCGAAGGAATTGTTTCCTTCTTTTGTTTGGTCCTTTGTAATTGTTTCGGGCTTTACTTTCTGTCCATTTCCTTCAGACAAAAAGTCCGAAGGAATTCTATCTGTTCCTTTCTTTCGGAGCTTTTCCTTTAACCATTCCTAATCATTTCCCATGGCTTTTGTCGACTTATTCCTTCGAACTTTTTGTCCGAAGGAATTCATTTCCTTGTTAATTTCCCCGAATTAATTCCCTTTAGGCTCTTATGTCTTGCCTTTGTCTTGTCTATTTTTCCCGGGTTTTTTCTTCCTCCCGAATTTCTTCAGACTTTTTGTCCGAAGGAATTCCTTCGGACAAAAAGTCCGAAGGAATTCATCTCTTTTGGCTATCTTTTCATACCCTTCGGGAACTTTTGAAGGGTCCACTGTTCACGTCTCTGCCCTCCACAAGGGCTTCTGTCTCTCCACTGTGCCCTTCGGAACTTTTGAAGGGTCCTGCCACCGACCAAGTGCCCTCTACAAGGGCTTCTATCTCTCCTCTGTGCCCTTCGGAACTTTTGAAAAGGTCCACTTCACCGACCAAGTGCCCTCTGCAAGGGCAGGTGTCCTTCGGAATTGGTTTTTCGAAAGAATTGTAGGGCACCCGGGCTTTTTGTAGGTCACTCGGGCATTTTGTAGGTCACCCAGGCTTTTTGTAGGGAACCCAGGCTTTTTGGAGGGCACCCGGGCTTTCTGTAGGGCACCCGAGCTTTTTGTAAGTCACCCAGTCTTTTTGTAGGGAACCCGGGCTTTTTGGAAGTCACCCGGGTTTTTTGTAAGCGTCCTTATTCTTTTGGACTTTTGTCTTGTCGTCTCAACTGTGCTCTTCCTCTTTTCTTTCGGACAAAAAACCCAAACAAAAAAAGCCTTGAACGACTGCCACTTAGTCATTTTTTCGGACTTTTTGTCAGTCCTTTGAGAGCTCTTTCCCCCGGACAAAATATCCGAAGAAATAGTCCACCTCTTATACCCGAAAAATTCATTGGGAAGACAAAACAAATGAACTTACAGCTTGAATATCTTGGATGTATTTGCACGTTTGGCTGTAATCAAGCAAGCTCCTTGGAAACCTCTGCATGACTAAACTTCACCTGGCTGTAGATGGCCACTTGGGTGGCTGTAAACGCTCATTTGAGGACCCCAAAACTGATTCACAAGACCAACTTGGCACCATAGCAAAGTTCCGAAGCGTAGGGGTGACAATTTTGCCCTGTGGGGGCAAAAATGTCAACAGTGACTAAGACACAAAACTTCCCATAGGATATGGAAAACAAGTTTTGTGTTTTAGGAGAAGACCAAAGAGAGTAATGAACTATAACTTGTCCTGGTTAAGGGAAATCTTAAGGCAGAAACCTTTGATAAAATCACACAAACACCAATGAAAGACATGGTGTGTATCAATTCTTAAAATGTGTGTATTTTATTATTTCAAAGTCTCTTTATTTCTGTCATAAAAACTTGGTTAGTCATTATGTGTGGTTGGGTTATGAAGCAGCCAACTTGTGGCACGCATAACCCATATTCTAGTCATAAGTCAATTTCTAAATTTTATAAATTCTAGGTAATTAACTTCATTAGGGCTTTGGTATCAGCTCAACTTAATGTATCTATATATAACAGCTAGGTAATTAGTTGTTAATCGTCAAGTTGCGTGTTATGCTCTTCGTCAAGTGTTTTTAGTAGGTCGGCTCCTCGATGTGGCTCTATGAGATCTGCTGTTGTGTGATTATTGAATAGGGTAAGGTCATTCCAAGTGGTATCAAGGCAGAAATTTGGGAAATGATTATGCAGCACAAGGAAGCAATTAGAAAACTGAATGTTTGTTTCAGAATTATGATATTATCACATGAATTAAGAACGATCTTTGCATTGAAAAAGAATCATGACTGCACTTAATCACATTAAGTGTTGCCTTAAGGTGTATGAACAGCAAAGGAAAGATCACCTATGACTGAATTTTCTGACCATCCCTTTCACCTGGCTATATTGGTTCCCAACCCTTTGAGAGACTAAGAGAAATAAATAAAAAGAAAGAAAAGGAGAATATGAAATCTTCAAAGAAAAATCAAGAGCGTTCTCCTAAAGGGTGATTCAAACAATCTCCATCAAGGTTATCGACGTCTGACTTACAGTGGAGCAAGGCCTAGAATAGAACCAGAGGTATCTTTGTCGAGGCTATAGACACCTGACTAGTAGCAAAGCAATGCCTAAGCCTTCCCCCAAAGCCATTCCCATAGAAATTAAAAAAAAAAAAAACTCCAAAATTTTTGATCAAGCGATTGATCTCAAGTTGTGTCAAAAACTTCAAAATCAAATAAATGAATCACTATATACACACACCTAACTCTTTGTAGATGTCAAGGCTTAGTATATTGTGTGCTAAGACTAAAGCTAATATTCAGGTTTCTTTTGAAAACGTGAATTTTTCTTGCATAATTTCTAATTTTCTTTCAAAATTAACTAAAGATTATGAGTTATAAACACTTAATAGTGTGTTCCCCACATAAGTCGCCATTTGTTGTGACCAACACCCCCCATTTATTTTGAAATAGAGGCCCCCTTGATTTCGACACATTTCTCTAGCAAGTGCATGTTTATTGGTATTGGATTTAAGAAAAATGTTTGATCCTTCATTCTTAGTTTGAAGTCAATATATTAAATCAGGGTTTTTGTTTCTTTCTTTGACTTCTAAGATCATGTTTTAAGCGTCTTGGATGCAGACTCATATGCTTCGATTGAAAGACTTCATAAAACGTGAATTTTCTTGCATGATTTCTGGTTTTCTTTCAAAATTAACTAAATATTTTGAGTTTTAAACACTTAACAGTGTTTTTCCCACATAAGTTGTCATTTGTTGTGACCAACACACCCCAATTTATTTTGAAATGGAGACCCCTTTAATATGGACACATTTTTCTTAACAAGTGCATGTTTATTGGTATTGGGTTCGAGCTAATGTTTGATCTTTCATATTTAGTTTGAAGTCAATATATTAAATCACGATTTTTGTTTCTTTCTTTGACTTCTAATATCATGTTTTAAGTGCCTTGGATGCAGACTCATGCTTCGAATGAAAGACTTCATTTATATGCATCGAGTTATTCTATATTATTGAGATCAACAATGATTGTTAAGGCCTTGTTGGGACCCATTTTTGTCAGCTTTATTAATTAAGTGCCCTTTGAAAGGTTTGATCTCAGTTTGCCTTTTGGTATGCAGGCCCAAAACTTAGTCGCACTACTTCACAGTGAATCATAAGCTGTCGCATGCATTCACAACCGAGCTCCAATATACACAAGTATGAGCATATGCCAGAATCCACATGTCATCATCGCATGGTGTCGCATCATATTTCACTTACTAGGTAGCCAGCTCAATCCACATGTTATCGTCGTAGGCCTTCACAACGTTTGCACTTAACACAATATTCTTTTAAGATCTAAGTCATCGAAAGTCTTAGGTGTCAACTTCGCGTCCCCTCGTAGCATCGCAATTAGTCACTTGCATTTTCAGCAAAGTTTGATTGTTCACGGGTCTGCAATTCATTCAAAATGATCCATGTGGCAATATTTTGCTCATTTGCATCTTCGTAGCTTCACAATGACTCCGACAAAATACTACGATCTGTGGGTCCATGACCCAATCACAAGGTGCTACTTGTCATGGTCGCGCAACTTCACAACATAGAGCCCACGACAAATCCATTCAAACCCTTTGCACCAAGCCACATGTCTTATTTCTGCAATATCGCAAGGATTTATCGTCAAAAGGGAAAAGCACAAGGGGATTGATAAGTGTATCCTCATGGATCTCCAATTCAATCCGAGTGTGCCACTTGTCGCCATTTCGTCTTCTCACAGAGATAAGAGATTTGGCATTCAAATATTCACAAGGGAACCACGACAATGCAAAATAACACCATATGCAATAAACATAAAGAAAAGTGCCATGGCGACACACAACTATCAAATGTGCAAGACTCCAATGGTGATGTCGGCCCATAAAAACAAAGTTAAAATTGATGGCCATCATTGCCCGTCAACCATCACAAGCTTCGTGACAATCTACGGAATGTGTAGTAGGATAAATTTCAGAGAGTGAAAGTTACACTTGCAGGATAAGATGTGCCAACATTTTGCATGGTCAAACATGACCAAGCTTGATCTAAATAAAGACAAGGGATAAGTCTAGGCAGCCTCAAAGTGGAAATAAAGTTGCAATTTTCTCTTAGATTAGCATAACTCACTATAAATTTAGATTTAAGGCGTTAATCGTTTTTTAGTTGCTTTAGATAGCTTTAGATTTAATCTTCTTTAATAAATGATCACATGCAATGGGTTTTGTAAAAATCAAGCGGTGACCACAGACTTCTATATATACATTGTACTGAAACAATTTTTTTTCAAGAGGAAGATCCTATCAATATCAATAAAGCTACGAAATTTTCAAAAAAGTTTAACGTGCTTTGTTTTTGTTCTCTTTCTCGGATTTTATGGTAGGCATAAGTAATTTTAATTGATCAAAATTGATGTGTGATTGGTAAAGCATCTAATTTGTGAAGAGTTAAATTGAGTTGATAACTAATCTAACCGTTTTATATACAAAGGCTGTGACTTTCACCTTGATTTGTGGTTCAATGTGCTTATGCAATTTATCATTAATCAGATATTTTTAGGCCAATGTTATGAAATCTATTTTACAAATATTTTTCCATACTCTGCTATATCTAGTTTGATTTGAATATTACTAGATCAAGTTAGATATAAGTTTAAATTTGTTTAACTAATCTAAAAAGGTGGTTTGTTCAAACGATTTGATTCATGCAAACATAGAAAAACCTTCTTTTCTACCCTACCCTTCCCTCTTTTCTTTTATTTTTTATGAGATTTGATTATTGTAATATAGCATCATTATAAATATCCATTCTTTGGTGTTGTTTTGATCACTTGAGTGAATTTCCCTTGATGGGTTGTAGGTCACATGCTACTATTCCACCACGATTGCATAAGAGAGTCACAACTTGCAAATTGTGCCCTTAGTTACTTCAGTCATCCTAAAATGAGAGGGTGAACCCCCAATATCTATGGTGTGCATAAAACACACATCAACATGAAGAATTAAAGGTTTTTCATCTTGAGTAGTCCCCCAATAAACAAAAAGAATTATGGAAGCAGGAAATCTTCAGTTGTAGATCACATATAATGATATAATGTTGCATTCATCTCTTCAAGACGACCACATTGGTTCAACTCTCCCACAACACATTTTTGAAACCCTAATGTCCAATAAGGATTACCGTACGTACCTGCCATTGTATCCATCTCCTCGCAACAATCGCATTAGTACATAAGAGACTTCAGCCTAAACAGTCACCCATGACACAGTTAAAATTCAAATTCGTGTTCAAGTCTAGCTTTGCGTGCTCACTTTAATGAGATTGGTGTCCGGGATGAGGATCAATTTTTACAGTGGTTAACCATGTTGCTGACAGTAAAACATGATTTGAACATGGTGACAGAAATAAAGAATCAGTAGCCACAGAAAAACGAGTTGGATTCACTAAGGATGTGCTTTCTACCATAGTTAATCTAGTCAGGAGACTGACTATTCTCATTTTTTCAAGGTGGGGGTGGTGTTACACTTAGAAGACTGAAATTTAACACTTAAAGAATTAATGAAGACTTGAAGTTTGTGTTAAATGATATGTTAAAAACTTAGTTATGGTAAGGTATCTACAAGAGGTATGCTTCTCTTGAAGGGAACCTTCAGTTGGATATTTCTTTGAAGATATTTCTATCACTTTATCTTCAAGTTTTATGCAATCTTATAGCTGTTATATTCTGTGATATATATATTTGAATTTACTTATTAGTTGCTGTTATATGCTTGTGTGTGATTGCTGAATTATTGTTCTGCATACATATATCAATCAATACGGTTGTTCAGTTTGATTGTTTAGGCATTGAATGGCTTTACATCCAATCTCATCTTGTGGTCCTGCAGTCACAAGCTTCCACATCTCTCTGTGCTCATTACATGTGTCTAGTACAATTTCCCCGATTAGGCATATGGGAATCTGGCAAGCATAAGTGTGGAAGACTTGCCACACCTGTAAATTGTATACAACACCACTTTGACAATATAACAACACTAACACAACATACCTCTTATAGTCACGACACAAACAAAGACATTCTAGTTATAAAAATAGTTCCCTTAACCACTAAAACTCCTCAATCACTCTCAATTAATTAATCACTCACAAAAATTGTAAAGCATATCTCCATGCCCATAACTATAAACTGTTGTCAACCTGGAGCTGCGCCCTGATTCGAGGACGTGCGTGAAACGGCCAGTCCTCTATCCGGCTGAAACAATGGGATCTTCTCATGAGGGTGGGTGCCTCAATAGTGAGAAGAACCTCCAGAGAAGGCTGGTTCCTGTATGATGTATCAATGAAGATTCCTACTCTACGCTGCTGACTACCGTGGAAAAGGGAGAAAGAAAACTTAGGGAAAATCCTACCTAAAAGAGGTGATACTCCAAGATTTTGATCCACTCAATTTGGGACCTTGAACACTGAACAAACAAGGGAGAAGGAAGACCTTAGACTTCAAATTAATCACTTATGCATAAGTATTTCATGCAGAGGTTCGATCCAATAACTAAAACCTTAGGGAAAACAATGGAGAGAGGTCCGATACAAGACACTTTGCAGCCACCTAACATCCACTTACAATTTCAGCAAAAGACAATAAATAACACTTTAACATGACCTGCACAAGGATAATATAGCAACTAGGTATGAAACAGAATTTGGGAAGGGAGAGAACTCTACCACTTATGCAAATTGTTGAAGAAATATACACTATGCCAACGCTTGAAATCTGAAAGTACAGTCCTATTGATCGAAGAGGTTACGCAACTCACCAATGGCAGAGTGTGGTCTAACCAAGAGAGATTGGATTCTTTTTAATCAAGGCTGAAAGCCATTATATAGAGAGAATTACAAAAAGCCAAAGATTGGCGTAGAAACTTGAAGAGAAAGATTCACTTTGGTTAACTCAAGGCTTTACTTGGCCTTTCAATAAAAATATATTTTCCCCTTTGTCCTTGCATGAAGCTTCTTCGCTTGATGAAGCGAACTGATCTTTGTTATGAACCGCACACCTTTTGCATGGAAATCTTCTAGTGGATGCAGCGTTATAATCAGTTAGTCGACTCTAAATCTGGAATAGTCAACTCGTTGTTCAAATTCGAAACTCTTGCTGAAGCTGAGTTAGACTTTCGGATGCATGGGCTGAATGGAGACAAACATGACTTTAATAATCAGTCAACTGAAACTTTGACCGTTTATTCGAAAATAACTCTTATGTTCAAAAATAGCTCTTGCTTGCATGTATTCTGTTCTAATTCTGATCGTGTCTATTTCTAGCAGGAATCTATATTCGGATGTATTTGTCTATATTCTTACCCATTTGGCTTTTTCTTTCGGAATTCTGGCTTTATCCCTGTTCCAACAGTTACTTCCCGCAGGCAAAATTTGACGGCCTGCGGGACGTCACCAGAAGTTGTCGTATTTCCTTCGGCTATATTTCTCCTTGGCAATTTCCTTTACTCTTATTTGTACAGGTTTTTTCCTGTGGTCTTTTGCTCTGTCGGCCTTTTGTATTGAACGCTAATTCATATTATCGCGGACTTCTTTTGATTGTCGTTGCCTCTTTCCCGCGGGTTTATTTTCCTCGGGGTTATTTGTCTGAATTTCTTCGGACTTTTTGTCCGAAGGAATTCCTTCAGACAAAAAGTCCGAAGGTTCCCTTCCCTTTATTTCTTGCGGCCTTTTTGATTTGTCTAAGCTTCCGAATTCCTTCGAAATTTTGTCTTGTGCCAGCCTTTCCGAATTTCTTCGGACTTTTGGTCCAAAGGAATTCCTTCGGACAAAAGTCCGAAAAAATTCATTCCTTCTCTCGTCTTGGCTTTTTTGCAACTTTTTTGACTTTTCTCGAGATTTCTTCTCTGTGTAAGTCATTTCCGAATTCCTTCGGACAAAAAGTCCGAAGGATTCCAATGTTGCCACTCCCCCTCGAAATGTGCCCTTCGGGATTTCCAAGTGTCCTCCGCCACCGATTGCCCTCCACAAGGGCTATTTAGCTTCCGCCCGTGCCCTTCGGAAAAATTGGAGGGCACCCGGGCTTTTTGCGACGGTCTGTGAATTTGGTCTTCCTCCTTCCCGAAGGGTAGGTGCCCTCCGGGATTGTTGTAAGTGTCCCTTCCGAAGGGTACCCTGCCCTTCGGAATTCTTAAAACTGCTCCCTTCTGAATTAATCTTTGGCTTGCTTTTTTGTGGACTTTTTGTCTTGTGGTCCTCTGAATTTACTCGGACTATTTGTCCGAAGGATATCCCTTCTTCCTCCTAAGTGCTTTCCTGATTGAGTCCGTAGAAAAATTTTTGGGTGAGTCCGTAGAAAATTTTACTGAGTGAGTCTGTAGAAATTTTTTTGGGTGAGTCCATAGAAAATTTTACTGAGTGAGTCCGTAGAAAATTTCCTGAGTGAGTCCGTAGAAAATTTCCTGGGTGAGTCCGTAGAAAATTTTACTGAGTGAGTCCGTAGAAAATTTTCTGGGTGAGTCCGTAGAAATTTTTTTGGGTGAGTCCGTAGAAAATTTTACTGAGTGAGTCCGTAGAAAATTTTACTGAGTGCAAGAGAAAATCTGATTTGTGGAAGATTTGTCAACATAAACCACCTGAAGAATGCCTCAAACCCAAATACCCACCATATGAGTATCATTTAATATGACTCTCAAGTGACTAAGAGCTTAGGCATTTATCATAATATATCCCCTCTTTAAAACATGAATGAACCATATGCTGCAACATCTGACCAAATGCTGTGACAAAAATGTATTTCAATTTGGCCAAATATATGACCATAATTTATAGAAATGACCAGAACAAAAGTGTTTTTAGGTTAGTTATGTTACATTTACTTTTGCAAATGAAGATATCTCTATTATTACCACATTGTGCTCATCCAATCATCTGATCACCATCGTAAATCATCTTCTGCTCTCATCATCCATGCAAGGATTCTGTCCACTGTCCTTCAAAATAATTCATTCTTGCTATGCCTGGATTATCAAACATGCAATTCTGCCTGCTACTTGTTGAGGTAATTTTAATTTCACATGCTGTAAGCTGGTGATAAACTCATTTCACAAGCTGTGTTTTTACTCCTACCTCTATACTTTGAGGTTCAACTGATCGTTTTAGACTGCAAACACTGTCTGCAAAGATTTTTTGATTTAAAGTACATGTGCATGTATGTAATATGTCACTACCAACAGCTTCAAAAAATGCAAATCTTAACAGAAGTATGCCATGCATAACTGTGCTGCCAAACTCCTCTAAATCCCTTCTTGTGTCTGCAAATATTTCCGCTTAATGTATGTGTGCATGTCTGCAATATTTCACTTCTAGCAGCTGCAGAAAAAATGAGTCTCAACAAAAGTATGCCAAGCATAATCGGGAAGTCAAACTCCTAAATCTGATTTTCAACATCCTTATCCTTAATTACATTCAACTAACCAACTAATTAACCATTGGAAGCACAATTCCAATGTTCTGATACCAATATATGTGAACTAGAAGAGCCTACTTGCATAAAAGACATACAAGATATAAACCCCACACACCACACACACAAATGCATAAGTAAATGATAATGCATCAAAGCCGATGAGCTTTGCAATTATGGGAACCCTAAGTAAATAGATTAAAAATAACCTTTGACCTTTCAGTTTCAGCTGACTCTTCATATTTCTTATATTAGGATCCTACTTCCTCATTATATTTTACATATGTACAGGTATCTATCACTCAATGATTATTATCCCCAACAAAAATAAATTCAAGTCCAAAATGAATATAGCACACCAAAATGGATCCAAACATGGTTTTAAAACAGATTAGAAACTGCTGACTATCTTCTAAAAAACGATCACAATGATCATTTCTTTGAGCCAGTCAATAACATTGAAGATATAGTCGTGTTGATGATCAGTTGCAGGCAAACAAGTGAGGAAACCAATGATGATAGACACCCAAGGGCACATGCATGCTACCAAAGGAAAGCAAAAGTATTGCTTCTGATTGGACGGCAATCTTTAAACAGTGTAAGACCAATTGTATGCTTCAACTTCAGAATGCATGCAGACATAACAGAAATATATCTGCCATGCAAAAATTGTTTTGCTAACACCTAAGTGTATATAAGTACATATGACTCACATTTATGACCGTTACATTAACAAGATCATATTCTGTCTAAGTACATGTGACACACATTGATTGTGTCAATTTGTTAGAATAGCGGTTATGTATGTGTGCATGTACCAACAGCTGCAGAAATCAAGTATGCCAAGCTGGGCAACCATTCCTCTAATCTCTTTGTTTCTACATCCTTGTTCTAATTTACAATCAACTAACCATCTGACTATTAGGCACCTTCATTTGCTATCTCTTACATTGGAAGCACGTGATTTTCAATGCTCTAATACCATTTATTTGAACTACAAGGGCCTACTTGCAGAAACAACACACAAGAAATAAAACACACACACAAATATACAAGATAATTATACGCATCAATGACCATGAGTTTCGCTCTGATGGAAACCCTAATTAAATACATAAAAAATGACTACTTACCAGGGTAATGACTACTCATGGAGGTCATATTGAGATGACTTTAACACACACGAGTAAAAATCCCATAAAAAATAATAATCTAACTAAATTGCTCATGGAAGCCTTCAATTAAATAAAACATACATAATTGGGTTGTAATTGGTTTAATCCCACATTGGTAAGAATTATGAGACAAGGGTGACTTATAACGCATTAAATTTTCCAAAATCTTGGCCAATAGGGAAAAAGGCTAGAGGGTGAGAAGCCCAAAGTGGTGGATTTCATTCTCCATTCCTCCTGCCTACTAACAAATGCTTGTTCTACTTGTGTGCTAAGTAGGTCCCCTTTCCTTGTGATTATTACCAAAATTACATGAATAAAAATGGCATTAGGGTAATTACTACTCATGGAGGTCATCTAGAGATGACTTAAACACACACAAGTAAAAAATCATACAAAAAAATATAATGTTCTAATTAAATTGCTCATGGAAGCTTTCAATTACATAACACATGATTGGATTTTAAGGGTTAATCTATCATTGATAATACATTAGAATTATGAATCAAGGGTGATGTATAAGGTACTACATGCTCCAAAAGCTTTGCCAATGGGAAAAGAGGCTAGAGGGTTAGAAGCCCAAAGAGCAAAGAGGTGGGGATTAAATTCACTGGTCCTTCCATCTACTAACAAATGCTTACAGTGCTTGTGTACTAAGAGGGTCCCCTTTCCTTGTGATTAATACTAGAATCACATGAGGGGAAATGTCATTAGGGTAATGACAACTCATGCAAGTCATCTTGAGATGACTTAAACACACAAGAGTAAAAATCCCAGAAAAAAATAATAATCTAGATTAAAAATGACCATTGACCTTTGAATTTCACCTATGACTTCATATTCCTTATCTCGGTATTCTACTTCCTCGTTAAATTTTACGTATGTACAATTTTAATTACTCAATGATTACTATCCCATCAAAAATAAAATTACAATCCTTATCAAACACAATGGACATAGCACACCAAAATGGATCCAAACATGGTTTTAAAACAGTTTAGAAATTTCTAGTGCAGTGATTATCTTCTTAAAAACGGTCAAAACAATCATTTTTTTAAGCCGGTCAATTACAACAAAGATATAGCCATGGTGATGATCAGTTGCAGGAAAACAAGTGAGGAAACCAATGCAGATAGACACCCAAGGGCACATGCGTGCTACCAAAGGCATGCAAGGTATTGCTTGTGATCAGACGACAATCTTTAAACAGTGCAAGAGCAAATGCATGCTTCAATTTCAGAACACATGCGACCGAACAGAAATATATCTGCCATGCAATAATTGCTTTTCTAACAACTAAGTACATATAATTACATGACTAACATTTATGACCATTACATTAACAAGTTCATATTCGGTACATATGACACTTGATTGTCATTTTGTTAGAATAGTGGTTTTTGTATGTGTTCATGTCTGCAATATCTCACTACCAACAGCTGCAGAAAAAAGTATGCCAAGCATATCTGGGCAGCCAAATTCCTCTAAATCTCTTTGTTGCTACATCCTTATTCTGAATTACGATCAACTAACCATCTTACTACTAGGCACCTTCATTCATAATCTCTTGCACTTTGAGTACATGATTTTAAAAGCTCTAACACCATATATTTGAACTAGAAGAACCTACTTCGAAAACAAAATATAAGAAATAAATCACACACACAATTACCTAAGCAAATGATATGCAATAATGCCCCTGAGCTTTGCTATTATGCCAACCCTACTCAAATAGATTTAAAATGATCTTTCAATTTCACCTATGACTCTTTATATTCCTCATCTTAGGATTCTACTTTGTTGTTAAATTTTAAATATGTACAGTATCTATCACTCGATGATTATTATCTCCATCAAAAATAAAATTAGGATCCTTATCAAACACAATGGACATAGCACACCAAAATGGATACAAACATGGTTCTAAAACAGTTCAGAAACTTCTAGTGCAGTGACTATCTTCTCAAAAACAGTCACAATGGACATTTTGTTGAGCCAGTCAATAACAATAAAGATATAGTCATAGTGATGCTCAGTTGCAGGCAAACAAGTGAAGAAACTAATGATGATAGACACCCAATGGCACATGCATGCTACCAAAGGCATGCAAGGTATTGCTTCTGATTGGACAACAATCTTTAGGCAGTGCAAGAGCAAATGTATGCTTCAATTTCAGAACATATGTGGACCTGACAGAAATTCTGCCATGCAACAATTATTTTGCCAACACAAGTACATATGACAGAGACAGAAAGTAGATTTGATTGTACTTTAAACAAGCTCATACAGAGGAATTGACATGAAAAGCAGGTCTTCATCCTTGGCCCCTGAAAAGTTGGGAAAGTCAAGAAAGGGCTTGGAAGAATAGCATAGATGGCAGAAGGAAAAAGAGGGAACTTCAAGTAATTGGTGCAAGAGCTCATGTAAACTAGCAATGGCAAGAGAATGGTTGAGGGGTAAAAGGCAGGCTAACAACCGGAGCAGCAGGACCCTGTATTGCCCTTTATATGGAATACTTGTGGCACGTACTGAAGTTGATGCTGCAGACAGTAGCCACTGAAGGTGCCATGGAAAGAGCTTGAGGTATCGGATGAGGTGTTTGATGTGAAGGGAACATAACCAGAAACATAAGTGCTGAATTTCATGTGTTGAGGGTTAGTCAAAGTGAATACTAATGTTAAAGATAAAGGTCACGAAGTGGCTTCATAAGCCCTTAGACAAAAGAGGTTGTTCAGGAAAATCCAGGCACAAAAGAGAGGCACCCATATTGAAAAGAGTGGCCTAGTAGTTGCAAATTAAACTCCTGACATAAGTGAATTGTAGAACAAGGCACGGTACTTTCTAGAGCATGTGAAACATTCCTAGAATGGATAGTAGGTATCAGAAGGTCTTGCACTTGGGAACAAGAACACTAGAGTTTCCCTCCATGGAAGCAAACCTCATTTGGTTGACCAGTTGGGCTTGCGTATTTAGATAAACATGGACATCAATAGGTTGCAATCTCACAGCACTAGGAGCTGGAGGAGTAGAATTGTTGGATTCAGGCTCCTCTCTCCAACACCAACATGACCTCCTAAGTTCTAAGTCAGAGTCCGCAGCTTGAGTGATGAAGGTGGTGGTGGCAAAATAGGTTACGTATACAAAAGCAAACTAAAAGTACCCAACAATATACTGCTTCCCAAAAGCGTCACCAGAACTGTCAGCAGGTATGCATGCATCCCCTTAATACACTAGCCCACTAAGTGCAGTGTGCAACAACATCCGTAACCTTCTACATACAGCCAAAGGAAACAAGCAAATTAAAGCCGAAGAAATAAAGGAAATTAGCTGAGATTTAGGAAAGAGATTAAGCTAAATTCTATGAAAGAGCTAAAAAGAAAAAGGAACTAATGTAAGGCACAATTTAAACATTTATTCCCTCCTTACGTATTGTTGAATGTAAATAAAAGTGAGAAGAAAACATCACTCGTTGAAGAAAACATAACTCGTTGACACAACCAAATATTCAAGGAGTATATGAGTGTGCCCTCAATAACCTTCTTAACTCTCTAAAAAATGATGACAAGGACCTTCCAAGATATGACCTGCCCTTGCATATTCTAAGATAGCTTGTCTAAAGTGGAACGGACTAGAGTCACTATGCTTCTAACTCATAAGCCTCAAGGTGCTCTAGGCAACTTAATGATAAAGATGGCAAATGCTCACAATAAGACTCAGTGTACTTTATTTTTCCACAAAGCCACTTGCTCATCTGAGATTCATTTTGGACAAAAAACACTTTCAGCCTCTTGGAAATTACACTTACCACCACCTTAAATTTTCGTGGGTATTTTTCCAGCCATTTTCGTGCGTATTTTCAAACCATTTTTCAGTACAGATTTCGTGCAGGTTTCAAAGTCCGTGGATAGATTTTGTGCAGGTTTCTAACAGCATATACCTTCAGAAAACTGTGTAGCATTCCAGCTGTTAGATGCTTCTTTTTCTACCATTTCTTGCCATTTTCGTGGGCATCATTCTTCACTTTCGTTTTTGCAGCAAGGGCAGATTTCTGGTCGGTCTCAAATCCGCGATTTGCAGTTAGGGCAGTTTTTTGGGTGGTTCCAAATCCACGATTTGCAGTCAGGGTTGACTTGTAGGGTGCAGGTTTCAAAATCAACGATTTACAATTTGCAGCTCAGAAGTAAACTTTTTGCTTAGGATTGGCCAAACAGTACAAACAGGATAACCTGGACTGGTTACAAGCCTGGTTCCATACTGGTTTCTGTGCAGTGAGCAGGTTTTTGGCAGTGAGAAGGTTCTGACAGAGTGCAGGTTTGAACATATTTTGAGCTGGTTCTGGGCTTATTGTCAACTGTTTGACAAAATGCACTGGGTATTTTTTGGTTGGCTGCAAAGTATTTGACAAAATCACTGAGCATACTTTTGAACGTATGTCAAGTGTTTGACAGAAGTATTGAGCTTACTGCATATTTTAGCTGCAATTCAGAATATGCAGACCTCCCTTCTAAATTTGGAGGTTCTTTTGACGCAGGAATGCAAATTCCTCCCCTATCTCATTCTATGTTTCAAGGACCCAAAATCTGAGCTGTCATGACCCCCAAGATCCAATACAGCAGATTATCCAGCAGGATTTCTGCTATTGAAAAAATGAATCCCGAGTTTCAGGAATTCCTTTCACTTTTCAAACAGCACAAGCAAGAGAAAGACCAGACCATATCACTCTTCAAACAAAAATTGCAGGAGAAAGAGCTTATCATTACCGACATGAGGCTCGGGGTTACTTTACTTGAGCGGTCTCAAGGCCCACTTGTAGACGCTCCGCACTTTCAGCAACTTCAGGATTTGGTTCACGAGATTAAAAACAAAAATCTGATATATTTACCCAATAGGAGCACCTGAAGCAAGAAACTGCAACTCATCAACAATCCATCCAAAAACAAGTTGATGAACGAATATTGTGGCTCCAAATAGTTAAAGGGAAAAGGCCCCTCCAGTTGTTGAAATGGCTTTCCAAGCCAAATTTGATGAGGAGAGAGAACGACAAGCCAAAGCTCTTAACCATTGAGTTCATGGCCTACCTAAGCCTGTTGATCCCTTGCAAGCCGAGCAAAACTTGTTACAAGAGTCCCTAGGCTTAAATGACATGTCCCTCGACCGGGCATGGATGACTCCCAATAACACTCTTATTATCAAGTTCCAATCAGCAAAGGATTGCTTAAGAGCTCCGAAATCTAAAAGGAATCTCTTTTCTCTCCCCAATAAAGTTTACTGAGATGCTGATCTCACTGGACTCCAAGTGGAGGAGATTTAGAAAGCTCAAGCCTTGGTTGTCGCTGCTAGGAAAGAAAACAAATGGGTGGTTATTCAGGATTTCAGGGCTGTGATTCGTGCTTCCCCACCCCTAGGGTGGTCACGTCCTTTATCATCTAAAAGACACCATGTAGGGGTCTCACACAATGATAGTGGCATCTCAATTGCTTTTTGGAACTGTAATGGTTGCGAGTGTAGTAGATTATGTTCTTACTTGCAGATCCCTCATTCCATACATCCGGGACTTCCTTATTTCCCATCAGCTCCCTCTAGCCAACCATGCTGCCTTGACTTTCACCCTACATGTTGCTTCTCACAGCTATCCCCCACCGCCTCCCAACGTGCCCCCAGCACTCACCACACCATGATCCACTTTGATGATGAGTGCACCATTGACTATACTACCCGACCCTCCCAACTTATGTCCAAATACTATTCCCCTCCTTTCTCCACCGCAAAGTCCATGTATGAGTTTTTATGTCATGCCCTTTGAGGTGCAGCTCATGACCCCCACCCCCACATTGTACACTACTCTAGCTCACCTCATCCACATGGGGCCTACCCTATAAACGGTTCGTAGGATGACGAGTGTAAATCCCTACATTGGAGACTTCATTTTGTCCTAGTACATAACCCTCCCTCCATACTCGCCACTCGTAGAGATTATCGTTGTATTCTCTCTATGACATCCAAAGCAGCCTGTTGTCATTGTCCCACCCCACCATCATTCTCTATTGTTTTATTTGCAAATACAGCCAAGAAGGCTCTTCAAAAGTCATATAGCAGCAAAGCAACAGATTGCGAGGGCCTTCAGGCTGAGTTTCTCCAATATGGTGTGGATTCCCTTGCCTTCCAATTGGCAAAGCTTTTTAACAAGGTTCTTTGCTCAATTTTTCCTCTTTCTTGGTGCCAACACATAACCCATCCCATTCTTAAAGCTGGAGACAACTCCAACCCTAGAAAAAATAGGACCATTATTATTGGGCATATGTTTGCCAAAATTTATGCCACAATGTTAGACATGCAGCTTTTTGAGCACATAGAGAGGGGTAATCTAAAAGCAGGAGGCAAGTCAGCTTCAAGAAGGAATACTAGACAATTGATCACATCTTTATACTCCGAGTCTAGGCTATCATTGAGGAGGCTTGTCATTGGTCTTCCAAAGTTTTTTGTTGTTTTATATACTTTCAGAAAGCCTTTAACTTGATTATGCGACATCTGCTCTTCCAGAAGTTGTATGATATCAGCATTCCATATTTTTTCATTACCACTGCTTGGAGGCTTTATGAGATAGTTGTCACATAGTTTCATACTTCTCGCAGTCTTTCTAGGTTTGTGAAGAGTACCATTGGGGTCAAGCAAAGATGCCCTCTCTCTTTGGCCCTCTTCAGCATTTACATCGATGAGCTAGAGGATTTTCTTCAACCACATACCCATGCAAATGATGGTTGCATTTTACATGATGTGGTGATAGCCATACTCCTTTTTGTTGATGATGGTGTTCTCCTCTATCACTTTGCTGATGGTTTACAAAGTTAACTTGATGTCCTTGCTCATTTCTATGAGCTTTGTCAACTAGTGGTCAACCTTAGCAAAATTAAGGTCATGATATTCAACACCTTCAAACATTCTTTCACCCGGTTCCAGTTCCTTTACAAAGGGGAGTCTTTGGAGATTACATTGGCCTACACTTAACTTGGGGATCGAGCTTTCCAAACCATATTTTAATATGAAGCCTACCTCTCGGTCACGACTTTGCAAGGGATATGCCTCCCTTTCTATCTTGGAGTACCAATGCTTTCAAATCCTCTTCTAGGATATCCCTTTGAAGTTGTGCCTCTTCGATGAAATCATCAAGCCTACAATTTTATATGGGTCCAAGGTTTGGGGACCTAGTCTAGGTTCCATTTATTGGGCTCATATTGAGAGGGTCCAAACTCTCATAATTCAGCATATGATATGTTTCAAACATATTTTTCTTTAGTGGATCATCCATGCTGAGTTCGTCACCCAACCTCTGTGACTTGAGACTATCTTCAGGCTTACTTCCTACATTCACAGACTCATAACCATGTGGGATTCAGCTTCTAGCCGTGCAAGGTATTTGTACTTAGCCCTATGTTCTTCAAAGAGGATTGCATCTTTGGGCCCTAATAGACATCGACGTTGTTGGTATTTTGAGACCAGTTTGCTCCTCCGATCTATTGGCATCTTTATCGATAGGTTACCTCCTTTTAGGTACTCTTTAGATGCTCCTCCCTAGCTTCTTCCCTTAAAGGAAGTCATCATTAGAGTTGTCGGAGAGGAAATCTACAGGTATTACATCCAAGTCACTAATACCTCTCCTTCTCAACCACTCAACCCCAAGCCTGCCTTTTACGCTAAGCATTTCTTGCAGGTGGTGGATGGTGTCATTCATCGTCGTGACTATCTCTAGCATCATTGGTCTCACGGCTTGAGGTTTTTCCTCAACCAATTGAGGGTATGCTCACACTAGCTACAGGTCGAGATTGATCATCTTACTCCATGGGGGGACCCAATTTGTCGTCTTGCCTCCTATGGGAGGTGGAGGACTAAGGAACACTTTTTTTAGATGCCCTACTTATTATGAGATCAAGGGGAGATACCACTATTTTTACAGAGATTCAAACAACTCTCTATCCACTTTCTTTCAATACCCAGATCAACGGTGCCTGGCCTTGGGGGGTTGTCACCCTTTGGTGTATGTCCCTACAAGGAGCCCCTAGAGCCCCCAGGCTGATCACTTCATTCTCACAAAGGTTGGTGGCATTAAGCGTCCTTTGGATAGTGTTGCTTCACACACTGAGGGGGTAGGTCAGTAAGGCGATGCTCATCTCTGCACAACATTACTCCTAAGGTACCCCAATAGCTCTTAGAGGCAGGGATCCACTCCTGCTCAACATCATAGATATGCTCCTCAGCATCATGAATCTGCTTCTTCACGACCGCCTCCTAGGCTGTAGAGGCAAACACACATTACAATTTTCTTTGCTACCACGGGAGCTTCTTTGGCCTTGGATGTTAGGAGGGATTCTAGGGGGTGTTTTGCTTCCTCCTAGGAGTACCCAACCTAGCCCCCTTAGCCCTAGACATTCCCTGAGGAGCATTACCAGATTTGCATTGGCCCTTTCACAATGATAAACGATGACACAGATGATTCCTCTGTTCGGGGCCCCAATTGGAGATGATTGATGAGATTACCATTTTGCATTTTTGACTTTCGACTTTTATCAGCGAATCCTCTTTGAGGGTTCTTACTCCCCGCACATGGCTATTTGTATTGTTACCCTACCCACATGGGCTGGGGGATTTTCTTGTATTATGTTTACCCCACGTTTACTTCTAGTGCTTTTGTTCTTTTATTTAGATAGTCATTGTTCATAGGGTCCTTTTACCCTAGCTCTTTCTATTGTAATTGGGTGTATTCTCGAGTCCCATTTACCTACCTTTGGTCATTCGTGGACATTAATATTTCTTCTTTCTTTCTCCAAACTCAGACTCTCCATAAAAAATGGAATGCTTAAAGGATGCTTGATAAAATGCCTAATTTCCCATTCAGTTGATTGACACTTCATCAAAATAGGATCACTTGATGCTTGCATGCGCCTCTCACACCTCAATTTATAGGGAGAAAAGAGAGAAATCCCACGTGAGAGGATGAGGCAAAAGTCTTTGAGGCAACTAGGACACTTCATCCTCATGCAAACAAGCTAAGACATTAAAAAGGGGCATGTAGGGCCAAATCTCCTCACAAAGACAAGGATAGACTTTACTACATTGCATTTCCCATGCAAATATGCCACATTTAAATTAAAATCATCAAATTTGGCAGTGCAGTCACTATGACTAAAGTGTCTCAAAGAGGAAACATGGCTAAATAAGGTGGATAGATAACATTCCTTGAGTGCATGCACTTGAAGGACATTCGATGGTAGTTGGCTCTAAAGGAAACAGGTTCCCTGAACATGTGCTAACGTGGAAGGTAGGAAGAAAAAGATGAATTAGGGCCTAATAGGTATAGTTAAGGGAAAATTTGATGGGGTAAGTCACATTAGGAAAGGCTGGGAAGGCACATGTCACCAACAGATCTTAGGGCGTCATCATCAAGGGATCACTTCAGGCCAAATATTGACCTCTGGAGACCTCCCTGCCATGACTGGGCCATGATCTGTTTGGAGATTATGCTTTCCTCGAGGTATTTTCTAACTAAGCCGCACAACTTGGCCTCAATGCTAGGAGACCCATTTTGACTCAGACTCATAGGAGGGTACCAATTTGTGATCTTACAATGATAAGTGCAAAGAACGATGGAAAAGATATTCAATTATATGCATAAATGTATTTTTACACTACAAAGGTCATCTTCAACTTGTCTTCTTCAACAATGTTGATATGGTTGTACGGTGTACCACAAAAATCCAACTTAGCATTAGTAAATTTCATGCCTAGTTTTTTCTTCTAAAGATTTAATCTCTGAATGTTATAGCCAAGAAGTCCTTGACTGTCACCACATTTAGGCTTTTAGAAATTGACACATCCGAATCTGAGGACCATTTTCTTCTGACAAAACATTATCAGTGAGAGCATATTACTTGTCAACCGCTTGAAAATTATTCCTGCATATATCATCTTCTTGATCTGTTTCTGCACTTGTTCTGAATATTGTGGGTTCATCTGATAATGCCTTCTTCTAACAAGAAAGACTCCAAGAATGAGTTGAATAGACACCTTTTGAATAACATACATCAATGTGAGCAAATCGTTGTAATCCTTGAAGAGTTTGATAACCACCAATACCAAACCTGGGTCTCAGTCAACTCTAATGTATACGATCTTGTGCTCAATGTGTGTCCCTATGTTTATCTCATTTATAGATGGCGCTTCATACTTAATCATACCCATATTGATAAAATTCATATACTAGCTTTCTTCCTTATACAAGCTAATACATCCCCCACTTTTATTTTTTTAAAGAATGGCAGCTACTGTCACTTCTATCTAGAGGTGAGCTCAGGCTCGCTATGCACTTACCTTTATCATGTTCTCACCTTATTGGATTCCTGCCTCTCGGATTCCTTGACCATCTTCTTGGTATTGACATTCATACTTCCAACTTTGTGATTTATACCCCAAATTTAATGCCAATGACTTCATGAATCATCTTTCCGAATATACAAATATTAGAGCCTCTGCTTCTTTAGTCAATAAAGCATAATTCAAGCATCTCATATTCCTCCATCCAAAAACATACTAAGCTTAGTAATTGGAAAATCACTCAAAAGGATATCAAAATGCAAAAACATATGCCACAAGAAAAAACTGATCTCAATGTTATCGAAGTAAAACAAGAATTGAGGAGGGTTAAAATGAAATGTACATGCATTCCATATTACAGAACTGATAATATGTGTTTACCCCCATTTAGCAACTCATACAAAACAATAATGCTCAGCCAAATTGGTATTTTAAAGTGAACCAGCTGTTACAGAGAATGCACAAACTTAGAGACTAAAAAGGAAGCATCAATTATAACTAGAGGAACAGAAGCAATTAACTTATGTGAAACCAATATGCTTTCTCGGTTAAAATAGATACTTCCTAATAAAAGTGCTACTTGAGTGAAGCAAGCACTCACAAAGACTACCTGAATAGTAAAAGCATAGTTCATATGTGTCGTTTCAAGCTTGAAAACTGATAATCATTGTCACTACAACAATCCCATAGCCCAACTCAAACGTTGACATTATAACACTTGTAGAACTTAAAAACATACAAAAGCTAAAGTAAATGTCTATTGGATACCACACATAGGAATACCCATATGGAATTCAAAGAGCTGCATACAATTGACCCAATCAATAGAGTACAAAGATAATATATATAATGTGATAAATTACATCAATGTTCATCCAATACAAAGAAACCAGGCAGCTTACTTGCATACGAGGTCCCCGCCTTCTTCTGACACATGCTTTGGCTGCATTTATTCTATGCTCTCGTTCTTCAACCTCTGTCTGTATATGTTTCTCATCATGAATTCCACCTTTTGATAAGATACTCCCATGGCCACGTCCATGCATATTTGCATCCTGGATTTTCAAACAAGATGATAGAAATAATATGTTTTGGCAAGAACTATAATTAAGAACTAAAAACATCTTGAGATGATAAATGACCCTCAACATACTATAGTTCTTTGTAAACTATTTGGATTCACAGTGTAGACATTTTGCATATGTTCAAAAAATAACAACCATAAAATATTTAAGCTTACATGAAATCGGTCAAGGTTCAAACCTAAGTCAACATTATTACTCAGTCAAATATAAGTTGAACAACAGTAGGTCTTCGTTTCTGTCACAAAGAGAAGCATGCAAGTCTTAACTAGTTGGAACTATGCTTTAATTGGTATAAAAATTTAGCAAATTTTATATGCTTTGCATGGGCTGTTTCGCATTTCTATTACATACATTTTGCTAAATGACATTTTGACAATGACATTTCTATTGCATATATTTTCCAGATATAGAATTTCATAAAATTCACAAACTACAATAGATATAATAATAGCTTAAATAAACACAGAAAGGACCGTAACAGAAAAATAATTATCTAAATTGAATTCATTCTGAAACACACTGTATACAATTAACATTGCCTTTCAAATAAGACTAAAGAACCCAAAGTCTCTACATGAAAAGAAGGTTGAAACGAAAGCTTCACTAAAAAAAATCACCTCAGCTTGTGTGACAATGCTATGTGAACAAAAGCATCTCATAATAAATTGCAAACGTAACCTTCTTAGAAAGCTGCTAGACATTTACTTTCTTGGCTTGAAAGTTAATATTTGTTCAAACCAAAAAGATATAATATCATCCTCTTTCAAATAGGCCTTTTTGCAACATCTTGTATGACGATTAGGCATATGACTTCACAGGCTATGGGTTTTCCTTACATTTGTAGACTTTCATTTTATTTCACAATTGCACAAAGTACATACAGCTTTGAAATTTCAAATGTTATGTATATGTCCATACAAATCAATCAGAAGCACACAGCCATACAAAAAATCTAATTATCAACAAACTAACCTGTGCCAAATGGCTGCTTTGAAAATTATCCAACATGATTGCCACTTGTCTAGCCAAGTCTGTGGAAAAATGGACAAGCCGCTGCATGAATCTCTCCTTTGTTGTCTTCAATACCCACAATGGCTGAAGCATAGATTCAAGACACAATGATATCAGCCTCATAAATAGGATCACACAAAAGCAGCTTCAAACTCCAGTAGCACAATCTTACAATAAAATTAGTTGCAAACGTTAAAGACGCAAGAATTTTAGTTTCATTTACCGTGACTAGATTTGTGGTGTAACCTATATATCTTTGAAATGATGGACCTTCACATACTACATGTGTTGCATTGCATCCAATGAACCAATGGTCTACACATGTCGCCCCTTCTCTCTGTGCTGCCTCAACAACCTAAGCAAGCATATTTCACAAGCCACTCACAAATAGGCCCATATGGAGATATTGTAGTTAAGCATTCCAAAAGAAGGTTAAAAACATGCCACAGTAAACATACTGTGTCACGAGAAAAGAAAAAGATTATAATTTGGAAAAGTTGCTACAGTACAATGTAAACAATGTTTTCCATAGAAAAGGATGAAAGAGGGGACTAGGTCTAAAATATATGTCCTTAACAGGTAGGGAACCTGCAAAGCTTAGAAAGCATGTAGCATTTTATGCTTTACCTTTTTATGCAGTTCACTTGACACATCCATGTCAACATACAGGCAGTAACCAGAGAGTACAGATCCTGCATTTTTAGGGACTTCTTTGCTGGCAGATTGAGAGTATGGTTGCACAGCCATGCTTAGTGACTTGCTATCCTCATGGATAATGAGGGGCAAACAAGAGTGCTCTGCATTGGTGATTGCAACAAGTTGGGAAAATTCTTCTAGAGGCAATCCAGGATGTACGATGCTATTCACACTGTAAGCTGATTCATCCAACCTAGCTGCAAGGAAATATGAAATCCAATTCTGAACAAACATGTCATTGCAGTATCGCTGGTGTCTAATAGAAATCTTACTTGCCACCTACATCAAATGGAAAATCAGTTCTGTGTAAAAAAGAATTCAGAGAAGGTTGTTCTGAGAAAGCTCATTAGGTATTGGCCGTGTACTAAGTTCAATAAAACAATGGGAAGTTTATTAAAGTCTACGTTTAAGGTGTCAATTACTCATTTTAAAGGAAGGTAGTTTGACACAGGCAATTCTGACAAAGCAAAAGGGATTTGTGTTCATCTATTTTCTTTCTGACTTCAAGATCTTGGTGCTTTCATGTAGGCAAATACGGGAGCACATCGCAGGCAACAAAAGTATATCATAAATAATGCTGCCTAAGAAACCTTGAGAAGTGTAGCAAGACAAGTATATGCACCATTGGTTTTCACACAATTTACAAACCAAGCCAAAGTGACAATAAAAAGGCCCCGTTTCAACCCATGCTTCAAGGCATGCTCAAATTTACGTCCAGCAAAGCTGTTAAGAAAATTAAGGAGCTACAATAAAGGACTTCAGGAAAAATTCATTTCAGGATTGTATCAAAGAAACTCAATAAAAATAAATGAAATTGACTTGGCTCATATTATTTTGTAAAGAAATATGTGAGCAGAAAGAGGATATTTGAACAACAAGATGAGTGCACCGAGGATGCAGATCAGGACTGTATTGGCCTCCCATTCTCTCTGCAGCATCCTGAACCTGTTTCCTCGCCTCTGCATCACACCAATCGCAGCATATTTTATTTAACAGGAATATGACATGTCAGAGACTTATCAGCAGATGTAAAATTAAACAAAACTAATATTAAATATATGTAATTATATACAAATAAGGACAACTTGTGCTTGAACAACCTTAAGGAGTTCTTGAAACTTTTACAAGGACTTTGTGTTCCAGACAGATCATCCAACACTTAATTAAGTGGAGGAATTTACCAAAAGACGAGGCATCATGGGAAAACCAATATTTCAATGATACACATCCATCCCCATGCTTTGAGGGAAAAACCTAAGTAGCCGATACGGATACGGATATAAGAATCAGATACGTGGATACAGGGATTTTTTTGGGGGGCCTAGATACATTTTTGGATACTGCCGTACAAAAACATAAATAAAAATATAAAAATTATCACTGTATAAGCAAAATTAACCACATAATATGCATAGAGGAAACAAAATAAGTTTAGTAACCACAAAACAGACTCATAATTCAATGCCAAATATCATTATATTCAATGGTCGAACTTAGATTAGTTTTATAACAAGTACATAGTGCGAATGTTACAATGTATGGACAAAAATAAAGACAAATCAGCATATTCATTATTCACTATATTCATTTTTGTCTTCGGCTGTGATGTCTTCATCATCATGTGGTTCATTAGAACCACAAGCTGCAGCAGTGCCACTCCCACTAGCAAAGAAAGGTAAATGTGTTGTTGTTGTTGTTTTCTTTTAATAAAATAAGTATGAAAGCTGCTTTTAGGGTTGAGAATCTACTTTATTTTTTTTAATTGTTTTTTGAAGTCCATGTTTGACTTTTCATGAAGTGACATTGAAAAAAAAAAATTAAAAAATGACCTTTTTCCCAAGAGATATGCCGGGGATACAAGCAAGATACGCCCCTGCCCTTGCAGATATGTCCATGGATGTATCCAGGCGAATCCACAGGGGCAGGGGCTTATCCTGCCCATATCCCCAGCATATCTGTATCCATTCCCGTATCGTCTCGTATCCAGTGCCCTAAACAGCAATATCCGGTAACGTAGGAAAAAACATCTCACACAAAGGGGACTTGTTATGTAACTATTTTACATCAACTAGTTATTCTATTGACACCCCCCACCAGCATCTATATATTAATGCCTAATTGTGTTGCTAAATCACCATCATTTGTATGCTTCATTATATAAATACAGAAGTAAACTTCCTTTTTCCTCTTTACCGATTAAATTCATCATACTTGAAGTGATAAGTCTATCCGTGCCATAATACATTATTAAACTGAATGCCTAATGCGTATAATTCTGCCGCTAGTCATATGATAAATACTGTTTGTCACATATTGAGATGCCATTTTTTAAAAGACAATTGTTTTCTAGATTCTCCAAAATGCACCTTTAAATTGGAATATAAGGGTTTTACAAAGAAATTACAACTAAAACCCACCACAAAGATCTTAATGACAGATAGAAGTGCTCAAGAAAATATTCTACTTGCAAGCTTAAGAGTCAGCGCCCAGTTTCCATTGGGTCAGGAGTTGACCTAAAATTAATCAATTACTGCATTCATCCTATACATGCAAATAGGTAGATCTATAATTTCAGAAATTCTACCTAGTCAACCAACCCAAATGATCTTGTGAAAAGGCAAGCATAGAGTTCATATCTATGCCAGACATGGATGGCAAACGAACAGCTTCATAGAGTAAGCTGTTAATAAAGTCACACAACTCCTAATAGTTGCCAACCCAAAGTGTAAGAATCAACTTGAGTAGCAGATAATTAAGCATTGTTTTTAATCATCAAAATTAGAATCACATTATATATTGAAGTAAAAGATCCAGTACAAAACCCTGTGGTGCTAAGCAGATAAAATATATGCTCAAAATAAAAAAAACTTAAAAGAGGCCATAAGCCACAAAATCTGAGAATAATCTGAAAGCGTCTATGCACCAGAATCCCTTGGAAATAACCAACAAGTGCTAAGAACTATGAAAATTGGCTGTAAATTCCTAAAGGATGAATATGCATAATACCGGCAGTGAATGAACCAAGATAAAAGAGAGAATACTTAGTGGAAACTCAGCTGCATCATGCTTCAGTGAGGAGTGTTAGAAAGCCTGGTGAGGAGTGTTAGAAAGCCTGAGGAAGTGATTCTCTGATGGAACTGCCTTTGCAGCCAAAGAACTTCGAAGGTGTCCACGTTTGTAGTTCGCAGAACAAGGGCCTGTTTTAGCAGTGCCAAAGGACACACCAGTACCATATGTGGAAATTGGAAGATGTGGCAAAGGCATTCAGAGCTGTATCCATGGTGCTGTGGGAATGCCTCTCCGTAAAAGGGCAGCTTCACCCTATGAGAGTCCATTATTTGAAAAACCTAAAAATGTCAAAGGAAAGCATGTTGGTGATGTACACATCAAAAAATGGATACCAACAGTTTTCTTTGTCAAGAACACATTGACCTCCTATATTGATCATCAACGAGACTGGGTGGGGATGGCTGAGAGCTAAGCATATCTTGGACATCCTATAGGTCACCTCATTTATCCCTCGCAGCATCATTCCTCTCCATTTAGGGTCCCCTTTTCCTAGCTACCATCCCCTGCCTTCAATCTTCATTTAGGTTCCTCTTGGACATATTCGGCCCATGCCGAATTTGCATTGGCACATTCAGCCTATGCCAAATCTGCCCCAGCATATTCATCCCATGCCAAATTTCCCCTTCTTGGCCTAGTTTGCCATTAAATCCATCCTACAACCAACCACATAGTTCCCTCAGGATTTTTAGTAGACACCGAATTTTCCCCCTTGGGGAGTCAACCTTTCATTTTTGAATGGTGTATTCACAGGAGCGAGGCAATGCAACTTCCACAATCAGGCAAATTCTTAGCCCCACATTACTTGCGAAGTTCAGTCTGCTCTTGCATTCCTACTTGAAGACAAGTTTTCTCCCTCAAGGATTAGGTCGAACACAGCTACAACAGGTCTGACTTCTTAGGCAGATTATAGCAGTCCAGTGACATGACAAGAGGCTTGGCAGTCTACCAATCTCTTGATCACTAGTTATATCGTCCCTCCTTCGAACTCACCTTTAGACACCTCACCGAAGACGTGTTTCAGTACTTGGCCATCACTTCAAGCCTTGAGGTAAGTGCAGTAATCTTTCATTTCAGATTTATATTTTACAAGCATTGATTGCAGGTCTACAATCCTATCGAAATCATAGTCTACATTTTCCCCCAAGATATCATTCATCCCTAAGGCATTTTCTCTTCCTTGATTATTTAGTATCCCTAAATCATCCCCTATTTTCAACAGGGTTGTGTGTCTCAAAGGGATTCCTTTGAATTCACCCTTAGACATCTCACTGCGTGTTTCAGCTCTTGGCCGTCGCTCCAAGCCTTGAGGTATGTGCACTAATCTTTCATTTCAGATTTATATTTTACAAACATTGATTGCAGGTCTACAATCCTATCAAAGTCATAATCTTCATTTTCCACCAACGCCTCATTCATCCCTAAGGCATTTTCTCTTGCTCGAGTATTTAGTATCCCTAAATCAGCCCCTCTTTTTCAACAGGGTTGTGTGTCTCAAAGGGAATCCTTTCAAGATCATACATTTTGGTGAACTCAAAGTGAGCCCTCCTCGTGAGTGATACAGAATCCTTTTTGTCATCTTGTGATGCTTTGCAAGTCTTTCATTATTGCTGTTTACAAACAAAGTGGCATATCCCACAGAAGTTGAGGATTGCATTCCACTATGATATTCTCTTAACATACAACCAAATTTAAAGCCATTCTTTCTTTCACTTCTCCATCCAAAACACCTAAAGCCCACACTCCTATCCCTACAAAGGAAAAATATGATCTCCAAGCCTGGGATCTCTGTGACAACCATCAAGAAGCTCAAGAAATCAACACAGTCAATCAGAACGTTCCAAGAAACAATCAAAGGTATTGAAGGAGAAAAGTCACATGAATCAAGGAACCACACAAAGCTTCAACGATCATCAAAACATACAAAGAGATCTATTCTACAATCAAGAAGATGAGGTGCCTTGCTATCAAGAGACCGAAGGTGATTTGGATGAGGAGAATGAACCTCTTGTAAAGTATGATTAGATCAATCCATTATGCAACTATTTCACTACAGCAGAGACAAGATATGCCAGTCAGCAGCATCAGCTAGAACCAGACTCCACCACAAGATCTGCCTACTGGCATCTTCAAACCGATGGACAAGTACTGAGCACTCATGGGAAAGTCACAAGACAAGTTGTAACAACTTTTGGAAAGCATGCATGAGTGCCATTGGTAAGCATGAACGACCGTGGCACATATGACGAATCCTCAACATTTTCCAGGAATTGGAGATAATCCTCCTCCACCACCTCTTCACACTTGGTCAATAGGAGCAAATTCAGCACCTGCTGAAAATGCTCAGAATAAAAAAATAAATTCAACAGGTGCCAAAAACACTTGGAAGCAGACACAAGGTTTTACCCATTTTAGTTAGAACCAGAATCAGCAACAGGGGCCAAATCAGAATCCGAATCAGCTTCTGGATGCCAATCAAAATCATAATTAACCATGCGGTGCCAATCAGAACCAGCTTCCCCGTGGCAAATATGCAGAATTTTGTGACCCAACTAATGAATCAAATGTAAACTCAATTCACTCAAATGCAGAATATTATATAAATCTGGTCAATCAGATAGAGAACCAGGTCAACAATTTGGCAAACAATCAACAGAGGAAAGAAAGAAATTTTATTAATGTCTGTGAATGACCAGAATTAGGTCATTGGGGCTCAAGAATACAACTAATTACAATAGAAAGAGCTAGGGTAAAAGGACCCTAGGAACAATGACTAACTAAAAGGAACAAAAACACTGAAAATAAAAGAGTGAAAGCAACGGACTAAAGCCCCCAACCCAAGTGGTTAGGGTACCAATACAAATAGCCAAGTGAGGGGAGCAAGAACCCTCAAAGAGCATACACTGATGAAAGTCGGATGAACAATTAACTGCTACCACCTCCTCCAAGTGCAAGACAGATCCGAGTCTCTCTATCAGAAACTTCTGCTCTGTCTACAAGGTATGGGTCAACACGAATCAGTATGCAGCAACTGCCGTCGGTTAGTCAAGTATTCTAATCAGCATATGAATAAAACAAATGTTATGTAGCTGACTTAGTTATGTTGTTGATCATTCTATTCCGGCTTAGGTATGCTTTGCAACCAACTTAGTTATGTTGTTAATCATTGTATTATTGAGTTAGATAGTGTATTTATCACTTTTTGATTACGTAAGGTTGGGTCAACGGTTGTGTCTTAACTGACAAGCACTTGGTTTCCCGACCATTAAATGGTAAGTCAGAAATCAGGGTAAGGACGCCGATATGACACCTCCTCCTTCCTACCTTGTTGAATAAAGCTATTGTTATCTCGATCTTTTGTGTTGTATTCATGGTATGTCAATCTATTTCTACAAGTATTGTACCTTGGTAGAATAGTATTTTGATGTAAACATTTTTAGCACCGCTGCCTTTGTGCATTTGGGTCAAGTTGAAGTTTAGTAGAAGTGGAGCCAGTCAACAATAACCACTAATGATGAGGCACTACATTATTTTGCAAGATTTGTGTGCTGAATGAGACCACGAAGCACGACAAAAGATTCTACAACGGTATGAGGAGAGGCGTCATCAAGAAAAAGAGTAACGATTTGAAGACCGATGCCATACGGGAAGGAACTGATGTCATTAAGCTACACAAAGGTGGTAGAAGAAGACAAAACAGTCAAGCAATGGACCAAGAAGTCAAATAATCTAATAGATTGTGGAACAACGAGAAAGAAGACAGGTTGTGACAAGTAGCCAATTCTAAAAATCCATCCTAGAGGCAAGTTCAGAGTAGAAATGAAATCTGAAGCCGAAGCAAAATCTAAGCAGATGCAAAGGTTGAGGCCAAAGCATCAATAGAAGCCAAAGCTGTAGCCAAAACCAAGGAATGGTTCAATCGGAACTAAAGAACCTTATGCCACTCACAAACAAGGAGAAGACAAAGGTTGCTAGATAACTATCCCTTCTGAGGGAAAGGAAGTGTTGACCTTGCAGACAAGGTTGGGCTGGAAGGTGCTACAAAGGATTCAACAGAAGAGTTGACCAAGCCCCCTTGTTTAGAGGGAAGTCCTTGTCCCAAGATAGACCTTGCCTTCCTCTTGAGGGGAAGAGGGAGCCACCTAGAAAAGGAACATTCAATGCATTGATGATGTACTAACTAACAAAGCCGAACCAAAAACATCGAGGTAGCCGACAAGACAAAGCAGAGTGAGACACAAAAGAGAGGCATCTGACGACAAGAAATGCAACGTACAAATCACCCAAGCCAAATGAAGGGTCAAGGATCTAGACATATCTAAAAGTGCTAGAAGAACACAAGGACATACAAGACAACTTCCTACAAAGGAGGATCATACATGAAGAGCCACATCAAACCCGAAAACAAATCTATGCAAGGCCAATCATCATGGGCACTCTGCTTCTCCAAATTTGGAAAAACAAAAGTTGTTGAAGTTTATTCATGACAAGTCAACATACTCAATGTGGCATTGATGAATGCATATCACAATCTGGGCTACAAATGGGCAAACAAATGAACACCACCACACTGAGAGGGGTGGATGTTGATTGGTTTACTTGCACACCAACAAATGATAACGCATCCTACAATAAACAACATAAATCATTTGAAAAAGAGTTCAAGCTCCTCAAATTTGATTTTGAGCTAGTGATGCTCAAGGCCCAATGCTTGTGCCAGCTTATTAACATCCTTCAAGTTTGAAGCTCAGCCGTGAGAGGGGCTCCTTGCATTCACACCACACTTAACCTCCCCAATGTGCACTACTACCCTCATCACACCCAACATGCATGCGACCCTGAGCACCTGAGTAATTCCCCAACCACAAACGAGAGTAAGGGACCCATGACGCAATATCTACTCCTGCCTATGAATGGTAGAGCCCAAATTTCATCACCTTTGCATTCCTGACAAGGAAGACATAAAACTTTAAAAGCCTATAATAGAAAACTCAAATAATTTTTGGGGAAACTTGCAAAGGAAATAACTGACGGCTTGAAAAAGTGGTGATTCATCGAGGAAATTGTACCTCATTTGGAGAAAGATGAAAGTGGTTCCACCTTTACCATATGAGGATACATACAACCAAGCGATGGATATCGAGAGCATGAATAAAAAATCCACATGCTTGAGAAAGAGGAGCAAAGATGATGTCTCAGATTCCAGTAATGACAGTGAACCATTGTCAGTGCAATCTCTCAAAAGGAAGACACAAAAAAAAAAGGCAAGAATTTGTGGTATACTCACTGCAAAACAGACGGTCACACCAAGGCCCATTGTCCAAATAAATGTTATGTGATACCTGCCAATTTAAGGGGCATTCCATGAAGGATTGATCCGAGACCCAAGAGGAGCCCGGTGGACAACCTGTTTAAATGAATTTAAGAGGGTTATGAACGAAAGCCAATTTATGGATGACAGAGAATATGAAAGTGCAATACGTTCAAAGAATAAGAAAAGCAGGGAAGAGATGACAACCAATGTAGAACTGTAATAGCAAAGTTGTATTATGCTAAGTTTTGTACAATACCTGTGAGAACCAGTGTTGCAGGGAGATGCGTCTCCCACACCCTGGGATGCGTCTCGGGAACCTGGACGCATCTTGGGTATAGGGGATGCGTATGGAGACGTCTCCCGTGCCCGGGGATGTCTACCTGGCCATTCCTGCGTCTCCCGCCCATTTCCACATCTAAATTTTGCGTACCCAAAATAAATAAACCTTAAACACATAAAAATTGTCATCGTTTGCAAGGGAAGGTCACTAAGTGTCTGGGTTGAATATTTATTGGTTTATTTTGTTTGAAAGTTGAAACGTTTAGGGTTTTTTTTGGAAGCTTTGCCTGGCAATGCTTGGCACTGCCGTTCGCGACCGTGCCATGGACTACCATTCATAGTCGTGCCAGGGACTGCCGTTCACGGCAGTCCCATGCTTTTTTTTTTTAATGTTTTTTTTTAAATTGTTATAAACTTATAAACTTATAACTAGATAATATATATTTTATATTTATTTATAATTATATTATTTAATTAATAGTTTTAATGTATTTTATATTTATTTATAATTATTTATTTAACTAACAATTTTAATGTTTTTGTTTTTTATGTTTTTTTTACTATTAATTATAAGTTATAATTATATAGTGTGTGTGTGTGTGTGTGTGTGTATATATAAATTTTAAATAATTTTAATTTTATAACTCTCTCTCTATATATATATTAATATTATTGTTATAGCTATTAACTTATAATTTTATAAGATTATATTTTTTTATTTTTAAAATAATTTTAATTTTATAACTATTTTAATTTTAATTTAATAGTATATATTATATTATTTATATAAAAAAATAATAATAAATATATATTATTATATTGCCATCTCCTAGTGCCCCCGTCTCCTATTTTTCAAAAAATGGTGTACTGGTACTAGTACCCGTACCCATCTCCTGAGAACTATGGTGAGAATAGATGTATTGTGTCTATGTACTTCCTAACTTCATTCTTCTATATGCCCATCTTCTTAAAGAATGGAAGTGTAGATTATTATACAATGAAGGAAGATGAAGCATCAGTTAAACCGTTACAATAGTTGGTAATAACCGCATCATAATTGAAGAGTGTGGTGACATCATTGATTGTCGTTACTAACAAGTTGAGTGCTACAATACTAGCACTACAAGAACTATGTGGTAACACAGAAATGGATAGAACAAATTGAAACGTAGCTGAAGAACCTACTGCCCAAGTTGTTGACGTTAGCACAGGGTCGGATGTGCAACAACGGTAATCCTCGGTAAGATCTAGTGAACCAAATCCTCCTAGATCAATCGCCACTCGTTGGAGCAATGGTCCCTATTGCATGTAGTTGCAAAAGAAGATGTGAAAACAAATTGGCAACCTACACTTTTGTAAACCATTTGCCTTGGAAATGCACTTGACCTACTTTGACGTTCTAGACGTGAGGGATCTCTTGTTGAATTGTCCTTTTGACTCGAGCATCAATGACTTGATCTGATTTTGTTGGGATGCTACAATTTGGATTGATCTTTGTCTACTAAAGACTCTCTGCAGTATCTAAAGCATCCAACAGGGGTGGAAATTAACGGCGCAAGAGTTTTGCGTTGAAGACTGGATGCAATCCAAGGTAAGATGGAAGATTAAGCTTGAAAGCATTCTCTCCTACTTGCTTGGTGATGGTGTAGGACCTGTACCAAAGTGGACAAAGCTTGCGGTAAGGTCATGTCAGTGTTTTCTTCTGCAGATGTAGCCAAACTCAATCACCAACCTAGAAGGTGTGCAGTGTTCGATGCTTGTCATGGCACTGCTTCTATTTCACATTAACTTGTTGCAGAATAGTTTGCACTTGTAGTTGAATGTGCTCAATGTGTTCAATGAATTGAACAACTTTGTCAACTTCCTTTTGAGTTAAAGGAGTTGCTACTTTTGATGGCGGAGTAGGATAAGCTACGTCAATGAGTGCCAAAGGTTGGAAACCCAAACAAACCTAAAAAGGGTTGTATACAATAGAGTTGTGTTGAGCTTTGTTGTAGTTGTGTTGAATGAAAGGCAAACTTTCATCCCAAGTGTGCTACTTCTTAGAATTGTACACTCTCAGAAGGACTATCATTCTATTAATGACTTTCGTCTATCCATTGGTTTGTGCATGAAAGGCAGTGGACTTGTTCAACTTTGTGTCTAGCATAGACCAAAGCACTTTCTAGAAATGGCTCAAAAATCTTGTATCCCTATCAAATAGGATAGTTTATAGCATTTCAAAGTGGGGATCCAAACATGTTGAAAGTACAATTGAGTTGTTCCTAGAGCTGATATTCCTTTCTTATAGGATATGAGAATTGCCACCTTTCAGAACCTATCAACTACCACATAAACACAATCATTACCAAGCTTGGTAGTAGCGTAGCTTGAGATAAAATTCAAGGAAACAGACTCCCATGGTCTCGTTGGGACCAACAAAGTTGTGTACAAACCTTGCTTCTTGTTGACCGGCTTGGCAATTGCACATGGTACAAGACTTGATATATTTAGATACAACATCCCTGAGATGTGGCTAGAAGAAATACTTATGCCACAACGTAAGAGTCTTTTCAACTCCAAAATGCCCTGCAACCTTGCTAAAATGAACCTCCCATATTAGTTTTTGTCTCTCTATCTCATGCGAAACGTACAAGTGCCCAAGGTGATATAAGAGTTTGTCCTACAAGTAGAAATATGGAACTGAATTACCACAGGGCAAATTCTGATAGATATTTACAAAACCCATGACAAATGGATACAATTCTGACAATATGTTAACTTCATGTTCACATGCGTCAAGTATAGAAAGGAGAGCTTAAACCAAGGGACAGCTCAAACAATCTGCGACTGGATTGGCACTTCCCTTCTTATGCTTGATGTTCAGATGGAACTACTGAAGATAAGAAGACCATTATTTATGCCACTCTTACTGCAACTTGTTCTAAGTATGCAAGAACTGAAGCAGCTTGTGATCTGTGTGGATCACAATCTCCTTGCCCAAGATATAATGCTTTCAATGCTTACATGCTTGAACAATAGCATAAAGCTCGTGATCATATGTTGGGTAGTTTCTTATCGATGCGATGAACATTTCACTGTGGTAAGCAACTGGATGACAATGTTGAGAGAGGATTGCTCCAAGTGCAAAGTTAGAGGCATATGTCTCAAGCTCAAATGGTTGTTGAAGGTCTGGTAAAGCAAGTACTGGTGCAAAACAGAGTCTGCATTTCAATTCTTCAAATGCTTTCTGTTGTGCAACTTCCAAGATGAACTTTACTTTAGCACCACTTTTGGTAACTTGGTTCAGAGGCTAAGTCACATGAAAACAACCAAGTACAAATCCCCTATAAAAATTTGCCAATCCCAAGAAGCTGTATTATTTTGTGAGATTCTTTCATTGTGGTTATGACCATTCCTAGATGACTTGAATCTTGGTTGGGTCCACGTGCACCCCTTGTGCATCTACTATGAATGTTTCTCCATATTTGCATACAACTTGGGTTTCCACAAAGTGTCAAGCACTTGCTCTATATGGCACAGATGTCCATCCCATGTTTTGCTAAAGATCATGATATCATCGAGGTAGACTACAACAACTGAGGTAGTGAATGTCCTGAGAATGTCATTCATCATCCGCATGAATGTAGCAAGTGCGTTGGTCAAACCAAAGGGCATGAATAACCATTCAAATTTCAAACAAACCTTCTTTGGCCTTGAAGGTTGTCTTCCATATGTCTGTAGGTTCAACAGGAATCTGATGATACCCAAACTTAAGATCGATTTTGGTGAAGTATTTTGCACCATGGAGTTGGTCTAGCAAGTCCTCAATCCTTGAAAGAAGATAGTGGTTCTTCGTTGTGATCTTGTTGAGAGCTCTGTAGTCGATGCACAATCTCCATGTACCATCTTTCTTTGGCACAAGCACAATTGGGTTGCCGCAAAGCGATGAGCTAGGCATGATATGTACTTTGTCCACAAGTTCATGGATTTGTTGCTTTATTTCTTCATTCTCCAAAAATGATTTGTGGTATAAAGAAGCATTGGGTAGAGGTAATCCAGGTATCAAATCAATAGTGTGCTTCACCACACAGTGTGTATGCACTTCCTTTGGTAGCTGAAAAATATCCTTGTAGTCTTCCAACTCGCGGGTCAACTCTGAGGTTTCTACTACTATTGTTGGAGGAACTATGGTATGGATTGGTACTGTAAGGACTTTCCTATGTTGACATCTTACCATCAAAAGCATAAACTTCTTACTAGATTGACTAGCTTTTTACATTGCTTGGCACTAATGAGTGATAGCTTAGGGACTAATTCTAGTATCCGATGTTTCATATCATCAACATCTATGACAACATTTCTAGGATTTGCCTCATAGACTGCATGTCAATGGTAAATATATGGTTGACCAAGTAAAACATTACATACCTCTAATAGAGCAACGTCGCAAAGGATTGTATCTTGATAAGGCTTGATGTTGTACACCAATTGACACTATTGAGTGACGCGATTCTCCGATCCCACATTGAACCATCCAATGGAATATGGTTGTGTGAGGTGTCAACGACAAGTTCAATCTACGAACTGCTTTAGGAGAAATCAGGTTCTTCTAACTTCCATTGTCCACATTTGAGAATGGAACAGTCTTTCTGCTTCCTCTGTTTCTGCAAGGGTAGTAGAGATGTTTGCAGTACCCACCATGCTGCTAGGCTTAGAATCCATGATCTGCTTACCTTTCTTCAATGATGTTGTGTTTGTCCCTGCTACTTCAAGCTATGCAAGTATAGTCTTCCTAGCGCGACATTCTTCATTGGAATGACTGCTAGAGTTGTGAATCGAACACCACTTGGCAGTCTTGGACTGCTTATCTGGTCATTTGACAAATGTTGCTTCTTTTGTTGAGGGCACTTGGCATAATTCGCTGATTTATAATTCTGCTTGGAAGATTTAGACTGTTGCATGGTCTAAGACTTAGAATATTTTGTCTTAGTCTTGGCCTTGGCCTTTGCTTCAAACTTGGAAGCAAATTTGTAGGCTTCTCCGATTGAAGAGATTTGTAAGAAATCCATATCTAAATGGATATGTGGTCTCAAGCCTGAACTATATTTTCAAACAAGATTTTGCTTTGAATCCTGAATCCCTTTGGACACCAATGTATGAAAGGTATATGTGTATTATTGCACAAAAAATTTCCTTGCCTTGGTGCAACTAAGAGAACTTGATGTACTGGTCATCATAATTTTCAACAGGATAATAGGTCTCTTTGAGTGCTTCTACGAAACCATCCCATGTGTCTACAGATGTGTCTAGGTTAACTTCATCTTCACAATTATCATGTGAAGTGCAGTAGTTTTCCCACCATTTCCGGACTAATAAAGGAACTTTCAGAAGAGCGAATGTAATCTTTTCTATGTCAAAGAATTGATTAACCGCGTAATATGAACATATACGATTAACCCAGTTATCTAGTACATCTACATCTATTTTGACTTCAAACATAGGGATGTCTAGATTAACTTGTACCTTGTATGGGGTTTGACCACCAAACGGCCAATGAGAATGAGAGGTGTTGGAAGGAGTTTTCTACTTGATAACTAGCGAGAAGTGATCAACGAAACTTGCTCATTCACGTGCATGACATTCTTTCAAATCTTCCCATTGTTTTTGCAATACATTCTCTATCATTTTCTGGAACATTTATGAAGTTGGCGTTGTTGAAGATTTGTCTCCCATTTGAGGACGTGAAGGTAGGTATGATGAAGGGTCACGAATCTCGAGCACTAATACCCTATTATCAGACCTTGTATAACTGGGCATACAAACAGAGACAAAGTTTAGATACACCACGATACCACTCAGAAATGATATGAAGTGTGTAAGCTTTGATACCACTAATTTGGGGCCCAAGAGGAGACCCGATGTACAACCTACTTAAATGGATTTAAGAGGGTTATGACGGGTTTAAGAGGGTTATGAATGAAAGCAAATTTATGAATGATAGAGAATATGAAAGTGCAATATGTTCAAATAACAAGGAAAGTAGGAAAGAGATGGCAATCAATGTAGAACTGTAATAACAAAGTTGGATTATGCTAAATTTTGTACATCTATGAGAACAAATGGTTGGTGTCTATGTACTTCCTAACTTCATTCTTCTTATGCCTATCTACTAAAAAGAATGGAAGTGTGCGTTATTCTACAATGAAGAAAGATGAATCGTCAATTAAACCGTTACAATAGTTGTTAACAACCACTTCATAACCGAAGAGTACAGTTATGTCACTGACTGTTGTTACTGAAGAGTTGAGTGTTGCAGTATTGGCACTGCAGGAACTGTGCGGTAACACAGGAGTGGAATTGAATCGAACAAATTGACACGTAGGTGAAAAACCTACTGCCCAAGCTAGAGACATTAGTGCAGGGCCAGATGTGCAATAGTGGTAATCCTCGATACTTTTCAGACAAGGATTGCCCATACAATCTAAAGAACACAAGTGCCCAAGTACTTTTCAAAAAAGTGGAGCCGTTGATGCACCCACCATCCTAACAAAGTTGAATCAAAGAAATATCCGACATTAGAATAACAATGATAGAGGTGGTACTCAAATTCGGTATGACTCACAAGGTCAGTCAATCATGCAATGTCAAAAGTGTAATGAGTGGGGACCTTTCACAAGAGATTGCCCCACAAATGAGAATAATATCGGACTTCTTTGTAGATAGTGTGGGCCTGAAATTATTAATGATCCCAACTGTCTAAAGAAACCATCCGAAAAGAAGTCAACATGATTGACATAGCTAAGGAAGATGTAATGGAAATCACCAGGGCACAAGCAAAGAAAGCCCTATATCCCAACCCAAGAATGGAGAAGGAAAGACTCGTTGAAGCAAGCGTTGAAGTTGAGAACACCATGGTGGAAGAATGAAGGTAGACCCATAACAGATAAGTACGGTAACCATTCGACTTGAATCAAACAAGAAAATTGCAAAACAAGTCTTGAAAGGTACATGTCGATGAAGGTAGCATATTTGTTGCAAATCATTCCTCAACTCCAAAATGCCATAACCACTATCGTACATGCACCCAAAAATGGCCTCGACATGAGACAAGGGACAACGTAGCTAGGGACAGACAATGAGGAGAACAAGAACCAAAGGATTGAACCTATGGTTGAGTCCCCATTGTCAGGCGACCAATTGATCGACCCTATGCTCTTGACAATGAATCTAGTTGAGAAGCCAACAATGGTGCACATGGAGATGTTTGAGAGAAATATAACGAATGCTATTGTGGATGCCAACTTGGATGTGAATTTTCTTCCAAAGGATACATGGAAAAATATCAAGAAGCCAACTATTCGGCCTCTGACCTTTCAATTGGTGGAAGCCAACCAATACGACATAAAGGTATCAGACGTGTTGGGTTGTAGCTAGTTGATAGCAACCAAAGCCAATCACAATTAGAAGAAAAATCTACTCTCCCTTCAAAACAAAAGTCAAACATATTTGATATATCTTAAGAGTCAAGCAGTAAGGAACCAACCTCATCTAACTCATAGAACTCGAACTTCAAAATTAAGTGCTATGAAGGTGGAAACTAGGGTACTATGGACGTGAATGACGAAGGGATCTTGGAGTTGTAATAGTGCTCCGAAAATGAGACAAATTCCCTCAATGATTTTTCCCATTGGAAAATGGAAGACTATGAGGTGTTCCATTTGGATCACAATAGCATTGAAATTATGGGAATAAAATAAGTCCTGCAAAGAGATGTCCAAAAGCAGAAGTTAGTGATGTTTAACCCTTCTAGACCATCGATGTCACGATCAGCTTACCCTTTTGAGTTTACCAAATACAAATTCGGGGACGTAAAGCTTGACAATAAGCTAGCACATCAGTTTGGAAGTATAGATAGCATAGCATGTAGAAAGAATCAAAGATAGATTCTCCAAAGAGAATAATAATGACAACCAAGGAAAGTACAAGAAAGCTACACAAATATATGCCCAAACATAGCATATATAGAAGACCCTCAACGTGGTGTGCCGATTAGATAACCTCCAATAACCACCACTTGCATTGGATACAAGTACTAATTCCAACCATACTGACCAAAAATAATATACACCCATAGAACCACATACATAGTTGACTATACGCACTAACACTTCATTATCTTACTTGAGTACAACAAAGTTACAAACCATGATACTAACTCAAGTAGGCCAAGTACTTAATAAAAGAATAGTAACGCTATGCTAAACTAATGCCTGAATCTGCCCTCCCCACTAGACTTGTCAATCTCCCTCCTAACACTCATGATCTAGCTGGAGGTTTGTGGCTATGGGGGCACCTGAAGTGGTAAGCAATTTTGGAGACTATTATGATGACTGCCCCAACTCTTGTGCTGCGACAAGCAAAGCAACTAACCGGGGAGAATCCTCTAAATAATTTTTTAATCTGCCCTCCCCACTAGACTTGTCGACATCCCTGTCGACACTCATGATCTAGCTAGGGGTTTGTGGCATCATGAGTGGCAATGTGGGCACCTCAAGTGGTAACACACTTTATAGATTGTTGTGATGACTTACCCAATTCTTGTACCATGACAAGGAAAGCAACTAACCTCCTCTAAATGAATCACCTTCTTGAGCTTTTAGACCTCTGTCCTAGCATTCACTACCTTTCATTTGAGCCGCTTAGTTACTCCAAGAGTAGCATTTCTCTCATACTTCCCTTCATTGAGGCTGCTTCGGTGATCTTTGTTGACCAATTTTGGTCCTGCAAGCCAAAATTAGGCACCCCTCTATAGACTATTGTGATGACTTACCCAATTCTTGTACCATGACAAGGAAAGCAACTAACCTCCTTTAAATGAATCGCCTTCTTGAGCTTTTAGACCTTTGTCCCTAGCATTCACTACCTTTCATTTGAGCCGCTTAGTTACTCCAAGAGTAGCATTTCTCTCATACTTCCCTTCATTGAGGCTGCTTCGGTGGTCTCTGTTGACCAATTTTGATCCTGCAAGCCAAAATTAGGCACCCCTCTTTCTTTTCTTGCAGGCCCTGTTAGCCAGTTTCTGATGAATTCACCTTACTGCAATTTTTGGGTTTTCCCCTTGTGACAGGGCCATTTCTATAAAAACCAAGTGATTTGAGTCTTGCGGGTATTTGGGTTAATCTGAAACTCATTTCGATTCTAGATGTTTAGCAGGGCAAACAAATTACCCCGGGTAAACCTTTATTGGCAGAAAGATGGGTCAGTTTCAAAGGGGCATAAATCTTTTACAAAAGCTCTGAAAGTCAGGTGCCCTTGTGAAGGGCAAGGAAGCAACAAATGGGACTTTGCAAGGAGTTTCGAAGGACAACCTTGGACCCAAAGTGCCCTTGCGGAGGGCAGAAGGTCCGTTTTCAAGGGCCAAGCCAGAAAGCCAAAAGGAAGGATTTCCTTCGAAGAAAGTGAAAAGACGATTTAGGATTTCCTTCGGACAATTTGTTCGAAGAAAATCCATGACGAAGTTCAAGGGATGAATTTATTCGGACAAAATGTCCGAAGGAATTCCTTCGGACATTTTGTCCGAAGAAATTCGGAAGACAAAAACCCGTAGGGTAAGTGCCCTTTCGAAGGACACTTGGCCATAAAAAGGACCTTTCCATTTTTTCCAAAGGGTCACTGTCCCTTCGCAAAAGTCCGTTTACAAGAGCCGAGAAATTGCTAAAGGGTAGTGACAGGCCCGAGAACGTCAACTTCAACATGGTAAGCTAGCCGTTGAAAGTTCAAATGTCTGGTGACAGGGCCGCGAACATCAAATTCAAGGTAGCGAAAGAGCTGTTAGATTTCAAATGGTGACGGGCCCATGGACGTCAATTTTATGGTGATAAGATAGCCATTGATTTTCAAATGTTTGGGGACGGGCCCGCGAATGTCAAATTCAAGGAAATGGGTTAACCGTTGGAGAAAAGCTAAAGAACAATTCTTTCGGACAAAATGTCCGAAAGAATTACAGAGCGAGAGCCTACGCGTCATTAAGAGCAGGTGTCAAAGCGGCGAGAGAAGTAAGAATTCCTTCAGACAAAATGTCCGAAGGATTTCCTTCGGATGTTTTGTCCGAAGGAATTCAAGGCCCGAAAGCCCGAAGGTAGACTCAGCGACCCGCCAAGGTAGGAGCCCGAGAGGAGAAAAAGAATAGCCCGAGAACCCAAATTGCCAGGAAAAGACAAGTAACAAGGAAAGAGGAAGCAGAGCAGCTAATCCAAAATGCGGCCACACACACATAAGACAAACGCTTGGAACATTCCAGGTGACACATCCTGCCAAGCGCAAGAACGAACCAAATCAGTCCAAGTGGCACAAGAGGCGTCGACAAGTAAAGTAATTGCTCACAGATGGAATAGTCTCCACCAAACAGCCATCAAGGGAACTGCGCGAGCATTCAATGGAGCAGCCCATTTTTTCTTTGTTTAGCATTAATAAGCAGACAGTTGCACGAGTTTTCATAAAGAGGCGGCCTTGTCGTTCAAAGAACAAAGCGACCCATCCTTTAGCAGGAATGTTTAATGCAACTTGGGCAGCAAAGTCAATATCTAGGACACCTACAGCATGGCTCTTTCAGGCGCATTTCTAGAAAGATGACAGCAGCATGAGCGAATTCCTCTTACCAAGGTGTTTAATGTAGTATGGGCCACCTGCTCTTGAGAGGGGTCAAGGGTCGTTCTCCAAATTCTATATATTGTAACCTCTCAACTTTGTAAAAGATATCTCTCACTTTTGTATGGCGAAGCCCTGACAATTTGCCTTTAATCAAAAGAAGCATTTTACCTCCATCTGATTCTTTACACTTTTGCATATACCTGTGTATTGCCTTATGTTTAGTCATTTATTTTAATGCTTTCATAGGTCGATGCGAGTATATCCAGTGTATCCAAGATCTTCTGTAGGTTAACAAGAAGTGTCCAGGTTGGAGTATAGGTGCAGGGGAGCAACCATCCAACAGTGTGCCTCTGGAGCACTTATGGTAGGTTCTTCTTCATTATACCTCCATCAAACCTCTTGTTAAAACACTCATGCCGTCTGGTCTTTTGTTCAAATGAAGTGTCTATTCGCTCCTTTTGGTGTAAAATGTAGATAAAAGATGAGTAGATCAATCATTTTGGTGCATCACCATTTTAGTTAGGTTCTGCTTTTGTAACATCCTTCTCTCTTTTTACCCCCCCATTGTTAGCAGTAAAAGTTCAAGACCTCAAGGTGCATCAAGGGGAGCTAGCCCTTAATCTAGAAATTCATTCCTCAAACTTCTTACCCACAACAAGAGGAATGTCTCTATTGTGCCGCGTGGAAAAAAGAAGCCTAGTCTTCTTTTAAAGGGTGCAATCCATAGCATCAACAGTTTTTGGCACGCCCGGTGGGACCAATTTTTACGCCCTGTGAAGTTTCAGGATGGGTGCTAGTTTTGTTACTATAAGAAGTCTAAAAGAAGGAACTATAACCCAACATCTGGCGATTCCATTTTAAGAACTCAGTCTCTAGATAGTGATCAGCCTGGCATCCCATGCCTAAGGTTACCACAAGATCTTCTTCTAAGGGTGTTCCTTTCGAATTTGTTGAGCTACCTTTAAACTCAGCAAAGAGGCTAAGGTTTGCAACGACTCATCCTTATACAGCAACCCAGTTTCTACACCTACACAAGGAGATCCCGGTTGAACCCTATCACAGCCATGGCTTTGCATTTTGTGGCCTTCAATGGTCAGAGTCCTCTAAATCTTCTGCAGTATGACCCAATTCCAGGGACAGCCCTTAAGAGTGTTCCTCCTTTTAGTGGAGATGGGCCAATCACCGCTATTGAGCATATCAAAAACATAGCCAACCTTTGCAATATCCATAATATCATCGAAGAAAACGTAGCCATCAGGTTACTAGCATTGTCCTTTAAAGGTAAGGTTTTGGACTGGTATGGAACCTTGCCTATGAATTTAGTTGGCTCATGGAACGAATTAGGCACCCTCCTAACAAATAGGTTTGGAGAAAAGAATGACCATCTGTCTCTAGCTGAGCAATTGACCACTATAAAGAGAGCTCTACATGAGTTTATGCAGGATTTTAACACCAGGGTCCAAAAGACTTGGGACAAAATCCCTATTTTAGTGAGGCCGACCTCAAGCTATGTTTTCTTATACTACTTAAAGGCCTTGAATAGCGATATTGTTGTCATGATACAGTCCATGGGTGGACAGGTGTTACCTGTTGCTTATGAAATAGCCATAGCTGTCGAAAATTTTTTGGTGCAAGCAAGAAAGATAGCTCCTAGATCTCATATGCCGCTCTTTCCTGATTTGCAGCCCTCAGTTTAGACTATTGTGCCTACTTTAGCTCCTCTGCCTAATGTAGAAAAGTCGGCTACTACCCCTGCAAATGACCTCCATGAAGTTAAGAGTTTACTGCAGAGTGTTACCAACGAATTAGTGGCCCTCAAGAGCCAACAAGCTCAAAGCTATTGGCCGAATCAAGGGTACCAGCAGTTCGGGTAGACAAATAGACCTTACCAGAATTATAATCAAGGACAAGGTCAGATTACCCAGGTTAGACCTTATCAGAGTTATAATCCAAGTGCCTCTTCATCGTCCAAGGCTCTTGTCCCCACTCAAAATAATTTGGTACAGGAACAACCTAATTGCCCACCCCTGGGGCATGGTCAAAAACAGGTTGCTTATGCTAATGAGCTACCAAATCAATGTATGCACACACAAGGTGATCAGACAGCCCGATTCCCAAGTTTTGAGGCGTCAACACAACTTGGGATGGACAACAGGGGGTTCCATCTGATTCTACTCTTATGAACCACCTGGAGGGGGAGTTCTATGCAGTCAATTATGTAAATAATACAAATAACCAGGATGATTGTGTTGTAGCCAACACCAGGTCCAAGAAGATAGCTATAGAGGAAGCTCAAGCATCTGCGGCTTTTTTCATCACAAGTAAACCAGAAATTCCCAATTATAGACAGCCAGTTACAGCTTCAACTCCTCAGGTTTCACCTCAAGTTGCAAATGCCCCCAAGGAGAACTTAAAAGGGAGCAACCCTCCAATCAATGTGGTGGACCAAATGAAGAAGTTGCACATGAATATCTCATTGTGGGATTCTTTAGCAATGCCAGAACAAAAGGATATACTCCAAAAGGAATTGCATGGGCTGAGTGAGCAAGTTGTCCTAGCAAAGACTGATAATGTGTTGATTATGAATGGGGCTCCTCCCACTGGAGATCAAGCAAAGAAGGATGAAAAGGTCCCTCTTTTCTAAATATCCTTGATTGTTGGAGATTTCTTGGTCCACAATTGCATCATTGACAGTGGAGCAAGCACCTTAGTAATGCCCAAATGCATCGCTGACAAGCTAGGACTCAAGTATGAGCAAATAACTAAGGGAGTTCTACAGTTGGACAAATCACCAGCCAAGACATTGGGAGTGGTGAGAGGTTTGAATCTAACTCTCCATGTTTGTCCAACCTTCTCCGTTCCCCATGACGTGGTAGTGGCGGATGTTCCCCCTTACTTCGCTCTTTGATTATCCAGGGATTTCACGTCCAAGATAGGTGGGTACTTAGCAGCAAACTGGTCTTACATGGTTTTTAGGACCAAATATGGAACCAAAGTGAAGATTGAGTCAGAGCCTATCCACAAAGATCACTTGGAGCCATACTCGCCCAAGGCGGCAAATGTTAGCTACGCCATCATTGATGAAGAAGAATTCCAGGTAGACCAATCCCCACCCTCTTCCCTTGAAGGAGTTGCTGACCTGCTCCTAGATGAATGGGGAAATGACAACTATGAACATGATCCTTACAAGTTCATCGATTGGAGTTTATTACTGCATGAAATAGGTACTTTCATGCCAAATTTGATGAAGGCAAATCAAGAGAGTTGTGGTTTGTGACAACTTTTCTTCGATGGATCAAGAAGCAAGTTGGGCGCTGGTGGTGGAGCAATGCTAGTTCACCCTCAAAGGAAAAATACTTGTCAACTTTCAAGTTGCAATTCACCTGCACTTGCAACGTTGCAGAATATGAGTCTCTTGTTCATGGTTTAGAGTGGACAAAAAAAAGAGGAATAAAAGAATTGCAGGTTTTTAGAGACAGTGAGTTAATTGTAAACCAGGTGAGAGGTCAAAACTCGACCAAGAATTCCTTGCTCAAGTCTTACAAGCACAAGGTGTGGGCCCTAATGGAAAGCTTCACTGCTTTCAACATCATTTCCATCCCAAGAGAACAAAACAAGCAAGCAGACAAACTAGCAGCAATCGGTGCTCAGTTTGACATTCCCAAGGGAATAAGCCAAGACAGCAATCAGCACCATTTAAAAATGATAATAAGACCCTCCATACCTGATAACGTCACCAATTGGCAGGTGTTTGACAGCGACCAACAGATAGCACTTTTTTTACAGGAGGAGGCTTAGTTCGTTTTTAGGTATCAATCCAAGCTGCAACATCAGTATAACGGCCAAATTGTTCAGCTGAAGAACAATAGACTTCCTAAGGGTTTGGTCACTCTCGAAAGCATCTTCAATGAGGATGACCAACTCAAAGATGACAAAGCATCACAACCAAGAAGGAGAATTACGAAAGGGTCGAAATATTCAAGGATAGGCTGCTTGCACTTGGGAAGGTATGTACAAATGATGAAAGGCATTCTTTCATTTTGCTATGCCAAGAGTTTGCCGATGTTTTTGCTTGGGAATATGGCGATTTAAAGGGGTTTGACCCAAGCTTAGCCCAACACACCATTGAGCTGGAAGAAAGTGCCAAACCCGTCAAGCAAAAATAGAGACCAATCAATCCAAAGATTGAGCCTCTCATGAGAAAAGAACTCACCAAACTGATTGAGTCTAAGATCATTTTTCCTATCAAACACTCTTCTTAGCTAGCCAACCTGGTCCCCGTTAAGAAGAATGGGGAGATCAGATTATGTGTCGATTTCAGAGACCTGAACAGAGTCTCGTTAAGAGATCACTATCCTCTCCCAAGTATGGAGCAGATTCTCCAGATGGTGACAGGCAGTGAACGTTTCTCCCTCCTGGATGGGTAGTCTGTGTACAATCAAATTCTAGTGCAAGATTGCGACCAGTACAAGACAACCTTCACCACCAAGTGGGGAACTTTCGCCTACAGAAAGATGTCATTCGGACTGTCAAACGCTGGAGCTAACTTCCAATGAGCTATGGATATGGCTTTCCAAGGTTTGATAAATGATATTGTGCTGGTTTATTTTGACGATGTGACAGTTTTCTTCAAGGATGCAGGACAACATTTGAAACACCTGAGGCAAATCTTCGAGAGGTGTAGAGAGTTCAGCATCTCTCTCAACCCAAAGAAATATGTGTTCGTTGTCCATGAAGGCAAACTCCTGGGTCATGTCATTTCAAAAAAGGGTTTGACCATTGATCCGAAAAGAGTACATGCCATCTTAGCACTTAGCACTGTCTTTGCCTAAACACAAGAAGGGCTTGCAAAGCTTCTTTGGCAAAATAAACTTTATTAGGAGATTCATCCCTAATTTTGCTGAACTGGTCAAGCCACTAACTTCCATGCTGAGGAAAGACGAGACGTTCACATGGACAGCACGAAAGAAAGATAGTTTCGAAGGGATCAAACAAGCTATCGCCCAGGCTCCCACCTTGAATAGTCCTGACTTCTCCAAAGACTTCAACCTCTACACCTTTGGCAATGAGAAGGTAATCTCTGCTCTGCTCACCCAAGCAAATGGTGAAAACCTCGAACAACCTCGCATTTTTTAGCCAAGGTTTAGAGGGCTATGAAATTAAGTACACTTATGTTGAGAAACAAGCACTTGCAGTTATATGAAGCTTGAAGAAATTCAGACATATGTTGTCAAACAGCAAGATTCATATCATGGTACCACATCCTAGTGTTAAGGATTTCTTGCCGAGTCATGACTTAAATGAAAAAAGGGCAGGGTGGATCACCAAGGTAATGGAATACAATGTAGAGATCAAGACCACCAAGCTGGTAAGGGGAAGAGGTTTGTGCGAACACCTCGCAATAGACCTCAAAGAGCCGAAGGAGGGCGTTTTGATACTCCATGATGAAGTTGCAACGGAAGTACTTGCAGTCATGAAGAGTTGGGCACAAGACATGGTTCATTTCCTTCAAACTGGTGAGTGTCCGCAAGACCTTGATAGAACTAAGAGGAGATATTTTAGGCTTCAATCTCTTCCTTATGTCCTGGTTGATGAAGTGTTGTTTAGAAAGGACTTTTCAGGGATATTCTTGAGATGCATCGATTCAAATCAAGTCGACAGGGTACTGTCCGAATTTCATGATGGACCAGTTGGTGGTCACTTTGCCCCTAAGCCCACAGCTGCAAGGATTATGAGGGTTGGTTACTTTTGGCCCACTTTGTTCAGACACTCATGCCTAGGTGAGGAGATGCCAAAAATGTGCTGCTCTCTTTGATGGAAAACAGTGGCTGGCTGCTATGCCTCTACAACCTATTCAAGTGGAACAGTCGTTCATGCAATGGGGTTTGGATTTCATAGGGATGATCAATCATCCTTCTAGTGCTGGCCACAAGTGGGTTTTGATCGCTACGGATTATTTCACGAGATGGGTAGAAGCCATCGCTTTGAAGGAGGCCAATGAGAGTGCAGTCCTAGACTTCTATGAAGGCCTAGTGACGAAATTTGGAGTCCCAGCTACATCATTTCGGACAACGCATTGGCTTTCTTGGGAACCAAGACAAGCAAGTGGGCGTTAGGATATAGAATATATCTCAGTACTTCCTCCAACTACTACCCGCAGGGCAATGGGCTGGCTGAGTCTACCAATAAGAATCTGATCAACATCATTAAAAGGACAATGGAAGAAAATCAAAGGACTTGGCATGCCAAGCTGAAGACAGCACTATGGGCAGACATAATCACTCCAAAAAGCGCAGTTGGCAATTCACCATACACACTTGTGTATGGAAGGGAAGCTAGACTTCCTATTTCACTTGAATTACCAGCCTTGGATCTTGCCCATCAACTGCAATTGGAGGAGAGAGACAGCATGGAGGTCAGATTTTGTGAATTAATGGAGCTTCAAGAAGCAAGAGACCAAGCCATGGTTTCTATAACCAACCACCAGCAACAAACAAAGAAACATTTTGACAAGAAATCCTTGTCAAAGGACTTCTCAGAAGGTGACATTGTCTTGAAATGGGATGAAAACCAAGCTAAACCTGGAAAGCACACGAAGTTCGATGCCTTGTGGAGTGGTCCATATGTCATCACCCAGTGCAAGCAACATAATGCATTCCAACTCTCCAGGTTGGATGGTGGAGAACTACATATCCCAGTCAATTGGATATATCTTACACATTGTTACTAGCCTTCTCTTGTTATTTACATAGTTTCCCTGTTTTTCCTCGTTTTTCCTAAGTGCTTTTATGCATGTTTGTAGTTTTTTTTAGCCTTGTGTGTGTTTTCTTTACCTTTTGGGATAAAATATTCATTGGTTCTTAAGTTTTCAAGGTCATTGCCAGCCTTTCACGCTGTATCCTGACTCCATACCCAATGGACCTTTAGGCCACCGGTCTTCTTAAGCATAACAGGCATGCTTCCCCTATGAATCACCAAATGTGTTGACCAATTTTGATCCTACAAGCCAAAATTAGGCACCCTTCTTTCTTTTCTTGCAAGCCCTGTTAGCCAGTTTCTGATGAATTCACCTTACTGCATTTTTTGGATTTCCCCTTGTGGCAGACCTGTTTCTATAAAAACCAAGTGATTTGAGTCTTGCAGGTATTTGAGTTAATCTGGAACTCATTTCGATTCTAGATGTTTAGCAGGGCAAACAAATTACCCCAGGAAGCCTTTATCGACAGAAAGATGGACCAATTTCAAAGGGGCATAGGTCTTTTACAAAAGCCCCGAAAGTCAGGTCCCCTTGCGGAGGGCAGCATAGCAACAAATGGGACTTTTCAAGGAGTTTCGAAGGACAACCTTGGACCCAAAGTGCCCTTGCGGAGGGCAAAAGGTCTGTTTGCAAGGGCCAAGCCACAAACCCAAAAGGAAGGATTTCCTTCGGAGAAAGTGAAAAGACGAAGAAGGATTTCCTTCGGACAATTTGTCCGAAGAAAATCCATGGAGAAGTTCAAGGGATGAATTTCTTCGAACAAAATGTCCGAAGGAATTCCTTCGGACATTTTGTCTGAAGAAATTCGGAAGACAAAAACCCGTAGGGTAAGTGCCATTTCGGAGGACACTTGGCCATAAAAAGAACCTTTCCATTTTTTCCGAAGGGTCACTGTCCCTTCGCAAAAGTCCATTTACAAGAGCCGAGAAATTGCTAAAGGGTAGTGACGGGCCCGAGAACGTCAACTTCAACATGGTAAGCTAGCCGTTGAAAGTTCAAATGTCTGGAGACAGGGCCGCGAACGTCAAATTCAAGGTAGCGAAAGAGCCGTTAGTTTTCAAATGGTGACGAGCCCGTGGACATCAATTTTATGGTGATAAGATAGTCGTTGATTTTCAAATGTTTGAGGACGGGCCCGCAAATGTCAAATTCAAGGAAATGGGTTAACCATTGGAGAAAAGCTAAAGAACAATTCTTTCGGACAAAATGTCCGAAAGAATTACAGAGCGAGAGTCTAGGCATCATTAAGAGCAGGTGTCAAAGTGGCGAGAGAAGTAAGAATTCCTTCGGACAAAATGTCCAAAGGATTTCCTTCGGATGTTTTGTTCGAAGGAATTCAAGGCCCGAAAGCCCGAAGGTAGACTCAAGGACCCGCCAAGGAAGGAGCTCGAGAGGAGAAAAAGAATAACCCGAGAGCCCGAATTGCCAAGGAAAGATAAGTAGCAAGGAAAGAGAAAGCAGAGCAGCTAATCCAAAATGCGGCCATGCACACATAAGACAAACGCTTGGAACGTTCCAGGTGACACATCCAGCCAAGCGCATGAATGAACCAAATCAGTCCAGGTGGCATAGGAGGCGTCGGCAGGTGAAGTAATTGCTCGCAGATGGAATAGTCTCCACCAAACAGCCATCAAGGGAACTGCGCAAGCATTCAATAGAGCGGCCCATTTTTTCTTTGTTTAGCATTAATAAGCAGACAGTTGCGCGAGTTTTTCATAAAGAGGCGGCCTTGTCGTTCAAAGAACAAAGCGACCCATCCTTTAGCAAGAATGTTTGATGCAGCTTGGGCAGCAAAGTCAATATCTGGGGCAACTACAACGTGGCTCTTTCAGGCACATTTATGGAAAGATGACAGCAGCATGAGCGATTTCCTCTTACCAAGGTGTTTAATGCAGTATGGGTCGCCTGCTCTTGAGAGGGGTCAAGGGTCTTTCTCCACATTCTATATATTGTAACCTCTCAGCTTTGTAAAATATATCTCTCACTTTTGTATGGCGAAGCCCTAACAATTTGCCTTTAATCAAAAGAAACATTTTACCTCCATCTAATTCTTTACATTTTTGCATATACCTGTGAATTACCTTATGTTTAGTCATTTATTTTAATGCTTTCATAGGTCGATGCCAGTATATCCAGTGTATCCAAGATCTTCTTCTACAGGTTAACAAGAAGTGTCCAGGTTGGAGTATAGGTGCAGGGGAGCAACCATCCAATAGTGTGCCTCTGGAGCACCTATGGTAGGTTCTTCTTCATTATACCTCCATCAAACCTCTTGTTAAAACACTCATGCAGTCTAGTCTCTTGTTCAAATGAAGTGTTTGTTCGCTCTTTTTGGTGTAAAGTGTAGATAAAAGATGAGTAGATCAATCATTTTGGTGCATCACCATTTTAGTTAGGTTCTGCTTTTGTAGCATCCTTCTCTCTTTTTACCCCCCCCATTGTTAGCAGTAGAAGTTCAGGACCTCAAGGTGCATCAATGGGAGCTAGCGCTTAATCTAGAGATTCATTCCTCAAACTTGTTACCCATAGCAAGAAGAATGTCTCCATTATGCCGCGTGGAAAAAAGAAGCCTAGTCTTCTTTTAAAGGGTGCAATCCACAGCGTCAACAGTCTCATATGCCAGTATTTTGATCATTGGATACCTTCAGTTTGTGTGCAACAATGTCTCAAGTAGTTCATGAAATCTCGAGTTTAATACTCCTCTCTTGCCAACATAATAACATTTGAACTCTACTTTACGAATTGCATTATCAACATCCAGCATTTCATTCTTGTTCTATAACTCTTCATTATTTTTCTATAGTTATCGGTTTTGCTTCTCAAGCCCTTCTCTCTGCTAAGAGATTCCCCAACTTATGCTTTCGTTGCCTAGCCAATATGTAGTGTTGATTCTCTATATCAAGGTAGCTCAGCCAATCTATGGCTGTATAAATGGGCTCATAGAGCATAGACAGCTATTTGGTAGCAACCCCACCCTACATGAATTTGTGGAACAACCTCATCTTTCCACTCTCGAGCATCAAAACCCTCCAAGAAGTGGTGTCCATGCCCCTCTAGAGCAAACTTATAATCCTCGCCAATGTCCCTATTAGTTTTTGTGTTCTTGTCGTCCAAGAAAAGACGTCAGCTTGTTTGATGTCACAGTGACATTTGCATACAACTCAGTCATTCTCTCATGGAACTCCACCATTTCTCGAAACTTGTACTCAAATCACATTTGGATAATTTGTGTATAATAACCCATTCTCTTCACTACTGGTATTTGAGTAAGAATCACACTTTGGTGGAAATGCAAGTCTTTAACATTGATGTCCATCTTGGCCAATCTACTTTGGTTGTAGGTATACTCTTTCTCATACCCATCCTCCTCGTCACTCTCATCCTCCCCATCCCCCTTACTCTTGTTTGTCTCTGACTGACTCTATCATGCATGGTCCTATTCATACTCATCCTCAGGTTGATCTTGAATGTGTCATATGTTCCTCCATCCCCCACTCCTCTAAAGGATCACTTAAAATAGACTTGCCCCACGAATACTCTCAAGAAGGCTCACATGGCTCAACTCAAGAAAAGTGATCAAGTGACTCAACTCAAGGAAGATTATCATGCAAAGGAGACTCGAGGTGTCTAAGTTATTAGGGCAAGAACATCTATAATATCCTCACCCCAAAGCCAAAAAGCTAAGTCCTTGTCAAGTTAAAGTATTGGGTTTTCCACCTAACAAATTGTGGAAACTCGAGTAGACTCAAAAGGAATAACCTATAAAAGAGGACGCATACCAGATGAAACTCGGATAGGAGCAACATTTATTATTGGCAATCTTAATCAAAACAAGTGATAGCAAGATGGGATGACCCTTAAAGAGGTGCACTCTCCAAGGGGTATTTGGAAGTAGTCAGAAATTGCTGGGAGGCCAGCAAAGGCTAAGAAATCTCCATCCAAGGTGCCTCCTCGTCATCTTTTGAATCATCATTCCCCTCTAGTTGTTCTCGGGCTAATCTTCCACCTCTATCTCAGGATCACTTTGATATTCCTCCTCGTGCTTGGGTAGCTCATCATCTACGAAAGTGGTCTTAGGCTTGCACGTAGCTGCCTTGCATTTTGGATCAATAGTCTTCTTTTTCTTTGGCTAATCAAGGTGGGCCCACATCATCATTGTCTACAACTGGAAATCATAGTTGGGATTCTCATAGAATCGTCCCTGAAAAAGTCACTCTACATCCAACACAAGCATCTAAGAATGGGGCAATGACATGCAATTGCATATAGAATCCCTTAGTCTCCACAAAAACCCCTTTACTTTCTTGGACAAGTATGTTGACGAGTTGTAGCCAACAGATTGAGACAGAACCTCCTCATACTTTACAAGCCAAATGGGTATGTCAAATGATCAATATTCATCTGAAACACTCCCATAAAATGTATCTCCCAACCAATAGTGAGCAAAAAATTGCAAATTGGAACAACTCCATGATCTTTGGATGAAACAAATAAAAAATACCTTAAAACTAGGGCATTGTAAAAAGTAGGACTTCGCATTTGCACTTTGAGCCATGCAAGCTCAAATTTTGAAATTAAAAATTGGAAACTTTGATTAATTTGAGAAACACATGAAAAGAAAAACTCTTTCCATTAATTTTTGAAACATGAAAAAATAACACATATGTGGACCACTCCTTTTAAATGTAACTTCCAACTAATGGTGAGCATCAAACTGCAATTGAGATAATCCCATCATCATTTGGATGACACAAACCCGCCAAGTTGTAGTTAAGCTATTAGTTGTGGCACTTATCACCACAATAACCAAGGTTCAAAACCTAGCAGATTGATACTCTCCAAGCAACAATGCAACTATTTAAATGAAATTTTCAGACTGAAGTTCAGTATCCTCTCCAAGTAATCCATAGAAGGGATCTATCAATCAAAAATAAATGAATCTTCAAATGATCCAATTTCAGACCTTGGATGATCTCTGCGTTATATGAACATACATACCCAATATTTGAATTCAAGCAATCTTCATATTTTGACCAAAAGTATTTGAATGATCTTTGAGCATATGCATCTATTGATGCAGGAGCATCCCTGGAAAGACAACTCAATCCTGCATGCTGAAAAGCAAATTTAAGAGACCCTTGTAGAAGAAAAATCTTTTGTTTTAGCATGCGGTAAACCTTGCAGAGATCATATCTTGCTCATACGGACTCGATATTGAGTATTGTTTTTTAATTTTACATGTCTTTCCAAGACGATGTAAGGTCCCCTTTTCCAGGGGGTTGATTTTTTATCAACCTGTTGAAGACCTTTAGCCTATTTGATTCCCCGTGGGCTAAAGGATGAATCAAGGGGAATATTTACGGTAATTAAGATGTTGCTAGAGAGTGATTTTCATCATTTGTAATTAAAAAGCAATATTCTTAATTATTATTTTTAATTTACTATTTAATTGATCCTCAAGTAATTTTAATTACTATATTATGAGATAAAAATTAGATAATATAAGAGGGGGACACTTTTCATGAGGACTTGACCCTCAATTAAAAATCATTAATGACTTTTGGGTATGGGAAAGGACCCATACTTGGACGCCACACTCGGGGAAACCCTTATGGGCTAAAAAGTAGTTTCTCTTTGTCTAAAAGGGTCCCATAGTGGTTCGCCCACCTTGGGAGAGTTATAAGAACATGCCATGAACTCAGTATAGAATATCTTTTGTCAAACATTTCTTATTTCAGGTTTTGGAGCTTGGCTACCAATTTTGGATCAAGGCAATTGGAGTTCCAAGGAGATCTTGATGAGGCAATCCATTTCAAAAATTGCAAAGTTGTTTTGATGGTTCGTTTGCTTGAAGACCAAAGTGAAGACAAATTTTTGCATGTCCTAAGGTTTCAACTTGGGCGACCTAATTAAGAGCTTGGAGCTTCATTTTGGAGGTCTTCCCTTGGTGGGTAAATTCTGCTTTTGGGTGCATTTGATAGCTTATATTTTTAGCATTTTTTAGAGCTATTAATTGATGTAAAACTTGTCATATTTTGGGAGTTATTAATTTTATAATATTCCAATTTATGCAGCATTTCAGATTCATATATAAAATTGGGGAAGCATTATTTTTCAGATCTAATTGCATCATTGTGTTTGGAATATTTTTGTGGATCTACAGAATTAATTTTATAATTTTTGGAAATGTTTTGCATTGTTATTTCTCACTAAACCCTAGTCGCCCAAAGGGGAATAGCAATTTCCAGATTTGGGACAGAAATTGCAATAACATTCAGATTTGGTTCATTCAGTTTTTGGCTAAGTGTTTAAGGTTATTTTTAGGAATTTACGGTTTAGCCCTTTTGTTTGGTTTCAGCCCAAAAATGGACCTTACAATGGTATCAGAGCCTTGATCCTATCAGCGTGAGGATTTGTGGATGCAAAAGAAGAAAGAGATCCTACACTACAAGAGAAGAAATACAATGGCACATAAAGAAGGCATGGAAGAACAAAATCAGATGGAGAGGATATTGAGAGATCTAGCTCAAAGTCAAACGGAGATCAAAGACACTGTTGACCAAATTTGACCCCAAGTCAAATTTGGGTCAACCCCTACTATTTTGAACTTTTGAAGAAGGTTTCATGTCCTATGGGATCTCATAATGGTCTAAACATCTTACTTATCCTTCCCCTAGTCCTTGTCTAAGCTCATCCTTCTTGAAATGGCCTAGTCAACCAAAGTCAAAGTTGGTCAACTTTGGTCAAAAATAGTCAAAAGATCAAATTGTGTTGAAAATGTTCTAAGATGGCCTTTAACATGTTTTAAAGTGTTTCCAAGTCATTAATTTATCTTTCACCTTGTTTCATATGCAAAAGGGTCATTTGGCCACATTATTAGCTCAATTAATGACATGTACGGATTTTTTCAAGCAAGCAATCTGTCACCACGCTGTGCTTCAACGTGGGAGAGGTCAGATAATGTCAGGATCCATCAGATGATAGTTAGAGAATCAGTTATGATCAGGAAATGGCAGTTTTCCTTGAAAACAGACCCATTTGTAGCACTTGTACGGACTTCTCAAGTGCAGTTGCAGCGAAAAACGTGGTAGTGTGACTCTTCACCTCCCCACAGGTCATTTCCACGTTTGGATTGAAAATATTGCATAAAAAATTTCATTCCTAACTTCTTTTCCTTCATTTTCACTTGGCAAGCTAAGGAAGAGTAGGTTCAAGCACTCACTATGGGCCGTACAGGTGGAGTCAAGAAGAATGTTTCTATAGGCGGATAGTACTCTAAGTGCACTCCACATCCATAACAAGAACTCTCAGATTGGTGGCTCCTCCTTCATGAACAATCACTTACACTCTAAACAGCTTTTTATGAACTTGCATTCAAGAGGGGTATGATTGCGCATTTGTTTCTTGTTTTCAGGAATCCATGGCGCTGTGTGAGTTTGATGAAGTGTTTTCAGGTGGGAATAGGCCATCTCCAATGGTGTTTCAGTCATCTAACACTTCCTCTCTTGATGCCTTTAAGGAAGATTTCCAATTATGCTTGTTTCTCAAAGTTGTCAATCATGGGTGCATAACCTGTGTTTTTTGCAACGTGGAGGAGGATCTTGAAGATGTTTAATATGCTTGGGTTCATGATTGAAGAGTTCTTTCATTGAATTACTTTGTGAGAAGTTAGTTACCACCCTTTCAAAGCAAAATTGCCCACTTCTTCCTTGTTCACTGCCTAGTCAATTCACAGTCAGCTTCCACAGGGTTTCCAAGAGGTTGTAAGGAGGTGTGAGTCATGGAGTACCTGGTGGAATTTATATTTGAGTCCTAACATTCCCCAAGAGCCATGGCTTTCATGCCATGAAGACTTAGGATGCTACACAAGTGAAGGTTTTCACTTCAAAGGATGATAAGATCAAATTGGGTTCTCAGTCCCCAAATGGGCCAAACAGAGATCCTTGAGGTTTTTGAGATAGCATATATCATGACAAGAAGAGTTTCTGATGTTCTTGATTGTTTGGTTTAGTAATCTCCACCACATACAATGCTCATGCCAATTTTAAGGGGTAAATGGTGAGTGAAAAGGGGTGATTGAAGAGTCCCAAGATGCTTTTTAAGCCACTAAAACCCTGCAGTAATCACCTGCAGGACTGTAAAGGAAAGTGACCTTATGCTTGGAGTTTTGATCTTCTAGGTTCTACTAAGCTTGGTGTTAACTTCAAGTGTTTCAAGGACATCCATGATCCAAAAAAGAACTTATAAGGAATGATGCTTGGCATAGTGACCTCCTATGGCTACTCCCCTGTCCGTACACTGGCCTGAAATGGCACCTACAGCCAATACACTGAACAGTGACCTATGGAGTTGACACAAGGTGATGTTTTGAGAAGTTCACATAGAAGATGCTACTTGATAAACATGATGTGAACTCAAGTTGAGTTCAAAAGACCCTCTCACACCTGTAAACAAGATTTCTCACATTCTTTCCACCTTCAAACAGGGGTCAAATGGAACTGTACCAGTCAAATGTCAAACAATGAGCTATATGAGTGTGTTTGAGAGTGTTTCAACACTTTCAAAAGGTATCTAAGGTGAAAATAAATACTCTTGGGAGTTGAGAAATCCAAAAGGGTCGTCTCATAACCTTGATCAAAACTTGTATGAGCCAAAATAACCTACAGTCAATTGACTGTGACTGAGACAGTGAACAAAACAGTAGGGTAACCTAGGGTGAGGTTTGTTTTTGTTAGGAGAAATCCATGAGATGTTATGGTAAGGAAAACATAATGGATAGCACATGGACACCTCCACCAAGATCAATATGAGCTATACAAATCCTTGGAGAAGATAGAAGAGCTCGCTCAGACCCTTGGATACACTTACAGTTAAGTGTGTACCAGGCAGTCAAGGGGAAGAGTAATAGTTTTGAGCATTGGAAGCCCACAAAGGAGCAATTGAGGTTAGAGGATAGTATGAAAACACTCAGGGAAGGTTAATGGCATAGAATTTGGAATCTAACCATATTGAATGATCACAAACAGGGGTGTCTCAGTCCACATTCACCTCCTTGCACAGATTGCCTTCTTCATAAGCCTTCCTAGCAAATGCCAAGAATTGGAAGGTCTATCCTTGGAATTGGAAGCTCAAATTTGGTGCACATAATCATTGGGACCCATGAGACACTCCCCAATAGTTGGATTTGATGAGCTGGCGAGGCAAACCCTCTCTGTTTTGTCTCAGAGCAGGGTCAGTTTTAGCATGCATGAAGATGACAATTTTGAGGAAAATGATGAAATGGTGAACCAAAAAGCAAACAAAGCTTAAGTGATGATTGGAAGAGCTAGAGGACACCTAACACAAGCTAAAACACCTTGATAGAAGCTTTGAAAGCAAGTAGGATGCTCTAACCAAGAAGAGTTGCAGTCATGCATGAAGGAAACCCTCAAGCCTAGAAGCCAAATTGAGGGTCACGTGCATTTTTGACCTTATCCATGCTTTCCACTTGACTAGTTCATGCTTGCAAGGGTATTTTAGAGATGTTGAAGCCATCAGAAAAGCGATGGACTCCATCAGTCCAGCTACAGACTCCTACAGCAAAACTACGGACTCCATCAGTATAAACCCTATTTTAGGACCCGATGGTGAAAATGAGCCTAGAAGTGCCTCCAAATGGATGAATATGACCATGAGTATAGAAGAAAAGTTGTTAACAACTCTATGAGGATCAAAGCCATGGAATTGGATTGTACAAAATCCGTACAGGTGATGCAGAAAGCAAGTTTTCTTGACTTTTTCTTGTGTTTTGCAGGTCCTAAAGATGACCATGAGATACCAATCACTTTGGGAGGTAGCTTGGGACTTAAACCAACTCCTCATGCCATTTTCAAAGCTTGGAAATGCTCACAAGTGCTCCTGCTAGGTCTCTCTCTTCAGCCAGTCTAAAGTGGCATCTAAAATGGCATAGTAAACATGGTAACTCAAGTTTGGTGGCTTTTTATGATGTTTTTGAAGAAGGCAAGCATATGAGGTGTCCTAACATGTGCCACAAGACCCCTATATGGATCAGTTAGGGAAGATACAAAGATGCTAGTGCCAAGTGTCAAAACAAGCCTATTGGAGAGTGATCATGGTTGCAAAGAGATGATGAGCTTGTGTAAGAGAATGTCATGATCAAGAAAACTCCCAATGCAGGTCGAATCATCTTTGTAACTCCCTCTCATCATCACACATGAGACATTTGTCCATCACTTGCTTTGGAATGCTTAAGAAAGGCATATAATGAAGGCAGTTCACAAGAGAGAATGATGAAGAAGATATGCTACGCCACACTTGGAGAAGAGGCTAATTTGGGATGTGATCAAGTGCATTTCAGTTTCATGACTCTTCTTACACTTCATCCACATGCCTTGTAACTGATTTTCACCTTTGGACACTTGTCCTTGTGCCTCTTCAACTTCTCCTTTCTCTCTCATCGTCCAAGTTCTATAAGTATGAAGCATTTTGGCTATTGAAGGATTCCAACTCTTGGCATGGCGAAACCCTGCCAAAATTGTACCTTGATTTGTACTTAAGCTAATGAGAAGCAAGTTGGTTATACTCTAAGTCCATTTGTACTACGTGTTGAAGTGATCCATCTTGAATGTCAAGTATAGATTGAGTTCATCTTGTTTTCATGCAATCCTTGAATGTGTTGCTGCAAATGACTTCTCTCCTAACAGGTTTCATGAAGTGTATGCTACTGCAATAGACTTTTGAAGTGTGTACGAGTTTGGTAGTGACATATCTGACCTTCCCTTCACTTGCCTTCATTTGTCGAGTTGTTATTTGCCTTCATGAGAAACACTAATGCTAGGGAGCTTCATTAATGGTGTTGACGCTAGTTTGGTTGTCTTAGTTCATTATGCAAATTCCAAGTGTATGAATGGAAGCAACTCTTGGTGTATCACCTCCTAGTTTAAATTTGTTTTATGTATTTTTCTTTCCCTTTTCACCCATAATAGGCAGTTTTAGTAGCATAAGCACATCAAGTCATATCTATGGAACTAGCCCTTTCAATTCCAGATGTCTACTTCCACTATAGGTGCCCCACACGCCTGGAAGTATTCCCATGTTGGCCAGATCTCGAGAAGGCTTGAACAACCTCTTTTAGGGTACAAGATTTGGACACAACAGACACCATAGGGCAACTTCTCAAAGCCCTAGGAAAAATCGTGGCACCTTAAGGAGAGGGAAGTTCAGAAAATGGAAGAGCTGCAAATAAAAAAATTGCAAGTGAAAAGGTTGAAAATGAAAGGGTTTTCAATGAGAGAGTTTCTCCAAAACCCAAGTATATGTTTCATATAAAATTTATGCAAAATAAGCCCATTGAGGAGGTGGAATAGCCACCTAAGAAGAACCCAATACTCACCAATATTGAAAAATAAAATCTTGTGAGTGATGAGGTAAACGACAAACTTTCTTTCAATGAGTTTTGTGAACTCAAGGATCAATTTGACGCTAGGAGGAAGCAATATCAAGGGACACCAAGAAGGGACATCAAACAAAGGTTGGGAAAGGTAACTTTACCTTCATTTGAAGGATCTAACAAAATTTATGTTAAACCTTGGTTGCAGAAATTAGAGACCTATTTGTCATTGAATCCAATGTATGAAGAAGAAGCTCTCAAATTCGCCACTTTGCATTTGGAGGGTATTGCTCATGAATGGTGGTACCATGGTTTGCACACTTAAGGACATGGTTCGATTTGCACAATAAAAAAATTCAGCAAAAAAATAGTGGAACGATTTGATAGGAGAGATCCCGAAATCCATTTTCGAGAGTTGGCCCAATTGAAGCAAGAGCGGAATGTGGAAAGGTATGTGGCTGATTTTCAAAGCATAGCGGTCATGGTTTCGGATGTAAGTGAAAAAAGACTTGTTGTAAATTCTTTGTTGAGGTTTGTTGGAGCCTTTAAGAGGCTTGGTAAGAGCATTTAACCCCACTTCCCTTCAAGATGCCATCACAAAGGCATTTGATTTTGAAGGATCGGCTTCTAGGGGTAATTTTAGGCCTAAGGTACAGCCAAGGACAGCCACAAGTGGGCTGCAAATTTTAGAAATTTAGGGAAAACCAAGTAGAACAATGAGTGGACAGCCATTTGGGGATCAAAAGCCACCATGGACAGCAAGTAATGGGCAGCAAAAGAGGTCATTTCAGCCAAGGGAAATACTTGGAAAAGGGACAGCCAATGACAACAAAGAATACATGTCAAGAAGTGAAATGAGAAGAAGGAATTTATGCTATCATTGCAAGGATCAATGGACACCAAATCACAATTGCTTGGGCAAAGGTAAAATACATTACATTGAAGTTTTTTCTGACTTTGAAGATGATGAAAACAATGCTGATGAAAATGTTGAAGGAGAGCAAAATGAAGAAAATGTGGACAGCACTCTTGCTTTTATTTTCAGAGCTCTCAAATACAACTCGTTTAAAGTAAAAGGTATGTTGAATGGAAAGAAAATTGTTCTTATTGATAGTGGTGCTACTCACAATTTTGTAGATGAAGGATTGGCAAAAAGGATGGCTTTGGAAGCCAAGGTTTTTGAAGGTTTCAATGTCACTGTTGGGAATGGCTTCACCATTCCTTGCACAAAGAAGATTCCACAACTTAATTTCATATTGGGCAAACACAAGGTCCAAGATGATTTTTATGTTGTGAGCATTGGTGACACGGATATGGTTCTAGGAGTGCAATGGTTGAATTCTTTGGGAGAATACACTCAAAATTTTAGAACAATGAAGCTGAAATTCAGTATTGAGGGCAAATAAGTGGTTCTACATGGTTTGGCAAATAAAGCACCTCAAGAGATATCCATAAAAAGGATGTCTAAGGCTTTTAGGGGAGGAAAAATTGCATGGGCAGCCTGCTGTCATGTAAATTTCAGGTCTGAAATTTCAGAACAGCAAGCATATGCAATGGAAATTCAGTCATTAATTGATAAGCATGACAAAGTTTTTCAAGATTTGCCACATGGTTTGCCACCGGATCGTGGCTTTCAGCATAATATTAAGCTTGAAACAGGTACAAAACCAGTTATGATCACTCCATACCATCATCCAGGAGATTTCAAGGAAGAAATTGAGAAGACCCTCAAGGAACTTTTGGAGAAAGGACACATTAGGCCTAGCTCTAGCCCTTTTGCTTCTTCGGTGGTGTTGGTAAAGAAAAAGGATGGGACACTAAGGATGTGTGTGGACTACCGAATGCTAAATAAGAAGACCATCAAGAAGAGGTATCCCATACCTAGGATCAATGAATTGATTGATGAGTTGCATTAAGCCATTTACTTCACCAAGATTGATTTGAGATCGAGTTACCACCAAATTCGAGTAAGAGAAGAAGATGTTCCAAAAATAGCTTTTAGGTGTCATTTTGGGCATTTTGAATTTTTGGTGATGCCTTTTGGATTAACTAATGCCCCATCCACTTTCCAATCTTGTATGAATCACATTTTTAATAAATTTTTGAGGAAGTCCGTGCTAGTCTTTTTTGATGACATTCTTGTATATAGCAAAACTTGGGAAGAGCATTTGAAACACGATATGGTTGAGTGCTTTGGAGCAGCATTCTCTCTTTGCAAAAAAATCCAAATGTGAATTTGAGTTGACTGAAATTTTGTATTTGGGGCATGTCATCAATGCCTAAGGGGCTAATGTGGATCAACAAAAGGTGAAAGCAATTATGGATTGGCCTCCTCCCAAGACTCTCACACAATTAAGGGGTTTTGTGGGACTTTGTAGCTACTATAGAAGGTTTGTCAAGGGATTTTCCAACCTTGCCACCCCCTTGACCGATTTGACATGAAAAGGAGCTTTCATATGGTCAAAAACAGTGCAAGAAGTATTCAAAAAACTCAAGGTAATGATGAGTTCTTGTTTGGTACTTGTTATTCTAGATTTCTCTTTGAATGTGATGCTTCCGGTGGACGTATAGGGGCTGTCCTCATGCAAAATAGACACCCCATTGCTTATGAGAGCAGAAAACCTAAGCAAATTGAGCGTGGATTTTCAGTTTATGATAGAGAGATGCTTGTTATTATGCATGCCTTGGCAAAATTTAGACAATACTTTATTTGTGGTAAGTTTTTGATAAAAACTGATCATAATAGTTTGAAATACTTTCTTAATCAAAGGGATTTGAGTGATAGACAACAAAAATGGGTGAGCAAAATTCAAGCATATGATTTTACATCGAATATGTAAAAGGAAATAACAATGTGGTGGCGGATGCTTTGTCAAGGAATGCACTTATACATTCAGGAAATTCAGAACAGCCATGCTTAGAATTCCTTGAGGGCAAGCAATTTTGGGAATGGTGGATTGTGTTGGGTGAATATTTTGTCGTCAACTAACTGATGACAAAATGGGTATATCAATCACAGCATAGGGAGATTTACACCACGAAAAGTATGGGTTTACCAGATTTTTACGAATTAAATCCCTCCTCTCATCAAGGGGAGGTTCCCTATAAATATTCACGCGTTATATGCATATATATAATTAAGCAGAAAATAACACATGGGGTGGTATAACAGCATCTACCTCTCTTTTTTCAGAGGTAATGTACAAAGAACAAAAACATGATACCTTGATCCCAAGCTAACAACACTCCTCTTCTTTCAGGAATGGTATTATACGGAGAACAGGAGATCACTTGAGGTAACAAAGACCACAAGAACACTCACGTAAGCACAAAGTCTTCCGTAGCTTCTTTCACCAATTCGGAACAAACGTAACCGTAGAATAAAACCAAGCACAAAATCTCCCCCTGAAACTACAAAAGATAACTGAATCTCAAAGATAAAAGAAGCTCAAAGTCTATCCTCTACCTTTAGAAACGCTCTTAGATAATATTAGCACACCCACTTTGCTTATTAAATCAGATAAATAAGATATTACTAGGAAAAAGGACATAAGAACTATTTCCTAAATAACACAGACAATCTCAACACAAAGTCTGAAATAACCTGCTTCTCATTCATTCAACAAAATATGATTTACAAATTTGAACACAAAGTCTCAAAAGTTGCTTCAATTTCAGCAGAGTGTTTGCTATTAATTTTTTCAAGATTATTTACAAAATGAGGTCTCCACTATATATAAGGAGAAAATCCTCAAAAACCAGAAAATAATAAAATACAAAAATATCTCGGTCAAAGATGACTCATCTTTGACTTTGAAATATTTTTCCGAAATATTTACATGTAATTACATTTTACAAAATTGCATGCACTTTTCACAAAACAGAAGTGCATAAGGAGAGGAGAAGAAAGAAGGGGAGAGATTCAGTTCTTGCTGCCAGATTTTCTCATATGTGCATCGAACATAGTGATGGATGCCTGAATTCTTATGCTGTCTGAGGCAACTGTGTTCTTGGAGACGATTCTGGCTCTGATCAATGCGTCTTTCAATGCTGTGATGGCTTTAGCATGGCCAGTTAACCTGGATTTTAGATTTTCCAAAGTTAACTAAGCATCTAGAAAGCTGTCCACATAAGACATTGAAAAGGATTTTTCTTCAAAATCTCTCCGAATCATCTCTTTGAAGCTCTGAATCATTTCTTCTGCCGAAAGGAACTGATTGTCTTTAGAGGTCAGGTTGCATGGCAGCTCTTCTAATTTAATCAACAGGCTTAGGTCACTCTTCTCACTAGCCTCTTTGAAAGCTTTGAGATCATCAATCAGATCTTTGAGTACCTGGATCCTGAAGATCAGTGACTCCTTGATCTCAACATAGGAGTCCTTGCTGGAGATGACACCGATAGATATTAAGGTGTTTTTCTTCAAATCTTTCATCTCCTTCCATTTATTAAGATCTTTTTCTGAGTTATCGATCTCTTGAGAAATAAGGGAGACGAAGTCATCTAATTCTGCTTTTACCTTCTTCATTTTTCCTGTCTTTTTTGCAACTTCTGTAAGCAAAAAAACTCCCTGAGTATGCATTCTTTCAATATAGTCCTCCAGGACCTTTCCCTTTAAGTAAGTCATTTTTGCTTTCTGAATGACCAGGTCATCCACGGAGAAGGCCTCTGGAGTTGCTGCTTCAGGAGGAAGAGTGAACCTTCTTATTACTGTCGTTAGCTGCTCTGTCTTGGCCTTGTAATAATCTTTCATCTTTCTCTCGGTCGAATTTCTGGACCATGATGCCATAGCAGCCTGAAAATCGTTTTTCGCACCTTCGTGAGTGACTTTGCCAAGTTCAACACGAGAGATGGAATAGCTGCTCATCTCAAAACCCTCAAGGGTTGCGTCCTGTGGGGGCCTGGCCATTTCCAAAAAAATTTGCCCTTTTTCTTCGATCAATTTTGAGAGGATTCTTGGCCTCTTAGGAGCTTTAGCTTTCACTGGCACTATTTTGCCAAAGTCGAATTCATCTGGGGAGATGGCCATCTGCTTTCTTTTGGAGGTGAAAGCTGTCATCCAAAGCGAGAGAGAAGTACCTGTTGTGGTAATGGTTCCCTCTGCTAGTGTTTCTGCGGCAGCTTCTACACTGTTAGTGGTGACAGTAATCGTAGTTGGAGTGACTGGCAAAACTGTACCAACCACTGATTCTGGCTCTGGTGCAAAGCTTGCTGCCAAGTTGAAGGAAGGAGATGATAAACTGGGGATGAACCCAGAAGAGCGGGGAGAACCTTCAGAAGCGCCCTGAGGATCGTCGAATATGACTTTGAAAGGAGAGGCGGCTCCAGAAGAGGAAACATTGATCGGAGAGATAAGAGAAGAGGGTACCACGGGAGACTGAAGAGGAAAAAGAGAGATGTTTTTGAGCGGCTGCGCTTCATCCTGTGAGAGTGGGGGTCCAGTGCTTGGTTGCCTCGACGGTTGATCATCTGTCTTCATGGGCTGGGCTGCCTGTGTCTGAGGACTCTGTTCCTTGGTTCCTTTTGCTGCTGCTTCAGGGTCTTCTGCAGTCTTAGATTTCTTAGATACAAAAATGATTCTAGGCTTGTGAGGCCTAGAAGGAGAAGGTACATCATCTTTGTTTTTTATTTTGTTTTCAGCATTCCTCTTCAACTCTGCTTGGTATTCAGCGTCGGATCCCGTGACATTCTTTTAGGACGATCTCTTTGGCTGCTAACCAATCATTGGTGTTAGCCAATATTGGTTCGAATCTCTTTCTCAGAGAAGTCTGCTCCTTCTGAGACCACTGTGTTGAAGGAAGAGGGGAACCAGCGACCTTTTCTGTCAGGTATTTGCTATTGATAACATTTTTATCATCGATCAAGCCAGAGGGGATCTCTGCAAGTCCCAAGTATTCAATCTGCTCTAGTGTCAGCCTGCAGAAGTCCATTTTCCTAATTTCTTCGACCGTCCTCAGGTCGATCCAATTATCTTCAATCATGGGCTCGTGGAACTGAGTCTTCCTTCTGATCTTGTCCTTTACGCCCCTGTAGTCAAATTTTTTCCTTCTTTTAAATGGTCTTAGAGTGACCATCTGCATCTCAGTTTCCATGACCTTGGCTTTGACTGCTGTTGCAATGGAGTACCTGCCAATCTCAATTGGAAACTTGAAACCTAGTTTTTTCAGCTCCATTTGTCTGGTATGCACGACAATCAGTTGTCGGCAAAGTTCCATTAGTACTAGCTTATCTGAAGGGAACCTGGGGAGCATGTAGGGGTAGCCTTAGAAAAAGCCAACCCGAAGATAGCAGAAAGTGGGGCACCAAAGGAACATGCAGCCGTAATCATTGACCACTGTCCAGGCCTCGTCTGATACCCTCTTCTGCTCAAGCTGAGGGTCGAAGAGGCATAGAAATGTGGCGAAAAAGGCATCATTTACCCTCTTGAAGTGGCGGGTTGATCCTTGCAGAGTCAGTTGAGGGTAAAATGAGTACACTGGGGTTGTCTTTCTATCCCCCTCTGTGGTTAAGCCTGAAAAAGTCCGCATCGCGGCAGCTATGTACACAAAGTACGAAGTCATGTAGAACTTGTAAGAGGTCTGCACCTTGGTTAGCTGTTCATGGAGAGCATTGTTGATCTCCTCTCCCCAAAAGATCACTTGTTTGTTTTGAAGGATGATTTTAATGAATGGATACATCCATTCATGAAACAGTGAAGAGGACGGGAGGCCTCGTACCCTGCTGAGAAGGGTGATCAAGTCACCAACCTCCTCAATAAAGTCACTCCTCGAAAAGTTTCGTGGCCATCTTGATAAGCTTGTCCTGAGGGACTTCAACTACTTATAGTTCATACCTTTCTTCGCCCTCTCAGGGTCTTTATCGTATTCTTTCTGAGCGTCCACGAAGTCAATCTTGGTTACTTCGGTGGTTGGAAGTCACATGAAAACTTTATCGATGAATTCGGGGTCCAACCAAATCACCATGTTGCCACTGGCGTCTGAGACCGACCTTGTCTCTTTGTTGTAGAAGTGAGCGCATTGGAGAACGAACTCATTATGATGCGCTGCTACCGAAAAGGCGGCTACCAAGTGGATGTTACTCTCGACAATCCTTTTCATTCCGGTGCTTGGATTCGTCGCCTTTGTTCGTGCTAGGAATTCGGCCATGTCCACGTGGCCGATCTCGGTGTCCCGGATGTCATCGACATTCGAGGAGACCGACGTGAGCGGGAAGACGACCTGATATTTATACTTCATGGTCTTCGTCTTTTTCGGAGACGCCTCAGACATGGGAACTGGTTTCGACCGGACAGGTAATGATGAGCAAGAGTTTTATGAAGATGCTGCAGACATGATTACGATGTTAGAGGAGAGTGGATGAATGGGGGAAAGCGCAATTTAAGTGATCATAGTCAATGGAGGTCACTTAAAAAGGCTGGGTTGGTCAAAGGACCGGAAAACGAGGAAAAAATGGGAGAAAAAGTCAACGCGAAAATTTTCCAGGAGTTGAGAAAATCCGAGAGAGGGTCGCACGGGCGGCGAATTTCGCCGCCCTTGCAAGCTGGGATAAAAGAGTGCAAGGGCGGCGAATTTCGCCGCCCGTGCAGGGACCGCTGCATAGGCGGCGAATTTCGCCGCCCTTGCAGGCAAAAGAAGGAAGAGGTAAGGGCGGCGAATTTCGCCGCCCTTGCAAAAGGGAATGCACGGGTGGCGAATTTCGCCGCCCTTGCAGGGATGGAGGAGAAAGAGAGGGGTGGCGAAAATCGCCACCCCTGTAGGTAAGACCGCAGCAGGGAGAAAAAAGGGGGGGCGGCGATATTCGCCGCCAATGCGCGCAAAAAACGCACGGGCCGAAGCATGGGCGGGGAAAAAGGCCGCCCTTGCGGGCTTTGGGAAAAAAACCCGCGGGGAAAGGAGGGACGGCTTTTTCTGCCGTCCCCAGCAAGGAAAAACTCTCAAAACAACAAAAGATAAAAAAATAAAGAAAAACAAAAACAAACGTAAAAAGCAAGACCTACCTGAAAAACTGCGAGCACCACAAGCTCGAATCCGCGAAAACGCGCTTCCAATCGCTCGTCAAATGACCCAGACGCAGAAAGCAGGAGGAGAGGAGGAAGCAATGAGAAGAAATGAGGCTCAAATCGGTTTATATGGGGTGAAAATCGAACCCAACCACCCGCCGCGCGCGGCAATAAATGCCGCGCATGGAAACCGAGGCATGCTCGGGCGGCAAATTTTGCCGCCCTTGCATGTCTTGGTGGGTCCAAATACAGGGGCAGCAAATTTTGCCGCCCGTGCAGGGTATGATGTAAGGGCGGCAAAATTTGCCGCCCTTACAGGAAAAATGCAGGGGCGGCAAAATTTGCCGCCCTTGCAAGTCCCAAGGATCAAAAATGCACTGGCGGCAAAATTTGCCGCCCGTGCGCAAAAAGAAGAAAAGACCAACTCTGAAAGAGGAAGTCTGGGAGAGGGGTTCCTTGGTCGCAACGAGATCGTGGTCACTTTTACGTTCACAGGCCAAGACGAGAACGAATTCGAAATCCATCTCGAAAAACGAATTTAGAGAGACAAAAGACGAAACGGACAAGTTTCGTAGGGGGTTGTTCCCAAAAATGGGCTAATTCGTTTTTGGAAACAACATATTGTAAGGTCTAGAGGGTTGATTTTTTATCAACTTTTTGAAGACCTTTAACCTATTTTATTCTCTGTGGGCTAAGAGATGAATCAAAAGGAATATTTATGGTAATTAAGATGTTGCTAGAGAGATTTTTATCATTTAAAATTAAAAAACAATATTCTTAATTATTATTTGTAATTTATTATTTAATTGATCATCATGTAATTTTAATTACTATATTATGAGGTGAAAATTAGATAATATAAGAGTGGGACACTTTTTATGAGGACTTGACCCTCAAGTAAAAATCATTAATGACTTTTGGGCATGGGAAAGGACCCATACTTGGACACCACACTTGGGGAAACCTTTGTGGGTTAAAAAGTAGTTTCTCTTTGTCTAAAAGGGTCCCATAGTGGCTCGCCCACCTTGGGAGAGTTATAAGAACATGCCATGAGCTCATTATGGAATATCTTTTGTCAAACATTTCTATTTTCAGGTTTTGGATCTTGGCTACCAATCTTAGATCAAGGCACTTGGAGTTCTAAGGAGATCTTGAAGAGGCAATTTCATTTCAGAAATTGCAAAGGTGTTAATTTGCTGGTTCGTTTGCTTGAAGCCCAAAGCGAAAACAAATTTTTGCATGTCCTAAGGTTTCAATTTGGGTGACGTAATTGAGAGCTTGGAGCTTCAGATTGGACGTCTTCCCTTGGTGGGAAAATTTTGTTTTTGGGTGCATTTGATAGCTTATATTTTTAGCTCTTTTTAGAGCTATTACTTGATGTAAAACTCGTCATATTTTGGGAGTTATTAATTTTATAATATTCCATTTTCTGCAGCATTTTAAATTCAGAAATAAAATTGGGGAAGCATTATTTTTCAAATCTGATTGCATCATTGTGTTTGGAATATTTTTGTGGATCTACAAAATTAATTTCATAATTTTTGGAAGTGTTTTGCATTGCTATTTCTCACCAAACCCTAGTCACCCAAAGGGGAATAGCAATTTCCAGATTTGGGGCAGAAATTGCAATAAAATTCAGATTTGGTTCATTTGGTTTTTGGCTAAATGTTTGAGGTTATTTTTAGGATTTTATGGTTTACCCCTTTTGTTTGGTTTCAGCCCAAAAAGGGACCTTACAGACGAAAACAATGGTGAAATCAAAATCAGAAGATGCCATGGTCTCGCAGCCTCTTAACTATGTGGAAGTTGAATCATGTGGTGTAGGAGGTGCTAGACCTTGCAGAGGTCATATGTAACTCATAAGGACTCAAAATTGAGTGTTGTTTTTTTATTTCACATATTTTTCCACGATGAAGACATCGGTGAAATAAAAAATAGAAGATGCCATGATCAAGTGGTCGTTTGACCATGTGGAATCCAAATCCTGTGCTCTAGCAGGGACAAGACCTTGTTGAAACTGATCTCATTGATGTCTATAGTGACAATAAAGACACCAGGAGCTTATTGGGAATTTGTACATGTGTCATGTTCTTTCTATACGTGTATTGAATAAGAAATCATTGCATGTATCATGGTTTATCAAACAACATCTAGCTCACTCTAAACTGAAACAAGGATGCATAATCTTCTAGCATTCAGAAGATGAATCACCTCCATTTCTATCATGAAAGGTTTTCTTCTTGCAACGGTTGGAAGACCAATCATTTAATCTTTCCCATTGGTTAATCTTCCCACCAGTAAAGGACAAGAACCATGAAGATAATTATTCGGTCCAAATTTGAGATCGTGACTTTTGGAATATCAAAGAATGAAACTGCCAAGTGATGGAAGTGCGTGAGTGCAGCTTGCAAGAGAGATTGCCAGAATGTCCAAAAATTAGGATAGATGTAGAGAGTGTGTTTGTAATTTCAGGTTGAGAGTAGGGTGTAGAAGAGTGATCTGTCAATTTATTCCTACCAAATATTCTATGTATTTGAGTTTTTTGAGAAATTAATTGAAGACTAATATTTTTCCATTTGGAATGTATTCAGGTTTTGGTCTGCATATTGTGTATGTACACTCTGATCGGCGAAGTGGGTGACAGTTGTTCATTTGACCCTTGACCACACCGCCATCATATACGCACCCAATATTTTTGGTTGTGAAGCAATGAAAGAAACATAACCAATAGTTGAAACGAAACAAATGGTGGGCATAGAACTGCAATTGAAACAATTCCATAATCTTTGGATGACACAAATCCATCGGGCTGTAGTTTAGTAGAAGTAATGGTCCAGGTTCAAACTCTCTCATAATCCATGGCAATTTAAAGGCAATCAGTTCAGTGCCATCTCCATGTGATACATGAAAGGGGTCAATCAAAAAAAAAAATCTTTGGATGAACCAAATTGGGTGCTCAGATGATCTTTGGGATATATAAGTATATGCTTCCAAAACATTGAAATGAGGAGAAATATCAATCCATCTAAGACCATAGTGGGAAAACAAAACACGCTGCACAAATAACTGCACTTTACAAAGCCTCTTCCAACTAATGGTGAGCGACAAACTGCAATTGAAACAATTCCATAATCTTTGGATGACATGAGTCTGGAAATCCTTCAGACTTGTGTGTCCTAATAAGAGTGGGTTAGCATTTAAGCACTGAGCCTCAACAGCCCCAAAAAAATGAAACTTTGGTCAACTTGAGGAAAGCATCCAAGACTAAAGTAAAACAAACAAACGGTTTCCATTACTCTCTGAAATACAAAAACGTAACAAGTATCCAGACCACTGCTTTAAACTGTATCTTTCAACTAATAGAAAATCAAACTGTAATTGAAACAATTCCATCGTCTTTTTTAATGACATGATTAGTTTAGCGGTAACATGAAGCACTTATCACCATGCTGGCCCAGGTTCAAACCCTGGGGGACTCGTACTCCCTGCCTGACAATATGAAAATTTAAATGCAATATGCGGTCTGGAATACAGGAGCCTCTGCAAGTGATTCATAACTATAAGTGAGGTTTGTCACTAAAAAAATTAAATCATTGGATAACCAAATTCAAGACCTTGGGTGATCATTGGGAATTCGGTAGCCTCTCCAAGTGAATCAAAAAAAGAGGTTTGCCAATCAAAAAAAAAAAAAAAAACATTGGATAACCCAATTCTGGGCTTTGAATTGTCTTTGGGATATATGTGTACGAAAAAGAATTGAATTGAAGAGATATATCAATCCATTTAAGGCTGTAGTGGGAAAACAGATCACAATGCACTTTCTTTCGGCTCAAACTCCGAGGGATAATCATACCCAGCATCTGAATTACGAGCAATCAATCAACCCATGTAAAAGAATTAGAAAACATAAAAACGCACCTTTGGATAGCCCTGTGACACAGATAATGAGCCCTGAAAATGGTCCTGTGGAGTGAAGCTGGTGCATGTGACCGCTAGCTGAGGAAGTGGTGGTTGGTGACATGGGCACTGAGGTTGATTTCCTGCCTCCACCAAAAAATGATTTAGGGGAAGAAAATGCAGCCCCTAACCGTGAGCAACCAATACTGACAACCCACTGATCTCTCCTGTCCACCATATTCTCCCAATCCTAGTCCCCTCCCCTGCTTCTTCTTCTCTGTAGTAAGTTTTTCATAACAATCTGCAGTGGGATGCTTAGTTTAACCATGTCATTCATTCAAGCCTTGCTTGCTTAAATCATGGCCCCCTGATTGAGTGGTTCTGATGATTGAATATCTAAAGGCAAATGACTTTATCTGAATCTGTACAGTAATTGGTCGAAGTGGGCACTACGGTGTTTTCAAAAGCATGTGAAAGGGCCTTGGAATGTGGGTAAAGGTGGGGACTGTCATCATGTCTAAAGTAATATAACTGTTTTGTGTAAGAAAACGAATCTGGTGCAGGTTTAATACCACCCAGTTCAATTGAATCTGCTTCTTCCCCCCTGACAATTTCTGGAGTTGGGAAATGACCAACTGCTGTTGCATGCCTTGAAGTGTGTCTTCTTTTATTTTAATGAAAATATCAAAGAGCTCCGAAGTGTGTGAGAAAACTTTGCTACTTACAAGTTGGTGTCCGCTAAAAATGCAGTTTTCTATTTAAAAAGGAATAACGGGTATACGACAGATTTTTTATATATTTTTTTAAATTAAGACTCTTGTAAGGCAAAAACAGATGTATAGAGTATCTTGCTAATTGTTGGGTTTATGTTGAGGGTATTTTTGTTCTCAATAATTAGTCCCATCATATGGAAGTTGGAGTGGGAAGTGTCATCTATAAAGTTTATTATAATTAATTATTCTCAAATATATCATTTTTTAATGACGAGGGTATAAACTAATTCATCGTTAGAGTGTGGAATTTGGTGTCATGTCCATCATACATTGTTAGTTAGGTTGAGAAGTGGAATGATACAATCAGTGGTATTGTCTCATTCCTATACCACTATAATAAGTAAGTTGTATTAATTTGAAAGAGAGCTAATGGCACTCTATCTAAAGAATCCTAAAGTGTTTCTTCATTGCTTTAACAAAACCCCTTTAACACTCAGTTGCAAACCATGGCAGCAAAACTCAAACACATGCGTAGAATTACAGAAAGCCATGTAGCCAGAGGTGCCCAAATTTAGGCTCGATTATATTGGCTTAAAATTGGTGACTGTGCCTTTAAAGATTTTTTCAAATCTCCTAGGGCTAATCAGGGTAAGGATCAAATCAAAGCTATCAACACACTGCACAATCACCTCACTAGTCTCCCTGATATCTCCTTGGCTTTTCTAAACCACTATAAATTGGTGTTCCAAGCCCAAGGAAATACGACAAGAAGAGCCCAAGCTCTACAGGAGTGTTTTAACATGGTGCCACACACGTTAAGCCCTTCAGCTCAAAAACTATGTGATGCCCCTCTCTTTGGATGACCTTTATGTTGTTGTTCAAAGCCCGAGGGTTGATAGTTTTATGTGCAAATTTTACAAAGCAACCTGACAGTTTGTTGATTCTAACTTGCTTCAAGTTTATAAAGAAACCTTATGCAATAAATCTTTAGGAGATATTGTCAACAAAGGTAATAATAAGTTCATTCTTAAAGTAGAAGATCCATAACGTTGATCAATGTTTTGACACGACCAATAACAGGCAGGGGTTGCTAATCCCATCTCTCCTGAAAAGAGACTTGCGTGAACAAATCTCTCCAAGGTCTTGGTTACCGAGTCTTGGTAGGCGGGGTAACCCAGTTGGTTCGTTGTGACCATTCCATTTCAAGGGGCTTTGATGAGTATTTCAAACTAATTACATGCATTCTAAATGTAGAGCTTATACCTTAAGGGAACCAACATAATGATCTAACTATGAATATGAACAGTTGATTCAAAAAGAAAATTTTCTTACTTACAGGTTCAACAGTGCATAAATAAGCAATATATAAATAAAGTAGCATGCAATCAAGGTAAATCATTAGACTCATATTGCAACTCATAAACTAAACTAACAAAACTGAATAAAGAAAAAATAAAAGAGAGAAGGGCAAGGAGAAAAGAGAAGAAAGAGCCCACTTTTTGATAGACCTAGTCAGTTCTTGTTGAGTAGACAAGTCCCTAGATAAACTAGTCCTTAGTTAAGCCAGACCTAGAACAACTCTAACTAAGGACAGTGCAAGAGTCTGTGGAACAAAGTAGCAATGTCAATAAGGAAAACAGGGTCACCATATACATGTGCAAACCAAGTCTATCAAATGATAAAACTTTATGATAGAGATATTTCTATTAAAGGGATCAATTGGGAGTTCATCAAATACTCATGCCAATTATATATATGGCTTCCAAATAACCTTAACTGAGAAAACTAATCTAAAAATTATGAAAAATACATAAAAGAAAGTGACTAATCCACTACTCTAATGCTAAGAATAAAAGGAGCCAATCAGGGATAGTTTCTAAAAAGACCAGCCCTTATTACAATGTATGAGCTGATCTATGTAAACATGAGGCTTATGGAGTTTCAAATTCAAATTCACCCACTAATGGGGAAGCTACAAAGAATCAATATGATGGGTCCACTTGAGATCAATTGGGTCCAATCCCACTTAATTCCATAATGAAAATATATGGGACCATGCTTGCTTGAATTGGCAATGAATGCCTACAAGATAATCCAATTGAGACTACATCAGGATAGTCAATCATCCACGTCCTGTGCAATTGAAACCACATCTATGACAATTAGAAGCCATGCCTCTTTAAGGTAGATATGTGTCTTTTTGCTCTACGTTCGATCTCAACATTCATGATATATCTTGATTAATGCTGCCAGCTGAACTTGCATCGAATTTTGCCATTTATGATTATTTGTTGATGAGAAACAATCTACAACTTGATTATACAAATCAAATTCAATGCACAACCCCATCTCGGGTTTTGACAACTTTGACAGGTCAAATGACTGTGAAATTTAAGCCAGTGTCTTGATGTTGTCATCACTAGTGTGTCATTTGTTGGCAAGGTCTTACCACATGGCTACTCCACACTCTTTTGCTACTCAGATGGGGTTTGATATGTGTTGACTACTCATTTGGCTACAGTGAAGTGGGATTTTACCACGTGGCATAATCCCACTTGCCTAGGAGCTCTAATATGTTTAGAGATTGTATGAACCATCCTGGGGTAGCAGGTCACCAAGATGGTGTCATATGGTAGCATATTGTTAATGCACTCTCCTGGAAGGTTTTGATTAGTACATAATTGATCAAGGTAGCGAGTCATTGAGATCTTGTTATTTGATAACATCCTATTAATCTACTCGCTTGAAAGATTTTGTTGAGTTGGAGGTTCCCAAGTAAATCTTTTTGAATTGCATAAGTCCCAAGGAGTGGAACAAAGATGCAATGTGGCTCTAGAATTTTTTAAAGAAATCGACTAAGTCCCAGAGAAGTGTAAATTTGACATGTGGCTCCGAATAAATTTTTTGCATAATCGACTAAGTCTTTGAAGAGGCATAAAAGTTCCACATGGCTCTAAAAGAAATTAGAGAATCAACTTAGTGTCAAAAACCCTTTTCAAATGGTTTTGGGATGCTAAGAGCTACATAATATTGCCACGTTGCACAAGAAACACTCAAGACACCTGAGGGTAGGATAAATAAAGGCTTAGTCAGCAACTTCAAATTTATACAAGCAAACAACTAAGTTTTTGAAAATAAATGGCTAAGGCAAAAGCTGAAAAATGACCAAGGTAAAAATCCAAACGAAAGCATGAAAGCATGAAACCTAGAACAAAGAGAAAACCTAACTCTATTGAATTAAAACCAGTTTTATCCATTAATCAAAAAAGTGACAAAGTAAAAGAATAACTCTGTATGAACACCTAGTCAACTAGTCTAAAATTAAAGCAGTAATAGACTAAATTGCTCATGAAAAACTATGAAACAATTAGATAATTTGTATAAATCGAAGGCAAAATGGTCTAAAAAAAGAAGCTTCAAATGTGTTTCAAAATACAAGCATGAAGAAAGACAAAGACTTAATAGAATCATTCAAATTCATATTTTTAAATTAATGCGGTCCTAGATGTAATTTCTATGTCAAGTATGTATGATGCAAATATATTATTATTCAGGCTTGACTAAGACAATGAAGCACATTCAGAGTAAAAATCTTCACATCTAGCTAAAAATACACTACCAAGGAGACCACTTCAAACAAGCAACCACCATCGAACTCCTTCAAGACACAAGACCAGACTCTAGAGTAAAAAAAGGGTCTCTACTTTTAGTTTGAAAATGGGGCGTATTGTGAAAACAATAACAAATTATGACTCCTACTAGTAAATACTCCTATTTATCTAAAAAATCCAGAATCTCTAATTTTATAAGAAGAAAAAATATTGGCTGCAAGCAATTACTTAGAATGAAATCTAAAATTTTAAGGCACTAAAGTCTGCCTCAACTTGTGACATACTAGGCTACAATCATGCCAAAGACCATCTATGTGTGTGATCAAGTGATAAATTCATTTTCTTTAAATTCACACACAATAATTTAGATTTGTATAAGGCCAAAAATACTGAAAGAAAAAAGATTTTACAGTTTAGCTCAAGAGGGGAAGTGGTGTGAGCATTACCCTACTTCTAGCCAAGCGTCTATAACCCTGATAGAGATATCTTTGGTCCTTTTCAAAGGCTTTGTTCCAATATCAACTAGGTCAAAAACCCTATAGTGGAGGCTACCAAGATCACCCTTTCAAAGAATATTTTTAGATTTTGCAATAACGTAAATCTTATTTTGAAAGGATATTTTGCATTTTCATCCATAGAGGGTTAGAGACCAAGCTACGGGTAAAAGGAAATCATTGAGTTCATGACAACTCAAGGCAAATCATAATTGAATTAATGTTGAATTTTTCTTTATATATTTCATTAAGTGTATTATATGGTTTTGAACAACACAATAACTTTTCTAAATCTGCAAGCTCTATTATGAAACATTGACCTTTGAAATTTAGGAAATGAACAAAGCAAACACAACAATTCACATAAGAATTTCAAGCAAAATTGTAATTAGGCTTTTTAAATGTTGTATATGCTACCTATGCAACAACTTTTCATTTCATTTCATTGATTAATAGGGGAACCATAAGGAAAAAGAGAAGGACCAAACAAAACAAAAATAGAAAGGGAAACTAAACTAACAAGGGACAAGAAGGAAAAAAGTAGAAAGGAAACAAGAAAGGAAAAGAAAAATTATTCGTAGAGGTTTTCAAATAAAAGCATGCTTAAAACTAGTTAGACACATGTGTTATAGGATTTTGAGAAGGGCGAAGGAAACATCTATCTGTGTCTACATTGTCCTTTATGCTCATGTACACTATGCCAAAGATATTTATCTGTGTTTTTTTCATGCAAACCAAGAAAACTAAGATTGTGCAATTCAAAAATGTGTCCACGTTTAATCTACAAAAAGCACTCGGGATAGGGTAAAGAAAATACCTTAGCCCATGCATTGTATTTCAATGAGGGATAGAGTTAGGTATCCATACATACCAAATTGATTGGAAGATGCAACCTAAAAGTGGCATGTTCTTGATGGAAAATGGATGCTTGCATAACATTCTATTTGTTTTCTTTGTTATTTGGAAGGCATGGGAGTCGCTTAGATTCTTCCCATATCAAAGATATTTTGAATTTATCATCAATAGCTAAAGTATGTGTAGAATCAGGTTGGATTAGATCATTATCAACTTACATCTCTATTGACATGACTTATTTATTTAGGCCACTATGTTCATGACTTCCCATTTCAAGCTTGGTTGCCTCTGTTGTTGAGAGGAATGTTTAAGTTCTATCGACTACTTTGAAGGTAAGGCTGAACTGAGGAGAGAGAGAATAAATTTCAAACTCTTCTAGCTCATTTTCCTCAAAGGGACAACCCCCTTCTTCTCAATTTTCTTATTCTTGGCACCAACAGTCCATCTCAACGTTGTCTTCTTCAAGTTCCTCCTCTTCTAATGATGAGGGTGAAGCCAAACTATTATCATAGAGGTGTCCATTAGCTTGGACCATCTTTTCAAATGTATGAATAGTAGCATATGAAAAGGATGCTTTAGATGCATAATATGCATCTTCCTCTAATTATTCTTCTAGTTGATTGTGAGAGATGTTAGATTATTCATTTCGTATGGGCAGCTCTTCACTAATTTATTTTTTAGTCATTGATTTGCCTTCAACATTTGTTGCTTCCGCATCTTCAGAGTCATCATTTCCATTACTATAGCCTCCAAATAATGGAATAGGCTTATGAAATGGGCTGTTCTTAGTGTGCATGATCAACTCAACATTAGCAGTGCAACCAAATTCACAAACTCCAAATGGTGCATGCAACTATGTAGCCTTGTATCTTGGATTATGCATCACTTGATGATTTTCCCTTGTAATCAATGACATTTGATTAGTATTAACCCAAATATATTGAATCATTAAAATAATATAAAATAGCTTGTTAATTATACACATAATTAATTGAGTTACATGTATTAAAAGAGTAAAAAGGGTTGTTATTTGTCATAGGGAGGTTTAGTTGGGTGGTGGCTTGGGGAAATACTTCATTGTGAGGCATGTGTTAATCCATGGGCTAACTTGTAGGCATGCTACTCAAAGGATTCTAGGCATAAATGCCCTATTGTCTAAATGAATAGGAAGGTAGGCATCAAATCCCTAAGTTATTGATTGTTGCTCTATATTGACAACCTCTTGACAAACTAACATTAATGATGCAAGAGTAGATGGGTTCATTATAATGAACATGGCAATTAGAGGATCCAACACATTAAAATATACTCCAACAACTACATCTTCTACTTGTAGGAAATGATCCTTCAACCTAATGTATAGCTGATAGAATCTATGGTTGAATGCATGAGTTGGGTCGTTAGGCTCTTTATGGGCTATGGAAATTTGATAAAACAAGATAGAAGGGTCAATGGGCACACTGAAATGGTTAAAGAACAAAGTTTCAAAGATATCCCAAGTGGTGATGCACCCTTATGGTAGACCATGATACCAAGAATTTGTTGCTTGATCTAGTGAAGATGGGAATAGGTGATAAGCCACCTCCTCATTCTGAATCTATCTTCTAACAAGGTCTTCTTTAAAACCCTGAATGTGTTCTTCAGTAGTCTTGACCCCACCATAGATATACTTCACATAGAATTTGTGGGAGTTCTTGGGCAAGTCATGGGAAGGACCTAGAACATTCACATGACAGCTACGTCCTCTTATCCAAGTTAAGGCCATCAGAGAACTTAGATAATTAGTTTTTCTAATCTATAATCCTGAAAAATAACTAGGCAAAACCACTATAAATAAAGAAAAGTCTGAAATATGCAAGAACAAGCCCTCTCTATGTTGATTGGTGTTTTGATACAACCAACAATAGGTGAAGGTTGTTAATCCCCATCTCTCATGAAAGGAGACTTTCATGGACAAATCTCTCTAAGGCCTTGGCTACCGGGTCTTGGTATGCAGGGTAACCCAATTCGCTCATTGTGACCATTCCATTTCAAGGGGATTCAACGAGTATTTCAGACTAATCATATGCATTTGAAACATAGAGTTTATGCCTTAAGGGAACCAATAGAATGATATAACTATGAATATGAATCATTGATTCAAAAATAAAAATATATTGCTTACAAGTTCAACAGTGCATAAATGAGCAATAGATAAATAAAGGAGCATGCAATCAAGGCAAATTTTTAGACTCAGATTGCAACTCAAAAACTAAACTAACAAAGCTGACTAAAGAAATATGCTAGGATCTTGCCACTTGGCAAAGTCTCACTAATATGTTTGCTTAGAGGATTTTGTTGGGTTGGAGGCCCCTGGGCTAATCTAGATTGATTACATCTCGTGGAGTGGCAGAAATATGCCATGTGGCTCTAAATTTTTTTTGAAGAAATTGATTAAGTCTTAGAGATGCAAAAATTTGACATGTGGCTCTAGGTAAAGTATGTAAAATCAGTTAAGCCTTTGAAAAGGCAAAAAAGTGTCACATGGATCTGGGATATATTAGAGAATCGATTAAGTGCCAAAAACCCTTTTCAAATGGGTCCAGGTTGTTGGGAGCCATAAAAGATTGCCATGTTGCATAAGAAATACTTAGGTCACCTGTGGGCAGAATAAATAAAGGCCCAATCAATAACTTTAAATTTATAAGAGTAAACGACTAAGTTTTTGAAAGTAAATAGCCAAGGCAAAAGCCTAAAAATTACCAAGTCAAAAAGTCGAATGAAAGCATGAAACTCAGCATGAAGAGGAAACCCAACTCTACTGAATTAAAGCCAATTTTGTCAATTTTTCAAAAAAGTGATTAAGTAAAAGAATAAATATGTATGAACACTTAGTTAATTAGTCTAAAATTAAATCAGAAATAGACTAAATTGCTCATGAAAAAATTCTTGAAATAATTAAACAATTTGCATAAATCCAAGGCAAAATGGTCTAAAAAAGGAAGCTTCAAATGAAAAACAAGCATGAAGATAGATAAAGACTTAATAAAATCATGCAAAGTCAGATTTTTAAATTAATGCAGTCCTAGATGTGATTTCCATGCCAAGTGTTTATGATGCAAATTTATTATTATTCAGGCTTAACTAAGACAATGAAAAACATTCAGAGTTTAAATCTTCACATCTGGATAAAAATACACTACCAAGGTGGCCACTTCAAATAAGCAACATGTAGTCATATAAAATGTCACTTGAGTGAAATGAGTGTCACTTGAGACAACCCATCCCTAGCTTAGCCCTAAACCTATCTTAGGACCTCTTTTGACACTTATGTAGCTTTTGTGCGGGCCTTTACACATCCTTAGACATCTCAAAATCAGTCCTAGATCCTTCCTTAGGGATCTAGGTCCCTAGTGCCTTAGGTTTTGCCACCTAGACACTGGCACTATACTTTAGACACTATCACCCTGCGCAAATGTCCCACTTTCAACGCTAATGTCCTTTGCCAAATTTCAACCCCAAAGAATATATTTTCAATTCCTAAGACACCTCGGATTAGCCTAGACCTATTTCCATTTTGCACAAACACCAAATCATTATAAATATGTTGGGTGAATATTTTTTTTACTGACAAAATGGTACTTTCAGCCATAGTATGATGAGATTAAATGTCTCTTTGAGGAAAGGGGAGGCTCCCTTCTTATTGCTAATTAAAACAAGTAATTAATTACACTTATTTACACTAATTTTATCATGTGGGTGTTTCCATATCATCCAATTCTCTTTTTTCAAAATTGATGTTCACTTACAAACTTATATTATAAGTCCTTTCGATTCTTACAATGTATCATGAAAACATTAAACTACTTGTTGGAGAAATAATAACTAATATTCAGACTAGTTAGACATAAGAATAACTAGAATAATACCAATGATGTAACGTGAATAGATGGAACAAAGTGCAGCCCAAAATCTCCACCTTATTTCCAATGAAGACTAGATAACCAGATAAAACAAATCACAGCCCAAAGTCTCCACAGTCACTTCCAATAAACACAAACCTAGTAACAATATTGCAGCTCAAAAGACTTCAAAATTAGCTTCTTGGAACCTTTCAATTTATAGAAATACACACCACAATTCGATCAAAAGCAAAAGAAAATGTAATGGAAAAGATGTAAGAACATTCCCAATACACCACAAGTTTTTTTCAACACAAAGATTGAAAGATCACTTGATTTTATTATATTGATGGAATTAAAGATTTATAATTTGAATACAAAGTTTCAAAAATTGCTTCTCGATTCAACAACGTTTCTCTTCTATAGCCCTGGTGATCCTTTTTACAAAAGAGCATCCTCTTATTTATAGACATGAGCTATGAACAAAAATAGGGAAAACACAACTACTTTGACTTATTCTTAACAGACTCCAATTTTACTTACGACTGTGTACTTTTCCTATGTGTAAAATTACATACAACAAAACTACAAATGGAAAATTATGAAAATAAACTAAGTATATGTAGACACAGGAATTTCTTCCTTTTTATTCTTCTCCAGGTATGCTTCATATCACTTCAGGGCTGATTGAACTTCATTATTATCTGGCCTCAATGTATTTCTGAAGACGGTGAGGACCCTTGTGATGGCTTCTGCTAGATCGAATGGCACGCCTTTATTTTTATCCAAGATTATCTATAATTTATCCATTATTACTTGGAATTCAGCCAACTTATCAATGGATTCTAGTGTGAAAGTTCTTGTTTCGACCTCAGTGTGAACCAAGGAAATGAACTCTTGAACAATTATTTCTGCAGGAAGGATTTTTTTAGAGTCATATATTACTTGGAAAGGAAGTTCCCCAATCTTGTCTATAAGGTCCAATCCCTTGTCTATAAGGTCCAATCCCTTGTCTGTGCACAAGTCTTAGGCTTCTTCAAGATCCTTAATTAGATTCTTGAGGACTTATTTCTTATTCTTCATTGCCTCTCTATATTCTACAAGCATCTTCCTGCTAGGAATCACTTTTTGCTCAACCAAAAGCTCCAACTTGAACTGGCACAACTGGGTCTATGTATGAATATCATTATTTGTTAAATACAAGTCTTAAGAGAGTGTATTGAGTGTTTGTTGCATTTCCATCTTTACTTTACTCAAGTTATTGAGAAGTTCAATGATAGAATGTATCCATTGAGCACCTTACATTAACAACCTCTCTATCCAGGCACTAACTGCCTGACTTTATGACCCAATCTTCTCTACCTATTGAATAACTTTTTCAGTAACCTCACTCCCAATGAGCTTTATTGGTTCAAAAGATTGAGTGATTTTCAGTAGAACTAGGTCAATTATTTTACCTGTGCTTTGAGGTGATCCTTGATCACATTATCCTTGTCATATCTCTCAAGCAAAGATGCCATCGCTACCTACAGATCTTATTTTTCACTTTCATGCATTTGTTTACCAAGATCTATCCATCCAATTTCATAGTCAGATGCTTAGAAATCTTCAATATTTTTACCTTCTAGAGGAACTAAAACTTTAGCATACTTGTTACCAGAATAAAAAAATCACTCTTGATATTATTTTGGCCTTTTTTTTTTTCTATTTTTGACTTTACTGACACAAGTTAACCAAAGTTAAAATCATCTGGTGATATTGCTTGCTTCTTCCTCTTGGGCATTTGAGACATCAGCCAAGGGGGAAGGATAGATGAATCTTCTTGTGAAGATTATGTCAAGGATTGGGATGATGGGAGAGGATCGATGGTTTGTGAGGTGAGTGGAATGGAAGTTGGAATAGAGGTATCTAGTAATGGAATGGATACCAATGGAGTGGTGGTAATGATAGGTGGCATTTGAGTCGATATGGTAGAAACTTTGATTCTTGTTGGCACATTAGACATGGGAGTGGATGAGACTTGAGTTGCCAATTTGGAAGATGAAGTAGACATGAACTTATCAATGTCTTGATAGGTAAAATATAGATTGGAAGGTGATCCTAATGACTTTTAAGGACTAGGCAAATTAGAAAGGGACCCAAATACTTGGTCCAAAGTTCCATGAAAAGGAACTTGAAAAAGTGTATTGCTGGTTGGTGAGAAAGTAGAAGAATAAGTAGTCTAAAGGGGCACTATAGCAACAATTGATACAAGAGTGACTGGGGGAAGAGTAGAAGACACTCCCTGAGAACCCTCTATTTGAGAATTCATTGGTTGCATTGATGCTTCACTCACGATAGGATTTTCTTTTGCACTAGTATGAACATTTTTCTCTTCTATGTTGGTGCCCTTAGATTTACCTTTGCTTTTGAGAACAAACTTCACCTTCTATGTCGAGGTAGATGTATCTTCCTTATTCTTTGTCCTAAGTTCCTCTCATTTTTAGTAAGTTTCTTCATCGTATTCCTCCTCTGAGCTAGTCTTGAATGGTTTGAATCTAATATCCTTTCCCTCCAATTAGTTATTGGTTTTAGTAAGAATGAGATAGAACATATCTCTTATAGAAGTAGACTCTTTTACTAACCATTGTATTGGGGGAAGAGGAGTAGAAGCCACTTGATTACTCTCATACAGAGGGTCCAATGTATTTTCATCATCTTCCAACCCTTCATGAATGTCAGCCAGTTTTAAATTAATAATTTGATCTAGAGTGAGATGAATGTAGTCAAGCTTTCTCATGTCTTACTTTGTCCTACACTCAGCCCAAATATCATCTATTATATGCACATGAATGTAATTCCCTTTGAGATTTTATTTAATCTTCTTGTAGTCAAAGTTTTCTTATCTCTTAAACCTTTTGAGAGTGATCCATTGTAGTTTGGTTTCCGTTATCTTGGCCTTTGGAGTGGTAGACACTGTATACTGACCAATGCTAATTGGGAACTTAAAACCAGGTTTATGAGCCTTTGATTGTTTTTTTTTGGATGTTCATTATTTACTAACACATCTCCATTAGAATCAACTTATCACTTAGATATTTGGGCAACATATAGGGTTGTTCACTAAATTCTCCTACTCTAATGGAGGTGAAGGTTTGGAATTGCAATAATATACAACCAACCTTATTCACTTTCTCTTATTCTATGTTTAAAACTCTCTTCTTCTCAAGGTGTTTGTCAAAAGTACAAATGTACTTGTAAAACAAGGCATCATTGACCCTTCTGTAATGTTTTAAACTCTCTTTCAGGGTCAATTATGGATAGTTCTCATACACAAGAGCTTACCTTCTATCACCATTGCCAGTTAGATCTGGAAAATATTTCATACTAGCTGGAACATATACTAGATAGGAGGTCATGAAGAACTTGAGAGAAGAAGTCACCTCAAAAAGTTGGTGACAAATGGCATCACTGATCTATTTTCCCCAAAAGATCTATTTATTCCTCTTGATGACCTAGATGTAATGATACATCCATTATTAAAAAATGTTTGATGTAGGTAGCCCCTTAACTCTACTTAGAAGAGTGATCAAATCCCCTACCTCCTCCAAGAATTCACTGTGATAAATATTTTTGGGCCATCTAACAATGGTAGGTCGAAGAGTCTTGAGCTAGTGAGAGTTGATGTGCTTATTAAATTTGTCAAATTTTTTATCATAATGCTCCTATGCTGACCTTACGATAATATCTAAATACTCTTCTATGTTGGGGAGATGAAAGATCTTGTCAAAATACTCCTCATCAAGCTAGATGACAACTTTACCATCTGCAACTTTTACTGACTTAGTTTGCTTATCAAAATGGGCATCAACTATCAAAACAAACTTCAAATCTTCTGTTGAAATTAGGAATGTAACCACCAAGTGAATTTTTCTATCCAGGATAACTTACATGTACAATGCAATTAGATCTTTGTTTAGCCTTTGTAAGAATTTTGGCTTATCTACATGACCAATTTCTATGTCCTTGATCTGGTCCACATTGGATTCAACTACATACATTGGGACCACTCCTTGGAATTTGTACTTCATGGTTATCTTAGTAGGAGAAATCTTTGTCATTAGTCGAGCAACTGCATGAGAGTGTTCAAATCCCCTAGAGTTAGCATATTTTTCATTTAGAAGGAAGTGCACAAAAGTGGAGAAAAACTATGCATGTGCATGTATTTGGGGATTATGTAGTTTGGATAAAAATATTTGAATTGCATGAGGGAATAAAGTACTTTATGTGGTCCAGAGAAAAATCCTTGGGATACATGAAGTTTAAATGGTTTGGGTGTAGTTCAGAGAAAATTCTCTGGGATACACCTCGAGTAGGTCTACGGGTGTAGTTTAGAGAATTTTCTTTGAACTACATGGTTTTTTGTGTAATTTGAAGAAAATTCTCTAGATGGCACAGTATGGGAAGGGGAGGATGTCAGCTAGAGAAAGTTCTCCAGCTTACATCTGAGTTAGACACTTGGGTGTAGGTCAGAGAAAATTCTCTAACCTACACTATGACTTAGTTATTCGGGTAGAACGGGTGCACTTCAGGGAAAATTATCCATCATGCACACAAGGGAAGACTAAGATGTACTTCAGAGAAATTTCTCCAAAGTACATAACATAGTTTCACAAAAATACATTATTAAAAAGAGTTTGTAAAACAAACAACGAGGTTTTAAAAACACACGATGGGTTTTAAAAACAAAAAAGGGATCAAAGTAAAAGAAACATAGGGATTTCAAGAATACAAAATGACACAGGGAATTATAAGACATAAAATGGGGTACTGGAAAATAAAACCCTAGGGCAAGAAAATAAAATAAAGACTAGTAAGAAGAAGGAACGATGACAAAAAACCTACCTGAAATTCATGATGAAGGGAAAATCTTTGGATGTAATATAACTAAATGATCGTAAAAATGATGAGGGATGGTGCAAGTAGGATCGAAAACAATGACAAGAGAGAGCAATGCAAATGGTAAAAAGAAATTAACCATAATAAATATTTATATAACCAGTGGCAATTAATGTTGTATTAATTACACACTATGGTGGGCCAGCATGTAGGGGTGGAGAAATTCTCTGACCTTGCATGTGCAAGAGTAGATAAATTCTCCACCCTTCCATAAGGGGTGTAGTTTGGAGAAAATTCTATAGATTACAAGGATTGTGTAGTCTAGAGAAAATTCTCTGGATTACATGGGATGAAAAACTCTGTCAAAAAGACTAATTTTTTGAGGTGGAGATAACGCATGAGGACAATTGATTTGCCTCATTTTGCATGCCTAGAGCTCATGGGCATTGAAATAGACAAGTTTCATAGGGGTTATCCCATGAATTGAGCTTGTTAAATTCAAGGATAACAAAATACATGAATTTTTTCCCTTTATCCACTATATGGAAATCCGATACAAAATACACAAACAAGCTTAGAACAAATTGTGTACAATTAAGGTTATTGATCCCTATTCTGCCCTACTTCTACATATAATCATCTACAACCATCCCAAGCCTAGAATACATATATTTTTAGTCTCAAGCCTCATTCAAATCACTCAAGTCAACACTCATACTAGCATTCAATTACACTTGCACCAAACACTTATGTGGAAGAATTACATTAGGTTTTATCCCTCCTCAGATTATTTGTATGTAGGCAACTCTCAACATAGCAGGGTGTTGAGGATGTCCAACCTACCCAACTAACATCACACTTTTGCTACTAAAATACCCTCACAACATTAAGGTCTAGGATTTGCCCCTAAATCAACTTATAATAGTGCACAGATAGTGAATTAGAGTTTGTCCATACAGGAATAAGTAGACTAGACTCAGTTGGAGGTACACCTAGAAGATCAAGAAAATTTCTACACAAGGCACATTAGCACTAAAAGTAGGACACTAGCACCCCAAGCTACTGTCCAAGGTATAACGCTATTGTATAATAGATTTTCTAACACTTGGACCTTGTTTGTGACGCTCAAATTTGCTTCCACACCAGTTTTTAGCCTCTAGATAATTCATCTCAGTTAGTTTCTAGCTAATTACTTATTTATGTCATTCATTACTATTTTTATAGATTATTTGATTAGGTCAATTCTTGCATAAACAAGTGGTTGTATTTATAGCATATTTTTACATTTATTTACTGTACTAGACCCTTTAACAACCTAGGGCTTAAACTCCATAAACCCTTAAAAGTTAAATCATTTGGTGAACCTGACTTACTTCGAATACTACCCAAAACCCTAAACCTATATGCTCTTGGGGTTTTTATCCTTTTGTTTTTATGCTCATAATTTAATTTCAAAATCTTAGATTTGTAATATTATTTTATTTTGGCAATCTTTAATAGATTAAATTTTTTTAAAGGTTCAAAATATACAACATTTTATTTTCCTACTTTCAAACCTACAATGGTAGAATTCAATAACCGATTCAATGAGACTGATAAGAGACAACTATAAGATTTCATTTCTAAACATTCATATATGTAAGATGACCTTATCCATATTTTCCATGAAGATCTTCAAATATACAATAATGGTTAATATTCTAACCCCCCAAATGCCAATATTGTTACACCTACTTTGCGGGCAACTTAGATGTTACAATAACTTGTTTTAACTCTAAAACCTTCAATAATGGCAACACTTCCTATGACTAGTTCCTCCTCTCTAGATGTGCAATCCATTATGCATGAGATCCATGATCTATAGGCTAAGGTGTTACATCTTTACCAAGGTGCCATTAGACCATCTCATGCCTTAGATTCTCATGTTATTTTACATACACCTATAACACAACATATAGCATCAACTCCTTTACCATCCAAATTTGTGGCACCTAAGATTACTTTTGTATGATGGTGAGGGTGACCTAGAGCACCATCTATGATCTTTCCATGTAGCATGTTTGGACTATGTGTCTAATGAGTGACTCCTTACTAGGTTGTTCCCTCGTAGTTTAAAAGATTATGCATTGCAATGGTTCTATGATCTTCCTAATCAGTCCATCACATCATTCATCCATTGACAAATATGTTTTTGGGACACTTTTCAATCAACATCAGTGATAAGGTTTCCTATGCTCAAGTGGCACAACTCAAACACAAATATAATGAGCCAAATGTTGAATATGTCTTATGATATAAAATTATATTATCAAAGATGACTAGCCCCATGGTAAATAGATAACTCCAAGAATATTTAAGTAGAGAGTTTTTTACTAACATTTCATGAAGATATCCTATTCAAGAAGTTTGCATCATTCACAGATCTTTGTCATACAATGAAAGAATGGGAAGTCAAGCTTCTCTCTATGGGTAAACTAAAGTACACAACTAGATCAGATTCAAATACTAAGAGTTTTAACAAGTTTCCATATAAGATGAAACCCAGTAAGAATAAAAATGGTTTAAAAATGACATTTAATGCAGTTTTAGAGCTACCTCCTCACTTGGTTTTATCGGCTCCTCCAAAGAGACATTTCATGACTCTTCCTCAATGTCCAACATGAGTTCTACAGTAGATCTTGGAATGCAATGCCATATCTCTCCCTCCCATTAAAGAGGTTGATATGACTAAACCTCTTCCAAAGAACTATGGTTACAATGCATTCTGTGACTATCACAGGGCACCAAACCATACTACAAATAGATGCATTAAATTGTGACATAAGATACAAGATTTGATAGAAGCTAATATAATTGATATCGACACTCCTACAGAGGCACCTAGACCACAAGAAATGGAAGCAAAAGCATTGAAAATATTTTTAGATCTATTTCCAAAATATACAACTAATGATATAGTAGGCACTTCAGGTATTTACTATACCTATCAGGCACATCCACCACCAGCATCCTATCATACTCAAACAATGGACACACACCCTATAAATAATATCATTGGGGTATATCATATTATAGTGATAGCTAGACCTCTTATCACTTTTTCATAACATGAGACAGTTGACAATGACACAAATTTATATGCATTATTTATACGAGCCTACATCAATCATCATCGTATTCAGAGTGTTATGGTTGATAATGTGTCAAGTGTCAACATGTGTACTATCACATTTATACAACACTTGAGTTATTCAAAGTAGGACATTTCTTAGACAAATATAGTTATTTGTGGTTTCAGTGGCCATGTTCAGAGCTCCATCAGGGAGATAGTACTATTGTTATAGGCTGGACCCACACATGTGGCTACTGGATTCATAGTGTTACTTAGTGCTGACACATTTGACATGTTATTGGGTAGACTTTTACTACAATAGATTTGATCCATTCTATCCATCATACACAAATGTCTCAAATATATACATTCTAATCAGGTGGTTACAGTTGAGGGCCTTCTATATGATTATCTTTTTCATATTCCACAACCAATTATACAACAAACACTAGTTACTCTTCAGCACACATAGTTTATTAGGACATATTTGATATCAATTAAGCTGTTAGTATAGGTGAGGTATACTCCTATAGCAGTACTGCATATGCATACTCTCCCATGAAGACCTTTATTAGAGAGATCCCTATGTCAAAGACATGTTGTGGATTTTAGAAGGCCTCTCTCTTCACTACCACACAAATTAGTATTAAAATAGAGAACATCCACTCTAGTTACAAATTATTCTACCAGATGGGTTCCTAAACATACTACAATTCATAGGTGAGTTCAGTCAACTTCACAGATTCAGAGCCCTACAATTTACAGGAAAGTTTAATTAGCTTCACAGATTTAGAGCCCTATTCCACAGAAGTTTTAGCTACAGATCACTCAGTGTATCTGATTCTCTTATCCTAGATACCTCATCACACAAGACACATGATCATTATCCCTATATTTAATATAGGACACATTAATTATGAGTCTCTTAAAAGACTCATCAATTAGTAGTATCTCTCCTCTTACCTTGATCCTTGTATATAGTTTCATTTTCATGATTTCTTGTACATAACTTATATACTCAAAAAATACAAAAATAATATAACATGTTCAAAATAAATAAACATTCAAATATTTCTCAAAAAATATAGATTTTTTATATATCCATGTTTACATTCATTATATACTAGCCATATACTACATATGTTTGTTATCTTAATATAGTTGGTTTTATCATACATACATGCTTCACTTGTTCTTGTCAAATGTTCGTTGATTCTTACAAGCTCAAGTCCAACACATAGATATAGATTTACTAAGATCTATCCACTGGGGCCACATACATAGATTCATCATTGATACACTTGCCAATTGGGGGCATCATACTACACATATTTTAATTTACCAGGTTACATCTTTCTATATTATATATCATAGATTTAGTATTGTTTATATCTTGATATTGATCATCCCATACTACTTAGATTTGTTTGCTGACTAATACTACTATAGAATTAGCTTATGTACATATTTTATCTTATACATATTTATACCACATGTTCATGCATACTTTCATTTCTATCTTTCCTAGTTTAGACTTGATTATCTCTTTACTTCTCCATCTATTCAAGGGCATTTGCATATGCCATTGTTACGGCTCTATGCCACTTACTTTCATTATATGTATGATTTGGACATCTGCCCATGTCCTTATGTGTACTTTCTTGATTGCGTATGCATAAATTTTAACATGTCCTTCTATGTGGCTCTAAGCCAACCTACTTTTTTTTTGCATATGTGGACATTTGAACATGTTCCTGTATGTTTTGATTTCTCAAATTTAGTGACTTGTGCCCATGTCCCTTGTATTATGGCTCTATGGCCTACTTTTCATGTCTCATGTGTGTTGTATATATGATTTAATGTATATATCATGGACATGCCACTTATATCTTGTTACACTTACACCTAGTTTTTTATGCCATGAGTGCCCTCATGCATCTCCCCTTTCTCCTTGGGTGCCTTGATGGACATCATGCCCCATCTCCCTAGGTAGTTACTTAGATTATTCTCAGATTATGCATTTCATACACATGCTTACATTGTTATATCTACATTAACAACCTTGTGAATGTTAGATCTAATATACATCATACACTATAAACTTATGCTCAGATTATCTTACATTCCAATGTCATGTATACACATTATATTGGGTTTTTACGTAGATATCATATTTTTAAAGCCTAACAGACATCATGCAAATATTTTATTTTAAGGATAATTATTACACAAGTACAAAAACTCCCCTTAAAAGAGGGGGTGTTCATAGTGATTTGTCATAGAGATTAGGCCATCCAGTGCACATAGACACAAAATTATAGAGCTCAAAATCAGGGAAACACAATAGAAAATAGTCAGACACATATCAAAGTTAGTTTGGCAAAAAAATAACATAGAGAACACTAGCACTAAAATTAGGACACTAGCATAGTGGGATACTACCCAAGGTATGGTGCTAATATCTATTATCCCAAAAATAAGAAAATTTAGATTTGATAGAATGACACAATAGTTACAACTTAGATTTACACAATTTTAGTCATAGGTTACCAAGTTTGATCAGTTTATGCTCAATTTTTGCATAAAATCATACTAGGTTTTATAAAATTGGGGTCATCATGCATGACATGATCACTCCCATTTCAATTTCATATAAATAAAAACACATTACTACAAATTAGTCCATAATCCATATGCACAAATATCAAAACTAGGGGCATGTGCATGACACATTATTTCCACATGATCAGTTTTGCACCAACTCATCCTATATGGATTGTCAAATTTAATGTCATTCTCTACATTATATAATTTAGACACCATTTTCACTAGGTACCACACTAGATTGATGCCTTATTTTGTCTACAGTGATTAGCATTTCTGCGTAGTCCCTGGGCTACATTCTCAAGTGCTCGAGAGGCACCTTGGCCATTTTTCATTATAGAGTTTCTAAATGGCCCTAGGGCCATCCTACATAATTATAGTTACATTGCATAGTTTATGTTATAGGTGCATCTACTACACATGGGTAGGCAATGATGGATTCATATCCTACTTGAGTTCTTGAGCCACATACATAAGAGGGTTGGACAAGCCATCAGTCTAATCCAAGTTATTCATAATGTACGATCTACCAAGTATGGGTGGGAAATGATGGAGTTAAAATGAGATTGAATTATTGATCTACCCACACATGGGGATTGATAAAGCCATACACTCAATCCAAACTATTCACTAAATTAATCACTATCTACATGCACACACATAAGATGTCACTAGGTTTTTGCATTGGTTCACATACCTAGTGAGGTGTATCTTTTCATTTCCTCTCTCTTTTATCTCTTTACTCAGTTTTGTATTTAATTTTAACATCTCTTAAGTAAGGATTGATTCTTCCATATTTCATTTGCAGGATACGTAATGGAGTACACTTCACTCATTCAAACCCAGATTCATGAGCTTCATCTCACAAGTAAGTCCAGGTGTGCTTATTTTATCTTTATCCTAGTAATTTTACTTTACTACATTTTTAAAATAAATGGGGAAAATGTAGTCATATAAAATTTCACTTGAGTGTAACAAGTGTCACTTGAGATAACCCATCCTTAGCTTATCCCTATACCTATCTTAGGACCTCTTTCGACACTTATCTAGCTTTCATCTAGGCCTTTACACATCCCTAGACATTTAAAATTAGTCCTGGACCCTCCCCTAGAGATCCAAGCCTCTAGTGCCTCAGGTTATATCACCTGGACACTAGTGTTGTACTTTGGAAACTAGCACCCTGTACTAGTGTCCTAGTTTTAACGCTAATGTCCTTTGCCAAAATTCAATCCCAATAGATATCTTTTCAATTCCTAAGATACCTAGGGTCAACCTAGACCTATTTCACACTTTGCACAAGCTCCAAATCAGTATAAATACATGAATTTTATCTCTTAATCCACTAGATGGAAATTATATTCAAAATACACAAACAAGCTTAGAATAAGTTGTGCATAAACAAGGTTATTGATCCCTATTCTACCCTACTTATGCAAACAATCACCTATAGCCATCCCAAGCCTAGAATACATATATTTCCAGTCTCAAGCCTCATTCAAAGCACTAAATTTGACACTCATACTAGCATTTACTTTCACTTACCCCAAGCACTTAGGTGGGAGAATTACACTGGGCTTGATTCCTTCTCAGAGTATTGGTATACATGTAACTCTTAACATAATGGGGTGTTGAGGATGTCCAACCTACCTAGTTAACATCACAATTTTGATATTTGTGCTACTCAAATACCCCAAAAACATGAAAGTCTAGGGTTTGATCCTAAATTATTTCAAAATAGTGTGCAAATAGTGAATCTAAGCTCATCCACATAAGAACAAGTAGGTTTGACTCAACTAGAGGTACACCCAAAATATCAGACAACTTTCTGCACAAAGGACATTAACACTAAAAGTAAGACACTAGTGCCTTGTATTACTATCCAAGGTATAATGCTACTATCAAGGAGGGTATATGACACCTAGACCCTTTTTTTAAAACTCATATCTACTTTCACACCATTTTTTAGCCTCCAAATCATTCATTTGAGCCAGTTTCTAACTAAGTACTTATTTGTATCATTTATTACTATTTTTAGAAATGATAAATTTAGGTCAATTCTTTCATAAATCAGTGGTTATATTTATTTCATAATTTATTGTACTCAAACCCTTTAATAACCTAGGGTTTTAAATCCATAAACCCTTAAAGTTAAATCCCAACCACTAACACAATCCTTCAAGACACAAGACTAGACTCTAGATAAAAAAGAGGTCATTGTTTTTAGTTTGAAAATGGGGCATGTTGTGCAAGTAATAACATGTAAATCATTACTATTTAGAGGCCAATCATCCTTCTCAATGTCTTTTATAAAATCGTTGCCAAAGCTTTATCTCTCTACCTTTGGCATATCTTTCTTACAATCATTAGACTAGAGCAAACTTGGTTTATTCAAAGTTGTTATATTCTCGACAATATCATTGTTGTCTAGGAGGGAATAAAATGGGATCATACCTCTTGAAAGAAGACCATAGTCCTCAAAATTGACTATGAAAATTCCTATGATCATATTGAGTAGCCTTTCATTCTTGTCATGCTTAAAGCTTTGGGGTTTAGTGATTTTTTTGTCAATTGTTTAGACTCTCTTCTCATAGGTCTCAGCTTGTTTACCATAAATGGTCTAAAATATTTGGGCTTTTCCATCATATATGGAAAGGTTTCCCTTTCAATGTTACTTTATATGTTCTTTCAAGTGAATCATTTAACTATTTGATTTCACACAAAACCAAATATGGGTTGAATAAGGGAATTTGTCTTTTTAATTATACCACTTAGTTAATTAATGGGAAATTTGCACATGGTTTGGTCCTTATGCTTAAGAATCATGAGGCTTCCTTCAAAGTTACATCACATTGCTTTAACATTTTATATAAATCTTATGGATCTAATAGGCAATGGGAAAAAACCCAATGCTATTGGCAGAGTATGATTCCTTTGTTAGTTTGGATGAAAGATTTTCAATGGAAGTGGATCACAAAATAGGAAAAATTCAAGTTCCTTGGCATTTCCTTCACCTTTGATAGCTCTCCCACCGAGTTATGGTAGTATGTATTTGATAGAGTGGAGAAAGAGATTTCATATTGGATTACCAATCCTCTATCCTTTGCAAGTAAATATGTACCAAAATACTTGTTATAACTCATGTTTACTACTCTTCATATAGGGCTCCCTCTAAATCATTAAATGATAAATTATCAAAATTTCTTAGAGATTTTTATAAATACTAAAATCTTCTTTTGTATGAAATATTAGTCTTGAACACTTAACAAACACCAATCATGACTCAACCCTTCAAGTCATGACCTTCTTTCTACCAAAAGGATCACATCCACCATCTCAATGTTCCCAATTGATTATCTTATAGTCTAAGCCTAACATTATGATTACCTAGATCACTTATAACCTTTAGTTTGCATAAAACCTAGTTTTTATCCTACACAAATAATTACATATCCTTGACAACTCTTTACCCTATAGGACACTAGTGTCTATATTAGGACACTAGCATCGATGCTAATGTACATTCATTTTAAACAATCAAATTATAAACATTTTGACATGTATGGGACTCTAACCTTCTTGTGATATTATTTCAAAAGGTAGGGTATAAATACAAATCAAAATTCATTTGCTATCCATCTAGAAAATACCAAGCAAACATCTCTCAAGCTCATACTACACTACTAAAAATCACTTGCACAACTGAACTATAATGCATTATTATTCCCTATTTAAAAATTAGTCATAAGAGCAGACTTCTTATAGGTCTAAAGCATTCAAAGAGTATCCCATGAGTAATATTTATCAAGTTACAAGCTAGATCACTACATACACTTGCATATAACATATTACATAATTGTTCCCATACAAACCCACATAAGGGGCATAACTACATTGGTCTGAGGCCTTCTTCTAAGTATATGTCTATGTAGATAACACTCATTGACATAGGGGTATTTAAGGTCAACTTGACTTTCCTTAATCCCCTTAACCCCTATTTTTGAAGGTAGCATGACATAATTGGAAGACTTAGGGTTTTGAGCAAAAGAAAAATTTCAAGAACCTATGTGCATGATTTGAGTTGACAACCTACAAGGAGATAGTGAACCCTAATATGTGTAAGTGGTTGTTCTATAAAAGAGGTTGTATCTTGAACTAGATAGATTTTTCTAAACTAGGATAAAATCATTGACACTAGTTTTAGATCTCGATGGTAATATTCATGATGATAGAGATCAAATTCCTAAAATCTAACAAATTAAGGTGGAACATTAGTCTACCTTATTCTAAATTTATACCTATCATATATGCCTATGCATAATTGAGTAATCTAAGCATTGATTCTCCTTTGTATTGTAAATTTCAAAATATTATTTGACATTGTACTTTTTTATGTTTAGTATATTCTTGAATTTAACATATTTATCATAATATTATAAGTCTAAATTTAGTTAATTGGCCTAATTTTATAATAGCTTACTCTATATTTGATTAGGTTATTCCCCTCAACCCTCTTTCAAAAAGGGTTAAACAATTTCCTCTAGGCCAATGCTAAGTATACTCAAGGGTTTCACATAGTGGCTTAGGATATTTTCTACCTTCCTCTTAACAAAGGAGGCATGGGCATTATTGATATCAATAAACAAAGCACTCCTCTTTGTGCTAAGTGGATTGTGAGGGCTATTGAGAGGAATGAGGCTTGGAAAGTCCTTCTGAGGCACTGCATTTTTGTAAGTTCTCCCTATGGCAATAATTATTAGAAAAACATATGTTTCCACACTCTTTTGATTAAAAATGTCCTATCAAAATTGAAGGATCCTTTGTTGTTAAGAGAATTTAGAAAGCCTTCGAAGCTATTAACCCATATTTCATGTGTGTTGGGGATGGGTTTAGAATTTGTCTTTATTTTAGTTATCATAATCTTTGGTGATCCCCTATTATGAAAAGTACCAACCTTCCTCTTGTATAAACACCATGTATAAAGGTCTGCCACTATTAGAAATCTTATTTCATCTTGAGATTAGATCATGTGGCCTACCTTACAAAGAAAGTTTAATATATTAAGATCAGACTTGCCTTATATTCTATGTATTAAAAATTTGATGTTGGGTGTCATGCTCCATAAGATGGGTTTATAACCTTTGATTGCTTGGTGGAAAGATTGGTGAAAAAATTATAACACCGCCTTCATAAACTACTCTCATAGCTATAGGAATCCATTATGAATCCATTTTCTCTAGCTCTAGGAAAAATTAACAAGTAATAGAGTTTGAACTCCTCTCTTAGAATGTGGATTTATAGACTCAATATGATATGAAATGGTAAGCTAGAGCCCAAACTTTCACACTTTCTCTAGTGTTTTGTCTATCATGGCTTACCACTTTGGGAATGTCTCAAGCACATTGTGGTACTTAATCCTAAATGTCTTACTTGTTATAGACCTAAGTATTTTTTGCACCTATTCTAGACTTGCCCAATAACTCAAAAATCTCAACAATGGATTCATAATTTATTTCAATCTTTTCACCCAAAGTTTATCAATTAGCGAATGGATTTCTTTGAGGATAATTCTCAATGGACTGCATATATTGTTTTTCTATGAATTTTTTTCAAATCTATAATACTATTTATTATTGGAACACTTCAGTAAGACTATTATTAATAAATTACAAGGTATGGAATATATAATACTATTTCAAATATGAAAGTATATAAATTCAACATCTTTAACAATGAAGAACTCTCTCTTATATTTTTTGTTAATGATAATGTTTGTTATCTATTCAGTATTTCTATAGATTATTTCATCTCTAGGAGCTACTTAATAATTGGGGAAGTGCTCCAAGTACCATGAGCCAAGTTTCTCAAGACTAACCATTACATGTCACCTTCCACTAGTGCCTAGATGTTGGTGAAGCTTCTCCTACAACCGCTTCTCCACCCCTCCTCATCAATTAGGGGCATGGAGCCTACTACCATGCAAAAAGACTTCTCTTGTCCTATCTTAGTGGACCTCGCATGTGGAGGGTGGTGAGCCAGTGGTATACTACATGCCTTTACCTCTTTGTTGAGGAATAATTATTTCTTTGGCTCCTTATAAAACCATGTAGGAGGGGTGGGTTGTACTTGATCCTCCTTTAGGAGACCCATATTCTTAGATTGTTCAACATACCAAAGATGATCCTTCTCCACCTTGCTTTGATGTTGCTTCTTGTGTTTGATTTTTTCACTATCACATCTAGTTGTGATGACTCTTAATTTGATGTCTATTTCACTATAAAAAGGGGAGGTGCCACTTTGAGGAGAAGGTGATAGAGTCATTAATCAATGTGAAACCCTTTGATCGATGAAACTATGTGACAAATGCACATTGTATGTCTTAAGAGTGTCTGTGGTCTTGGGTATTAAATGTATCTTGATTTGGGGTTTATCAACTTTAAATTAATATCTACCCTTTACAGTTAGTTTGATTGAGGTGGTGGGTTATTTCACTCACTGACCACTTGTTGGGATATTTGTCATCATCATCATCATCATCATCATCATCATCATCATCATCATCATCATCATCATCATCATCATCATCATCATCATCATCATCATCATCATTATAAATAATAGCCCTTAAAATTATGACTTAGATTAACCCTTTATAAATTGATGAAAATGACCTTAGTTATGGAATAGTGGATCTATAATTTAAATAACCTAATTAATGGGGAGTGTTGCTTTGCAGTAGAAGGGAAGATACTATTTGTAAGGGTGTAACCCCATCTTGATGTAATAACTCGTAAAGTTATGAACTTCATTCTTACATTAGTTTTTGATTTGATTTGGCTTTAAGGATTGGAATTTTACTTAGGGGCATGAGCAAGTGTTGTTATTAGATCATCAAGGTCGATTTTGGACATTGACCTTATTATGTTTTTGATAATATTGGTGTAATATATATATATATATATATATATATATATATATATAAATGAAAATATGTTATAAGGGGTCATAAGACCATGACCATTATCTAAGAGGAAACCAATGATTTTTGGTAATGATTATAAATTTAAGTTATTATTTGGGAAGCTTGACTGTCAAGCTAAGAGAAAAGTGGAAAATGGAGTATATGGTTTTGGAAACCCTAAAACCTAAAATTATTGAGAGAGGCATGAAATCATGTAAATAAGTTATGGAGTTTCTATTCTTAGCATTTTGTTGTGAAAAATCCTAGAAAACATGCTCTATAGAAGAAGAACGTGATGGAGAATGGGATAACAATATTTAAAATGAAAGAAAAAAAGAGGAAGATATAAGAAATGTTTAAACTAATATTAACGCTAATATTTTTATCCAAATGCTAGGTTAGTAATTATTCTTTAAGGCATGCCAATTATTTCCCTAGATTCATAACTTTTATGAACATTGAACCTTGTTTTATCTCTTCCTTGAAAAGGTGTGTGAATTATTTTTTATGGTAATTATGATTTTATATGTTTGTTTACACACACACACATGTCTGTGTATACATTTATATGCATATATACCAACATATTTATAAATATATATATGCACATATACATTATATGAAATTTTTATACTTACCTGAAATCAGGCCTTAAACAATCCCTGGTGTGGATACATGAGTTCATAGTGATTCATTTTCTTGTTATGTGTAAATAATAAAATATGATTTATATAGTACCTTATTCTTGTACACTTTGGAAATGCCTATCATGGATGTACCTTTCAGTTACAAAACTATTCACTATGCTTGCATTCACTATATCTTTGTCTCAAAATTACTTATCTCTTAGTCCAACCATCATTATTATAATAATCAAGCCTTCTATATTATGTAAAAATCTCTAAACCTGATTATTATCCTTCACCGCTAGTTTTAGAATTGTACTTATTTTCTAAGATTCCTAAACACTTGTGACTTAGTCAGGCACATGGGTCAACACAAGTGTCCACTCTTTTGACAAAATGTCAAATGCCCAAAAGTCATCCAATTTAAAAAATAAATGTATCCTAGAGGTCAGCCTAAGTGCCTTAATGAAATATATTTATAAAAGGGATTAGTATATATATAATATTAACCCTTATTCATCCCACACCTAGCAATCACTTGGAAACACTAGTAAATCACGTACAACTCACACGGCAATTTACCAAGAAGCAATCAATCAAGCATTCAAGTGAGAAAATATGCCTTATTCATCCCTATTTCTATAATAGTCATAGGATCAATATTTCCATAGGTTTGAAGCATTCAATGAGTATCCGATGGGCCATATTTATCAAGTTACAAACTAGGTCATTGCATGTCTTTGCTTATCACACATTGCATCCTTGTACACACATAAGCTAACACATAGGGTAGAACTACATAAGTCTAAGGCCCTATTTAGAGTATTGTATATGTAGGCAACACCCATTGACAAAGGAGTCCTTGGGGCAACTTGACATCATGAGCCCACTAACCCATTTTTCCCATAGGCACTCTAAGGGTGAAGAGCTAGGGTTTGATCATTTGATAAAGATTAAAGACCTATGTGCATGATCTAAATACATTAAAATAAAGGCAATAATAAACCCAAAAATATATAGTTGGTTATATATGGATCCAGTTAGTATTCCATACAAGACACCTATATCAACATTACTATCCAAGGCCACATAAAGAATATTCTCAAAATCTAAAAACTATTCTAAGATCATCTTTCAGTCCACTTCTAGCATGTTCCAAATAGGAATTTCATGTGCATATTAAAATATTTAAGAATTATTTATTTTCTAATTCATTATAATAGCTATCAATAATTATACTTTACTATGTTTAACAATCTTAGTTGTATAAATTTATAATACTATTTACCTAAGTTTTCTATTAATTGGCCTACTCATTAAGTTAGTTCACCATCCTTGTGTAAAATCTAATATAATCCCATTAACCTTAGATAACCACACATATATAAATTTAAGGTTAAATATTTGGTGAACTCGACCTTTAGTCCCAAAACTCTAATGGACTCAAGGTTTCCTGATTTACTGTTTTCTTAATTTTTCATTTCAAATATTCAAAATTTAAAAATCACAACATATTTTTTCATAAAATCATTATTAATTTGGATAAAAAGGACCATTTTTATTCTTCTAACCCTAATGAGGGTGATATTATCCATCCCTCTAATCAGGTCTATGCTATCACTACTTCAAGAGGTAAGGTGGCCCATTCTATGGTTTCTAATGAAAGTAATCAATATGTCCTTCCTAAAACCCTTCCACCTCACACATATTCTCTATATGGTGTGTGTATGCATATTTAAATTGAAATACCTAGGGTTTGTGTTTATGAATCCCTCAAAGATCAACACATCGCTATAAGCAAGTTAATAAAAGAGTTACAAAAGCAAAATTAGTATTTCAGTGTAAAGATCACATCATTGTAAAATCAGATTACATACTTATAAAATCCAAAATATTCTAGTGTTAATCATGTGTTTTCATCTTCGTCTAGAAATGTTATACCTAACAAGGTTTCATTTACAAATGAAAAACTACAACAAAATACATCTAAAATAAGTGTTTCAAATATTATACCAAAGGCTAATAAGAGCCCAATTGAAATCTTAAGACAAATGCTTTGAAACAAAGTGATTTAATTACCTCCTCTACATCCTATAAGGAGATCAAAATACTATTGTGCATATCATATAATGCATGGGCATCATACAGATTGTTATTTTGCATTGAATAATAAAATATAAAAATAAATGATAGTGGTGATCATATCATTTATACATCAATCAACAACACACTAACATTATGATTACCCCTCCTAAAACACAAGTGAAAAAATAATAAATATGGGTATTAAAGGATAATTAGTATAAAAACACTTTCAAATGCAACAATTAGAGCAAGAAAATATTTAAAAGGAAATGCTATAAAAAATAACAAGAACAAAAGTTATGAAATCAAACTCAAGATAAGAAAATAAACATTCTAAAAATAGGGTTTCTAACAAATGAATTTTCAAAGCAATATATGCCTAAAAAATCAAATGATACAAACATGGTTGCTATGGATCCAAACAACATATATATTTCATGCATAGAGTAAAATATAGTTATGTAAACTACCACTCATTATATGCTTTCATCCTCAAATAAAGAAGTCAAGGCACAAATTACATCTTTTTCTAGTGTTCAAGAAAAGATACACAACTCTTCTTTATTCCATAACAAGATGAAACATTATAACAATGATGAACATACTCAATAAAAATAAACTTTAAATAAGGACTCCAATCTATGGTGTAGTTGGTTTTTACTACATGGATTCTCAAAATGATATATCAAAAGTTAAATAACAACCTAAAAAGTTATATCTTCCCTATACTAATAACACATAAGATTAGTATGATCCTAATACCACAAAAGATTGGTATGATCCTAATGATACCAATTATGTAGCATATGAATATGATACACATGATATAGAGCCTTTCGAGAAGAATCTCCTTGATGAGTACATTAGAATCTAGTATCACTTTTACTTGTACATGCCTTTTTTGTTTATCCTTTCAAATATTCAAAAAATCCCAAAACATTCAAAAAATTCAAAAATACCAAAAAAAATCAGCATGTTCATAGTTATACTATTTCTTATACATATGTTGTTTGCTCCATATTATTAGATAACATATCATTATTTTAATATATAAATAATGTTGCATGCTTTATTTGAGTGAATTATAGGCATACCTATATACACAATATATGCACATACAAATTTTGGGCCTTCCCTCCACTCATGTCATAAGTACGTTGGAGGTATATTCTTCTTTGATCATGATACATCTAGATTATATTATTCTATGATCACTTTTCATTATCATGTTTGAGCCTATATACTTACACATGCCAATATCCATGCTTATACCTTTTAAAATGTACTCGATATGTTATGTACTCAACCTTTTGAAAACACATATGTTTAGGCACTAGTATGCTATGTTCATGTTTGTTGCCTATATTTCATTGCATTCATTTATGCACTTCCTTGAGTGTGTTCCTTACTTGTTATTATCTTGAATTATATTTCCTATTTGAGAATTGAAATATACTCCATTGATTGTGGCCCCCGTGCCTTTGATTTTCTATTTTAACATTTGAATATGTCATTATTTGATGTATGGACATTTGAATATATCATTTTATGCTTTGTGGATATTTGACTAAGTCATGTCTCTTTAATTGTGCAACATGTGAACATTTACCTTGTATGAGGTCTCTTTAGACCATTTATTTTTGCTTTAATTTTGAGTTCCCTTGTGTGTGTGCTTGATTGATTATAATATTGTATTGTTACTCCCTAGACATTGCCATGATCTACAACATGTATCTTAGGACTTGATGTGATCACATATTGTGTGCCTCAATGCTATATATACCTATATGTTACAAGATCCAAACACAACTCATATAGTTATCTTATCCTTTTGAGGTAAGGTAACTACTAGATTATACTTCCCCTCACCTTAAAAGGGATGACATGTTGGTGGGGGCATGTCATAGATGCATGACTTCCGCATTTTTTTAGTTTCATATTACAATGGGGCCATGTCAAAAAGGCATGACCTCCACACTTATTCAATATTCAACATCCCTATATTACAATGGGGGCATGTTATGGAAACACGTTCTCCACATTTACACCAATTCTCGAGTTCTTCACATTTAGTGGGGGTATATCATATAATTATGTCATCCACACTTGCACCAATTTAAAATTCACCAAATTTCATAGTTATATGATTAAAATACACATTTGTGGCAATACTGTACTTTGGTATTATTATTATACCCAGCTTTCAACTTGAGACATATATAAGGTGCATATGTCATGCAAATGGCACCTAAAATTGTAAAAGCAAATCAATTTATGGATTTAAAATATTATCATAGACTATTATGATACCTAAGATGGACTATTATTGAGCTAATCTACTACATTAGTTGGTTCACCTTTAGAAGGTTGAGATGATTAAATCACTAAATATTACCAAACTTATAAGTTATATTTAGTTAAATCATCTAAATTTATGATAATTATAAGTTATATTTTATTAAATCATCCATCCTCAACATATATATAGTGTGAGTTGATTAAATTGCTCACACTTCCTAGGTTATGCATATATTTGGGTTGCACAGTTAAGATAAAATAAGCTCAGTGGCCATATTGAAACTTACCTTTACACCAAGGTTGGGGGAATTTATCCTCTAATATATTATATATATTAGAGGATAAATTCCCCCAACCTTGGTGTAAAGGTAAGTTTCAATATGGCCACTGAGCTTATATATATATATATATATATATATATATATATATATATACTTTTAGGTTCATAATTATCCCAATCTCAGTTTCAATGCTTCATAATGAGACATCCCTTCAAATCAAATTGCTAAAGTCAAGATGGTTGCATCGACGCACATGTGTACTCCTAACCTTAATATTATTACTTTAAATAATTTCCAATTCTTTCAATTTAAGATTTTAAAAACTAATTATATACTGTAACATGTTCTTGGTTGTAAAATAGTCACCAACAAAGTACTCAAGTTGGGCTTACACAAAGATAAGGTGTGTTATACACATATAGGTACACATTTCTTTCTTTTAAACAAGTAATTTTATTATTATATTAAAGGGGGAAAATGTAGATACAATAATATAATTTATATAGTACCTCAATATTATACACTTGGTAAATAACTATCATGGTTGTACTTTTCAGTTATAAACCTGCTTGCTATCAAAAGGCTTATGTTCACTATCTTTTTGTGCCTAAATTTATCATATCTTAGTTTAAACATTATTATTCTAATGACCAGGCCTTTTATACTATGAAAAAAATTATAACCCTGATTATTATCCTTCACTACCAATTTTAGAGTTGTACCTATTTTCCTAGCTTCTTGAACACTCAGAACCTAGTTAGACACATGTGTTGATTCAAGTGTCCACTTTTCTTAAAAAGTGTCTAATGCACAAAAGTCATAAAATTTGTAAAAAAATATATCCTAAAGGTCTACCTAAGTACCTCAATGCAATATATTTATAAAAAGTATTGGTATTTATACAAGATCAATCCTCATTCATTCCACACCTAGAAATCACCTCTAAATACCTAGAAATCATATCAACTCACAAGGCAATTTACCAAGAAGCAGTCAATCAAGAATTAAAGTGAGAAAACTTGCCCTATTCATCCCTATTTATATATCAATCATAGGAGTAGTATTTACACAGGTCTAAATCATTCAAGGAGTATCCCATGAACCATATTTTCTAAGTTACAATCTAGGTAACTACATATCTTTTCTTATAACTACATGTATTTGCTTACCATAAATTGCATCTTTGTACACAAATAATCCAACACACAAGGGATAAATACATAATTCTAAATCCCTATTCAAATTATTGGATATATAGGTAGTGCCCATTGATAAAGGGGTCCTTGGGGGTAGTGTAGACACTATTTTTGAATTATATAGCACACAATCTTGTATACTTGGAAAATACATATCATGGATGTACCTTCAACTTATAGACCCTTCTCACTACTGAAAGGTTCACATACACTATCTCTCTATGCCTAATTACTTATATTTTAGTCTGACCAATGTTATTCTAATGACTCAGATCTTCTATCTTGCCCAAAATGTTATAAACCTACTTATCTTCCATCTTTACAAGTTTTGGACATGCACCTATTTTGTAACTACCTAGACACTTGTGTCCCAGTCATATGCCTATGTCGATGTAAGTGTCATATTCCAACACAAGTGTCTAGTTCCCTAAAGTCATCCAATTTGCAAATGAAATGTATACCTATGGTTGGCCTAATTGCTTTAATGCAAGATATTATCAAAAGGATTGGTATAAATACATGATCAATCTTCATTCTTACTAACCTAGAAAGACCTAAAAAAGACCAATGCAACTTACCAAAATCACTAAATCAAATGATCAAGTGAGAAAAACTTCCCCGTCCTCTCTTATTTCCATATTAATCATAGGGACAACACATTTATAGGTCTAAATTAATTAAGGAACACTCTATGAGCCATATTTTCAAAGTTAAAAGCTAGGTCATTATTGTATTTATTTATCACACATTGTATGATTAACACACAAGCCACCATGTATGGGATAACTACATAAGTTTGAGGTCCTCTTTAGAGAATTGGCTATGTAGGAAAAACTCATTAACAGAGGGATTTTTAGGGTATCTCCACACTATGTGCCTACTAACCCATTTTTTCCACAACCACCATGAAGTTGAAGAAATAGGGTTTTGATATTTGAAAATATCAACAGTCCATGACCCAAATATGAATGCATTAGAGCAAAGGTGACACATAACCCAAAATTATCTAGGTGCTCACATCCAATTTTAATAGGTATTCTATACTAAATAACTATGATAGAGTTAGATAATATTATTGATGTAACCATCGCAGGTCGATGCAAGTGTCTATAGCAACAAAGGTATAATTTCTAGAATCATGCAACTAATCCAAAACCTAGATCTAACCTGCTTCTTACCTATTCCAAATCTAGATCTGTATTAGCAATGAAATTGGCTAAGTATCTTGTTTTATTTATCATTATAGTATCTAGCATAACTATACTTTCTATCTTTAACATCTCAACATATTAAATTAAGTATAAGTTCTATCTGAGTTTCACAATAAATTGGTATGCTTAAGAGATAGTCTACCATCCTTGTGTCCTAGGCTATCTTAACCCCTTTAACCCTATATTCCTTTAATCTATATTTTAGGGTTAAACATTTGGTGAACTTGATTCATGTGAATGCAAAAAATATTTTGATTCCTTGGGTTTTTAGTCAACTAGGGTTTCAATTTGTTATTTAAATTATGTAATTTTTCATTTCTAAGCAATGGAAAAAAGTAATAAAAACCTCAATTTCAAATGGAAGATAAAGAAACATTGATTAATCATCTCAATAATAACAAGGGCTTAATATATGCATTTTTATATGTTTTAAGAGATGAAATTAGTAAGCATGAAAAGGCTAAGGCTTCCTCACCTAGTGATGGTGACTCCTTAGAAGGTACTAAAACTGATTCCATACCAAACAATCTACCTACATCTAGTGGAGGTATGGAGTATGTCTTCCAAACTTTATTTTTTTAAACTAATATTACTACATCTACCATGGGAAACCTAAATCCTTCAACTCAAATACTAGTCTCAATGCCTATATCTACCCAACTTATGGATACACCTCCTTTGGTGACTTCTCAAATGTCCAACCTAAAATACCAAGAGGTGCAAGCTCTTGTCCAAACTATAAAAAATTTACAAACTAAGGTTACAAATAGTAAAAAAAATTAAATGAAATATCCATATGCTATTGATTCACAAAAGGTGTTGCATAAATCTCTTACACTAGAGATATCTTTTCACCCCTTGCCAAATGGTTTTGTTGCACCTAAGTTCACATTTTATGATGGCAAAGGTGATCAGGGACAACATCTCCAATATTTTTATGCCACATACCTTGATTATGCCTCCAATGATAAAATTTTGACCAAATTATTTCCAAGGACCTTAAATTATTATGCTTCAATTTGGTTATGTGATTTACCAACTCAATCAGTAAATGCCTTCAAACCCTTTGCATATCAGTTTTTGGCACACCTCTCTATTAACATTATCAAAAAGCTTTCCTATGCACAAATTACAAAGATCAAACTAAGAACCCATGAAATTATTAATGAGTATGTCTTGAGGTAAAATATAATGTTAGCTTAAATGATAAATCCCATGATAGATAAAGAGCTTCAAGATATTTTAAATTAAAGTTTTCTTGCTCCTTTACATAAGTCTATTATTTTTTTTTAAAATTAAATCTTTCAATGACTTATGCCAATCATTCAGGAGCATGAAGTGAAACTTATCTCACTAAATAAACTTAAGTATGTAGTGAACACACTGACTAAATCTACATCAAATACCAAGTTTAATATCAAACCAAATATAAGGTCAAACCTCTTAAGCCTAAAAAATAATCAACCACCACGATTAATGTAGTGTCATAACAACCTAATCAACATGTCTTATCTAATACACCATGAAGATAATTTACACACTTACTTGAGTCTCCTACTTCATTACTCTTGTGACTTGTAAAATGTCATATTATATCTCTCCCTCATCTTATAGAGGTTGATATGAGTATACCTCTACTCAAAGGGTATGACACAAATGCTTATTGTGACTATCACAAAGGCTCTAGGAATTATACAAACAAATGTTTGATCTTGAAGCATAAGATCCAAGACCTCATCGATGACCAAAACATTACATTTAATGATCTTCCAAAGGAATCAAGTTCAAAACCTAGTGACCACCATAAAAAGAAAATATTTAACAATCCTTTATAAGATCATTCAAATAAATATCTAGAAGTGTAAATGGTATATAATGCACACCCTCCTCTATCTCATCAAGATCACCCATTAGATGGGATTATTGGTACCTATACACGACATACACTTCCTATGGTTCAAATACTCTCCATTAATTTTGATGATCAGTGAGATTAGAGATGATGAATCAAATCTTTATTCCTTATTCATTCGAGCATACCTTGACCACCAACCTATACACAATGTTATGATTGATAATTGTGCAAGAGAGAATGTTTATACCATGACATTACTTATTCATATGGGCTATATAAATCATGATTTCCATCATTCGACTAGATCAATTAGAATATTTGATGGGACCTCACAATAGGTTCTTAGTGAGATTAAATTACCTTTATAGGTAGGTCTCACCCATGTGATTATTACCTCCTTATTTAAACATTCCATGGGTGTCTTTGATATGTTATTAGGATGACCTTGAATACATACACTTTGAGTAGTACCTTCTATAGTATATGGGTGTGTTAAATACATTCATGCCAATCAAGTGATTACATTTTTCAAAATTCCTTATGAACATCCACTTGAATAAGAGAAATTTATACCCAAGCACTTAATTATAAAACCTCCTAAGGTTAATACTCCACAAAAGGTTAAGTGACAAGTAATTTCCTTTTCTAGGTGCCAGTACTTGAGAGACCATTGCATTAGAGATCCATAGTTGGTTCCTCAGAATCCTCATCTACTACATATCATATTCAAATATCAAGAGCACCTACACATGATCCTATTATTATTGTTCCAAATAAAACACAAAGCACTCATTGCTGGGTTCTAAGTATCCTTACTCTTGTTATTTATTCATGAACACAAAGTATTATTAAACATACATAGATCATAATAGATCCTATAATGGCAAATATTAAACTATGCACACTTCTTGAAAACATCACCAGTTTATTACACCGGGTTCATAATGGGGAGATATGTAAGACTATCATTTGGATGCAATCATAGGATAGTATTTTCCTTTAATATATTCCAAAAATACTTTTAAAAAAATTCAAAAATATAAAAAAATGTTCAACATTTACATATCCTATCAGCTCCTTGGCATATATGTGGTAGGTTCCATGTTGGTAGATGGCATATTAATACTTCCTATATACACCTATTTCACACATCATCTGAGTGTGATTTATCCATACACAGATACATGATCTATGCACTTTTGGATATTGGGTTTTCTATCTACTCTTTTCACTAGGATGTTAGGGGCATCTACCTCTATGATCATGATATCTAGGTTATATCATTATATGGTCACTTTACATTATCATGTTTGAGCTCATATATGTACTTACACATGAATTTATCCATGCTTATACATTTCACAGTGTACTTGATATGCTATTAACTTAACATTTTTTTCTAACACATATATCCAAGGACTAGTATGATATGTTTATACTGGTTGTTTATGCTTTCATTTATGCACTTTTTTGACTGTCTCAACTTGCTATTATATTGCTTATTTGAGAATTTGAATATGATACATTATTTAAGGCTCTTATGGCTTTGTTTGCCTCTTTGACATTTGAATATGTCATTGTTAATTGTATGTTGACATTTGAATATGTTGTTTCTTGCTTTGTGGACGTTTCATTACATGTCCCTTAGATTGTGTAGCATTTGAACCTACCCCTTGTTTGAGGTCTCATTGGACCATTATCTTTTGATTTGGTTTTGAGTGATCTTATGTGTGTGTTTGATTGATTATTTATCTTTTATCATTACTATCTAGATGTTTCCATGATCTACATCATGTATCTTAGGACTTGGTGTGATCACATTCTTTGTGTTTTAATGATATATTTGCCTAGACATGTTTCCTCTATATGATACATGCTACATTCATAGTTTACATGGTTATCTTATCCTTTTTAGGTAAGGTAAATACAAGTTACTACTTTCCATCACCTCAAAATGGGGGGAAAATTAGTGGTGGCATGCCACGGAGGCATGACTTTCACATTGCTTCAGATATTTAGATCATAGGTTTTAGAAACATGTTGGCATTTTGGTTCATGTTACCTTTTTGTATGAATCTTAGCAATGTCCATTCATAATTGAGAGTATTTATTTTCTAGATATGAGATAATATTATTTGTGGAAATATCACTTAGGTCTTTTATTATTGTATCTTTTAATTTTCTATAGTAGAATCTTTGCATATCTAACTCTATTCAATGGTGGCTTTTCTTATGAGGTTGTAATGAACGAACCTAAAGCTCTTGAAGTTTTTATAATTTTAAAGGATTATTCTACCAAATTATGTTGGCCATGCGTGCATGTTATTTTTGGGATAGTGTAGATTTGATAGCAAACTAGATTTATATGAAAATGTAAAGTCATTTTTTATGCCTGTTGAGAAGTTTCTTGAATATCTTTATGCCAAACATATGGGTCTAGATTTAATATCATGGTTGTATTTAATTTAGAAACATTATTTTAGAAAGGAAACTTAAATGTGATATAATCACATTTAGGGTCTTAATTAAGAGATGCCTTATACCATAAAACTATCACAATATACAATGAAATATGTAAATAAATGCAATAAAACTCATATCTTTATTAGATTTAAACAATAGGAAATTAAAACTTACATATAATAATGATAACATAACAATATCAAATGAGATGCATTACAATAGATCCTCAAATCTCTACTAAGATCTATATCCTTAAGCTCCTTCCTTTCTGGATCAAGTGTAGCAGCATGTTTATATAGGCACAAGACCCACCTACTTACAATCATGCTCAAAAACTAACTAACATCATTAAATATTTGTAACACATCACTGTGTGACACAAACATTAAATTTTAATTACAATTCTAATGTCCCTTAATGCATCACAACATGAGGCATCGTAGTGAAGCATGCCACAAAGTGATATTAAATGAACTTGCAATAACCTTCTATGCTTAAAGAAATTAAATGTAAATGGTTAAGAGCTATAATGGATCTTCCCCCATAGCACATTGTAAGAACATATGCATCCAGACCAATTTTCACATAAGACAAGTCACATGGACATTGATACCTTGCAAGGTTAAGTCACAACACTTCACAACCAAAAGCTGCATGAAAGACTCCTTACACAATGATCCCATATTCCCATAGTTGCACATCAACACCCTACATAATAAATTACAACCTGGAACTTGTAAGAATTTAAATATCAATCCTTTGAATAAAACAAAATAAAGTCCTTCAAAATGAACTTACACAAAGCTTCATAAGTAACTACAAGTTGGCCCAAACCATGTGTACCATCAAAGGCTGCACAATACATTTACAAGAATTGGTGTAATACAAAACCAATAAAATTACACAACTTATGACTTGTTTAGTTACAAAAATGCATATTTTTATGAAGTTTTGGACTAGTGTTTTTGGTTGATGTAGGATTGGAAGTGAACTAAATGTTCCTACATCATACACCCCAAGTAAATAAAATAATCATGAGATCTTGCTCATGTGCCTTATACTGAACATATTCCATGCTGACCAAATATTATTTGTATTATTTATTACATGTTTTCTTATAAATTCTTGTGTCAGTCACATGTTCAACATCCTCATGATTCTTTTATGGTATCTACACTATCTAATCTATCTCTTTAGAATTTGAATTTATGCTTCCACTGTTATTTCCTTTATGATAAAGATACAATTTTTCCACATTAAAAATAAGAAAAATGTCAATTCCCTCAGGTAAATCAATCTCATAAGCATTATTTTCAAACATACACAACACTTTTCATAGTCCAAACTTCTTCCACTTCAAATTATTATATGTTCTTTTTGGAAATATCTCTTTCGTCAATGTGCTAAGACTAAGTCTCTTGCCTAATATTTTAATTTTATTTTATTCATGTTTGCATGATGCTTATATTACATTGTACTCTTCTTCAATTATTCACACACTTGATCATATATGTCTCACTTATGCTTTGTAAAATCTTCTATGCCAACAATTTTATTTTGCTCAATTTTAATGTCACATAGCTCCATAATTCCTGTTGGACTTAAACCATACACAATATGAAATGGTGTATTTCATGTCCTCTTATTAAATAAATTTTTATATGTGAACTAAACCTATGCCATAATATTATCCCATGTTTTTGGCTTACCTTCAATTAAACATCACAAAAAATTACCCAAACTCCTATTGACTACCTCAATCTATTTGTCTATCTAAGGATGATATGCTAAACTAAACTAAACTTGACATTCAATTTATTTCACAATGTCCTACATAAATGTCCTAAAAACTTCAAATATATATTTGATATTATATTATGTGTTAAATCATATAGCCTTACAATCTCCTTGAAAAACAAATTAGCTATGATTGTCACATATCTAGTCTTCTTACAAGCCATAAAATGTGTTATCTTTGAAAATATATAAAGTACCAAAAATAATAAATCATTTCATCTCTATGTTCTCAATAACCCTAAAAAAAATCCATACTTATATATTCCCATGGTCTCTCTAAAATAGGCAAAGGTTGATATGACCCTACATTCTAAATTCTCCCTTTTTCTAGTTGGCAAACTCTACATTCATGAACAAATTTATGCACATATGTGCTCATATGCAGCCAAAAATGTTTTTCTGCTACTTATGCTAATGTCTTGTGGAATACATCTAAAATCAGCTCAACATTGTAGTCTTAAATAACTTATTAAAATACTTGTTAAATTTTAGAATTTTTATTAAATCCCTGTAAATTTTTACACATAAGGGAAGTATACAAGAAATACAATGTAAATTTTAGTCAATGTTAAATACATTTTATGAAATACCTAGAAAATATCATACATGAGGGTAACCCATTATAAATACAATCTAAACAATTGTCAATTTATAGTTTTTACATGAAAAATATTAAATATATAAGTTGAGACCAATTTTTGAGCAAAGCATTTTAAATTTTAGTCATGGAATTATGATGAAAATATTTATAAATTTTGGAATAAGAGGGTATTCTTGGGTTAATACAACTTTTAGGGAAGCTTAGATTTTTTATGGAATATTTATAAAATTTCACTTAGTTAGATAATTTAGAATAAATATTATTTAAATATTTAGGTTATTATAGGTTTTTATAGTTAAAATTGTTATATTTTTGTTTTTGTGTGGGCTAAAATAACTTGTCATGGTGGTGTAGACACCTAAATTTGGTATTAAAAACTCGAAAACATAAAATTTGGCACTCAATGATTTTCTTGGACTTTGTGTACACATTTCAATCTTGTACATAATTCCCTCTATCTATATACCGACCTATTATCTTGGCTATCCCAATTTACCAATACACATATTCAGGATCATGAATTCTCATTCTTAGGTCTTGAGTACTAGCAATAGATGGACAAATGTAGTTGTGTGATTATGCCAATAATGTCTAATAACCCTCAATGACTATTTTTCAAAATGGGAAATCTCAATTAGTTTAAGATAAACATGTTTCATGGGTTCATCACAATGGGAATATTAAAGAGTTAACTATAAATGCATTTGAATCCTAAGGGTATACTCACTTGGATATTACATTGATAATCACTTGAAAGTTTGAGAAATTCATTATCACTCTCTTAAGACATTATCATAAAGGTATACACGTCTAAAAACTCATAAAACAAGTAACCCTATAACTAAGTCTGAATACACATGTAAGTCAAAGTTTCATGGTGTCAAGTGCTAAAATCCAAACATTACATTGCATTCTATATTGATAATGATCATGATCACATACACCTAAGTGAGAGAACTACATGAAATTTGATCCCTCTTCAGAGTAATGGAATGTAGGAAACACTCAATTACTCAACAAGGATTGGTTGGTGTTATCTATCCTATATTTCTAACTTCAAGGATCATCTTATGTTAAAAGTGTAATTAGGGTTCTAAATTAAAGAGAAGCAAAACAAGGATCAACACATATGACCAAGGGTGAGTGCACATATAGAATTCATATATAGGTCTAGGTGATATAGTATAAGGTGGTATAGACTTACACAATACCATAAGATCCTAGATAGTGCTATCCATTTTAGGGGTCTAATATTCACCAGTAGTGTCTGCATAGGGTTTGAGATATTTTTTCCTAATCTAAGCAATTTTAGATTAGAAATACAACATTTTCTAGGAATTTGATAAATACAGTCAGAAATTGATATCACTCCATTGTTTTGTAAACTTATAAATATAATAAGTGTGATATCAATCTATCATTTTACATTCATATTTATATGATTACTACCTTAGTTTACATAATTTAAATATTCATAGTTTTATCTTATTTATATCACATTAATAAAAAAATTAAAAAACATTTTGGTGAACCCGATCATTGAATTGAGTATGGAAAACCCCATGTATTTTATACCTTGGGGTTTGAATTTTATATTTGATTTCTAGTTTCCCCTTATTCAGATAAGCAAAACCCTAACATAGTTGTAATAGATATAGATAATTTATATTCTATGATCCAAGCTATTATTTTCATGGTTGCATGTTTCTTTCCTAAAATATACAATATGTTTACAATTCATGTAATGAAGTGGGTTAAATTTATCGACAATAAAAATAAGTATGATATTAATAATGATGAATACTTAACTCCTCTTAGTAACACATATTGCATGCATGTGGAATCTGAGATGATTCTAGTTACAACACAATGAGAAAAGCCATGTGTGACTCCTTTTATCCCCCACCACTTCCCCCCCCCCCCCCCCCCCCCCACATGTGCCTGCCCCCCCGACCTAGACATTAAGGTAGTGATAGCCACCATACCTCACTTACTATATCCAAATGATTATATTGGATATAGAGGTCTAAGTAATCAAAACATGAAGAGGTGATTAATCACATATAATATTTTGTAAATGTTGAATCTAAAATTTTAGGGTTTGTGATTATAAAGATATATCTTCCTAACACATGAGAAGTAGTGTACTTAGTGCTACCTCCAATGATGAGACTCAACCCTTGAATGAATCTATTTAGAGTTATACCATTATTACAAATCAGATTCTTACTATGATGCATTCCATAAATAAATTACAAAGACATGTCTAAAATTTATCTCTAAAGGTTGAGTCATTTGAAGGTAAACTTACTCATGCACAAACTCCTAAGCATGACACTATAAATTGCACCACTAACTCCCCTTTAAAACATACAAATCTAAGAATATTTGATCTTCAACATGGGTTAACAAAAAAAACATATATGACTAATGAATCATATAATTGGCATAATCTTAATACATCTCTAAGTGAAACTCTTATAAACATTCTTTGAACTAAATTGATCATATTACCTCCTCTACATCCTATGTGAAGATCCAAGTACCATTTTGCTTTATAGGGGTCTATGGACATCACACATATATGTGTCATGATTTGAAACATAAAATACAAGATCTTATTGATAGTGGCAACCTTACATTGGATACATTTATTAAATCACCATCAGATTCAAGCACACCTTATAAAATTGAGTAACCCACTAAAATTGTTGTTCCATCTCCCAAAGTTGAATTAATAAAAACAAGACCTAAAAAATATTTGATTAAGAAAGAGGCACCTATGAAGGAAATTCATAAGAAATATGTACCTAATAAGACTATTGTTATAAATGTGTTTTCTAAATTGAAAACCACAAAGCCTTCATCATTTCTAGAACCTTTGATCTATAGCTCTCACATATATGGAAAGAAATTCACCAATGTCATGGTTGATAAATCATATGAAATTAACATATGTAGCATGACACTTCTCAAGTCGCTTGGCTATGAAATTGAAATCTTGAATAAGAGTATTTCATGCAGACCAATCATAGGATATATTGAGTGGTTCATATCTGTTGGTCTCAACTTGTGTTGTACTATATTATACATTAATCCTACTTTGACCCAATACAATGCTATACTAGGAAACTCATGGATAATATCAATAGATGCAACACTTGATAATAATCATTATCACATTAAATTTTAGCTCCAAATAAAGATTATTTCTATTTATATAGATGAAATATCTCCAAATTAAGTAGAACAAGTGAAAATTGTTTCTTCAACTAGTGCTCAAGCAATGATATATAAATATTCTCCACATATGACCACAACTGGGTGCATAATACCAATGATAATGAATATATTAAAGAGTAAATATAAATTAATAAAATAATCCCAAAATATGGTGCAGTCAATTATACATACCCTACTATAAATAAGGAGGATGATATAAATTGGAGTAACATGTCCAAATTATGGGATAAATATGGAAATACACTTGATGATTATGACATATATGATATAAGATATGCATATAACTATCTCATTAATGGGATCATTCGTTAGCTCAAATATAATATACTATATATACAATCTTATTAATTTATTTCTTGATCACATTCTCTAGATTTGACTGATTATTTTCTTTATTTTTATATCTTGACATACATGTGTACATATTCCTTTGTATTGACTATTTTCAATTCCTTGGCTTTGTTTTAGTTATGATGTTTTATTTGGCCCTTGCCTTTTGATTTTTTATCTTGATTTGGACAATCACGATAACTATCTTATGATGACACATCCTTTGCAATAGTCTGATCCTGGTGCACATTCCTTATAACATACTACTTATCCACCCCTCCATATTGACTATATAAGCTTGATTTTATCATAGAATACATTGAACTTACATGATTACACGTATGATATGCCTACATATCTTATGACATATCCATACACATTGATTCTTTACCATTGGTGGCATGCATCTTTCTATCTCCACATACTCTTTGAGACACAACTTTGTGATTCACACATATAGCAAGGGTATATTGATTGCTTCCACTTCCTTGAGATTGCTTTGTTATTAAACTTAGTGTACACTATCCATTGACATATGCTATGGATTGTTAGGATCCATTATATTATTGTATTTATGAAGACTTTCCTCTTGGACTTGATTAATTAAATAAATAAGTGTTTAAATTTAAAAATATATAAAAAAAATAAAAAATTCAAAAAATACAAAACCAAGACCTAAGAATGACATGATTTACTAGTATAAATGATTGATTAATGTTATTTATCATATACATGGTGAATTAAATATCCATTTTATATGAACATGATTTTCATAGTATACATGAATGGGATGTAAGACATACAAGTTACATATGATACACATACATACAAATGTAGACATTATTTACACCCAAGGACAACCTTTGGGGGCATGCTTATACTAGGGGCATAATTGTACACTTATCTGGTTATATCTTTCTATATTGATCCATTGGTCATATTAGACTACTAAACATGGATTTATCTTGTTTATACTCTCTACGGTGTTGTTTCCTATGGATATTACACTTTAATATACTATATGATGATGTTGATTAATTATGCAATCTAACATTGCTTGATTTATGTGTGTTTATTATTACAAATGACTATTGAGTGATTATATTGTTGATGACTACTAATGTGTGGATAATTTTTATATTTATCTTGACATGACATTTTTATGCCTTAGGCTACATGTTTATTATATGATTGGATGATCTACTCATGCTATGATGACATATTCTCCTCTTGTTAGCACATGCTTTACATGCTTACATTTTTCTATATAACATAATGCATTTAACTCTTTTCTTTTCAGATGATAGTTTGTAATCTACATTCCTCACCTCAAAAGTGGGGAATATTAGTGGAATTGTCATAGACATCATGCCTCCTTACATATATAATTTATATAGTTGGGAGTAAATTACAAGATTTATAGGGTTCAAATAGGGTTAGATTATCAATTTGGTTTAGATTACGAGATAAATATATACAAATTGAGATAGATTTATGGCATATGTAGAACTTTTACAGGTACATGAGTGGAAGGTTATTATATTTATTAGATTTGGGGTAGAATGACATATATATTTTATGGTATTCTATATAATATTAGTACATTTGGATTAGCTTGGGGGCATAAACATTGTTTATGCACACACTATTACAAATTTCTATCTATTTTTCAAGTTGGCATTGAAGGTATTTAAGGTAACATTATGAATCTAAAATATGTTTACAATGACCTAGTATTGGGCTCCAAAATTTTCATCTCAAATATATTATGGGTTCAATATCACTTAAATGAGTAGTGTGGTTGACGTTATATGTCGTTCAATGGTTTAACACTACTCCTTAGTCATGAGGGTTGGGGAATTTATCTTCCCAACCATGATTTAATAGTGGCACTCACTTTGGGGCGTAATTACCCCATCAAATTTTCCTTGGGGAATAATCACTCAATGAATTTTTCCTTAGGGCATAAACACCGAGACTTGAAATCTACATAAGGGAGCACTATTCACCTACTTACAACACACATATTCCTTCTTTGATCTTAAAATACCAAGTATTTAATTGATCTAGTTTACTTCACTTTTCATATCATATATGGATATTTATTGATGTATATTTCATTACAAGTTTTCATGGAATAAGATAGACACTCAGAGCCTTCTCCCAAAGACAAAATATGGTTACACACTAAGGTACACAATCTCTTTATCCTTTTTAATCTAGCATTTTTAATACTAGAATGAAAGGGGGGATTTTTAGACACTAAAATATGGTATTAGACACTTTCAAATGCTAGTTTTGACTTATCTTTGCCTTACACAACTCGTGCCTACACATATAGATCTAGCATACCCTATTCTCATATCCATTTACTTTGTATAGGCCTGACCTTTCCAATTTTATATCAGTCACCTACATGAATTCTCTATCCTGTGCCTATTTTGCTCATTATCCTAATCAAACTATCTCTTGATCATAACAACATTGTTCATGTTTTCTAGACACCTTTGGTCACACCCATACAAATGTGGCTAATAGATTTGCCCACTTGTACTAGACCCATTCATAGGCCATTTAATGGTTAATTTACCAAATTTAAATCATTATTATGGGTCAACCCATACATTTTATATGTCAATAGGATGTAAATTTACCTAAGGTGTCATATATTCATACACAATAGGCCTAATCATATTTATATCTAATAGTTATTAAACATACATCTATTTACTCACTTGAAACCACTTGTACATTCAAAAGAACAATCCCAAAGCTCCCAAATAATACATCAATCACAATAAACATGATGTAGATAATTTTGAATCACCCTTAAGCTAATTCAAGTTTTCCCATTATCAAATTTTAAAATTTAGACCACATGTTTCATTCATAATAAAGGAGCACTATTGCACACATACACCTAACTGAGAGAACTCCATGTCATTTGAGCCCTCTTCAGAGTATTTAAAATATAGGCAATGCTTAACCACTTATTGGGGGATGATTAAGGTTATATCAACCCAAATTTTACATTTTATTTTACAAGCAAACACGTGTCAAAAATGGAACCATGGTTTTGAAGTAAAGGAGACAAAATTTTGGTCTTGCACATAAATTGAGCTTTTGATATTATATAAAATAATAGTTTAGAAGTATGAGTAATGACCTATGCAAAAATAGTAAGGCATATATTATAGGGACATTTATATAAGAGGTCAGATAGTTACAACTGACTAGTCATCCAATTGCTATCAGATTTGTCCAGGTAGGTCTAAATAGTTAGTTTACAAATCTAAGCGACTCTTGGTCTAGTTTTAATCCTTCCTACAAACTCCACATAGTTTAAACCTACACAGACCTAAAACAAGATAAGTATATTAATCCTCTTGGTCATTTATATAAATTATAAAGTGAAATTATTCAATTATACTTTGTTGTAGCATTCATGTATGCTGTAATATAGACATATCTTAAAAAATCATAATTATCATAAGTTTTATCTTATTAGATCACACTAAATAAAAAATAAAGTAAAACAAGAAGCTCGTTATGGTTTAAGTGGAATAGTAGTGTTATGAAAAAGAATAATAGTATTACAAATTTGAAATCATTATAACATACCATCTATACATTATTTCAATAAAGATATGAATTTTAGCGAAAACCATCATTGCTCAAATAAATTTCTTGATAACCAATTTTTTTAATGAGTTATTTCCCTACCATCATATTGATAGTACAAAATCACTTTTCCTACACCATCAGTACCAAAATCAAAATGGTATTATTTTCTCTACTATAATAGGCAACTCTGGTCATAAACAAGAGCATTCTTGAGGTTTATGATAGTGGGGTTTAAGTGTGGATAAGGCCATTCATCTCTTTTTGTTTATAGATCCTTCTAATATGATTTAGGGTATAAAATTTATCATAGTGTGGTCTTAATACATCCTCATTTAAAAATATTATCCTATCAACCATTATTATTATTGCGATTTTGATTAGGAACAATATTCTTAATAGGCTAGATGTACATGGTGTGTAATGTAAGGTGACTACATGGTTGAGTGACTTTACCCTTGTGAGGTTCCAAGGATTTGAACTATATTAATTATGAGAGTCACAAGGTTTAGGGATGGGAGTATCAATACTTGTAATTGAATTTAGTATTCATCTCAACATTAAAATCTAGACAATAATCTATTCTGAGCTTGATAAGGCCTCATGGGAAATTCTTATGCTTTGAGATAGATCCTTATGAAGCCAAACCTTTAATTGCAAATTTTATTAAACTTATTATAAAATTTTTATATAAAAATAGTGTTTTTGGCTATCATAAAATCATGGACCCTTTTCTCCATCCATATAATTCCCCTAATTGGCATATAGATCATTGGTAACCCTTAGTGTGAAAGTTTCAAGAAACTTGTCTAGGGTTCTACATATCGACACCTAGCATTCTAAACTAAAACATTAAGATGAAGCATTATAATGTTAGGATAATATCAAATTAGCTATCTTATATTTTCATCATCTTGTTGTTCCCAAAATCTATTACTCATTTTTTGGGACAACATTTGAACTATTTTGTTCTCCGTCTAGCAGAACTAAGGACTCTACAGGCTAATTTCTATGGACTCCATAGGCTTTTTTCTATGGGCTCTGCAGGCTTGGTTCTATGAACTCCGTAGGCTTGATTCTACGAACTCCATAGGCTTGGTTCTACAGACTCTACAAGCTGATTTCTATGGAGTCTACAGGCTTGGTTCTATGGACTCTATAGGCTTGTTTCTATAGACTCTGTAGGCTTGTTTCTACAGACTTTGTAGGCTTGTTTCTACGGACTCTACAGGCTTGGTTCTACAGACTCTGCAGGCTTATTTCTACGGACTCTATAGGCTTGTTTCTACAGATTCTATAGGCTTATTTCTATGAACTCCATAGGATTGGAACTATGGAATTTATAGGAAAGAAACAAGTTCCTAACACTTAGGCAATTTCAAGATTGGTTCAACGCCGAGATTCAACCAAAAGGTTCATCAACAAGCTTCAAACAAAGGATTGAACTATTGAACCATTGAACCATTAAACCCCACTTTCAACAGGTTCAAAGGTTAAATGACATTGGCAAGCTTAAAGAGTTAAGCACTTTAGTAAAAGTTCAAAGTTCAACCGCTTCGACAAGTTCAATGGCTTTAAAAGACTTAAATGAAAGAAGGCTTCAAACAAAAGATTGAACCGTTGAACCGTTGAACCAAAGTTGGTTCAATCAGTCAATTCAATTAAATGATTCAAGGGAGTCCCCCAAAGCCATAAGGGCAAGTGCCCTTGTGGAGGGCAGTGAACAAAAGGGAACAAAAAGATATCCTTCAGAAAGATTTTTCATAGCTAATTTTACAAGGGAAATCCTTCAAACAAATTGTCTGAAGGAATGATCAAAGGCCCGATGGGAAGTGACTAAGGCAAAGGAAAGAAATCCTTCAAACAAATTGTCTGAAGGAATTCCTTCAAACATTTTGTCTGAATGATTTGAAGAAGAATGCCACCTGAAGGATCTCGAAGGGCAGGTACCCTTGTGGGGGGCTCTCAGCGACTAGGAAATGGACCTTTCTAGAGGGTTGAAGGGACACCTTCCCTTTGGGGGGTTCCAAAGATATAAAGCCGAAGGAATTTCAAAGCTTCGAAAGACTTAGAGAAAATAAAGGCTTCTAAGAAAGAGGATGAACCATTAAACCTTGAATCACAATGGTTCAAAGGTTCAACAGGTTCAATGGTTCAATGAAAGTTCTGAGCAAAGGAAAGGAGTGGAAGATTCCAGAGACCAGTTCAAAGAGATGGTTCAAGTGAATGAACTAGGAAAATGAATGAACCAAAGAAGTGACGAAACCAAAGAGCCAAGAAGGCCACCCAAACTGTTGAACCAGTGAGCTAATGACGTCCCCGTAGATGTCAAATTTAGGGTAATGAAATATCTATTGATTTTCAAATGTGGCATAGAATCTGAAAACAAACTCAATGACCAGTTGAAGAGGGAGCCGAAAGAGCTAGCAAAAAGGGAAAAGATAGCTCAAGAGCTCAAATTATAATAGGAAAGAGGGAAAGACCAAAAATATTTATGAATGAGTTATTTCCAGTAGGTGGAACAGTCCACTAAGTAGACATCTGAGCTAGCAATCATTAAAAGGTGCAGCCTAGTTTTCTTCCTTGACAGGAAAGTGAGGGGACATCTGTGTACCTATTGGGGGAAAGATTAGACGATCTATGCAGAGGAGAAGATATTTTGAGATGAATTGACATGCCATAGTTAAGGCAGATGCCCTGTTCCAACATGGCCCCTTGACAAAATTGAAAATGCGTTCAAGGCATTAATGCAGCATGGGCCGTTCTATGAAACAAAGTGCCAAGTCTTTTTGGGCTGCTATATATTATAAATCTCTTCTTCTATGCAGAGGAGATCTTTTTGGTTATAGAAGTAAAACTCTGCCAAAATTGTGAGGCGATCACTGAGACTTTGAGCTCAGATTATTAATCATATTTCTTTATTTAAATGAGAAAGCAAGTTACTTTCAGACTTTGTGCCGTAATAGCTTGTGTCATTTAGGAGATTGTTCTTATGTCTATTTCCTGAATGTGTTCTTGTCCATTTAAAGAAATAAGTAGAATTAGTAGAAGTAATCAAGAAGGTGTCCTGAAGCCAACTATGGGAAGACTTTGTGCTACCACAATTGTCTTTAGTGTGTCTATTTTCAATTTATTTATGTGTAAAGGATCTTGTGATGACTTTGTGCCCCCATTATCCTTTGTATTTCACTCTTGGGCAGTTGAGGTGAAGACTTTGTGCTATACCTTTTTCTGCTAGTTACTATGCCCCCTATTACCAATTACTTGTTACCTATCAGAAAGAACTCTTTATGTTTGCTGTAAGACCACTTCTGAAAGAAGAGAAGTGCCTTTAATGTTTTCACCTAGATTTCTCTTTTGTTTGTGAACATCATCTCTTAAAGAAGAGAGATGGATGGTGTTAAGCTACCCCTAAGTGATATTTTTTGCACACACACATATATATATATATATAGTATATAGCTCCTCATATTTTATAGGGAACCTCCCCTTGATGAGAGGAGAGATTTGTCCCCTTTTGATGTGGTAAAACTGCACATTTGGTTGACCAATCTCCTTATGCTGTGGTTGAAATCACCTATTTTTATCATTAGTTAGCTGGCGATATAATATTCACCCAAAATTTTTTTGGCGACTCCACTGGGGAAGAATGAATAGTTTCAGTTCTTATCCTTATCCATTTTCTCCACTAGGGATCAACGAGTATTTCCAATCCTTTTTTAGTCTATTCAAATTGAAGCATTTCATATCGGTGGGGAATGACATGAAGTAGGAAAGAACACTGCCAGTTTCACACCAACAATTTTTTGGCAACTCTGCTGGGACATAATAATTTTATGCAATTTGAAGCCTCAAGCTTCAGATTGAGGCATCACTTGTGTCTTATCCATTATCATTATAGCCTTATCTATTTTCATTATATACTCTAAGCTATAAAACTAGAGATGTTGGAGATCGAGCGTTTCATTTCAAAAGTCAATTCTCTGCCAGCTCCACGCTAATAGTTTTTGGCGACTCTACTGGGGAAGAGCGCGTAGTTTGAAGCCTCAAGCTCCAAGCTAAAGTAGGGCCAGTTCTTTTCCATTTTTATTCTACAATCTAGCAAATCCATGCTATATAAGAAGCTAGAGAGCCCAAGGTGTTGTTTACCCTATTTTTGAGTTAGTGCAGCAAGGCAATTTTTATTTGTTTCCTCCACAACTTCAAGTTCAACATATTAGGAGTCTTCTTCCTACCAATACCAAGTCACCACTACAAGGTAGAGTTTTTTTTTTGATGTTAGCAGAGCTTTGCCTATATATACTCCACCTAGATTTGTTATCCCCACTTTCCATTATCAAATCATGGCGGTTCAAGGCCCCTGGGGTAACTCTTTTGGCCCACTCAATTTAACTCCACCTCTACATGAGCTACCACACAATTCAAAGAAGAATTTCACCAAATTATTTGGTGATGGGAGAGTTCATCATGATGAACAAATTGCAGCCTTCAACATAGCCTGTGGCGTGATAGGCATGGAGTATGAGGACGTGGCAGTCAGGCTGTTTATGGAGACATTACAAGGTGCTGCTATAGACTAGTTCTATCATCTACAGGCCCAGACTGTGACTGACTAGAACTCTCTTAAAGCCAAGTTCGAAGCTAGGTTCAAGCCTACAGAAGATGCACATGCCTTGCTAGCCTAGCTCACATAGATGAAGAAAGAACCTCATGAACCTATGAGGGACTTCATTGCCAAATTTGACAAGCTGAGGAACATGATTCCTATAATTACTCAGCCAATACCTGAGAACTTTAAATGTTTCTTCATCAACTCATAGCTACATGAAGTGAGTTTTTTGCTGAGATGTGCTGGCCACACAGACCTTGCTGCTGCTTAAGATTTGGCCACTGAGGTGGAAGATGACCTAATCTTGGCAGGAAAGATAAGGAGAGATCCTAATAGAGGTAAATTTTCTTCATCTTCTAAATATCCATCTACAAACACCACCGATCTAATGGTGCAGAAGCTAGAAAATGAGTTGCTTGTTCTTAGAAAGAAAATGGTGCAAGGGATGTCATCTGCCCCTTCATACAAAGATATACCAAGGAGGACATTCCCTGATTAGTCATACCAAGGCAATGCTGCTAGGTATCAAGGGCAACCAAATAATTTTCTTCCCCCTCAAGGGAAATTGACCATTGAAGCACCTCCAACCAATTCAGCAGTTGGAAATCTTGAAGTAGAATTAGATTTCTCTTTCTAGCTTGAGTTGAACCCAGAAGATGATGCTAATCTCTTCACAGAGGGATAAGAAGAATTAGCTGGCGACTCCAACATTGGTTTCCTCAATTACCAGGATGTACCTAGAAGTGAAGGTAAAGCAGTTTAGGGGTCATACACTATGTTCACCTGGTCCAAGAATTAGTCAGCCTAGCAAGCTGATAAATAAAAAATAGAGGAGTGAGCTCAGCCTACAATTTCAATTGCCAAACGAGGAACTTCTTTGCCTTTCTAACCAAAGGACCCAATGAGTGATAAAAAAGTAAGTACTTCAAGTATGCCTTCACCTTCAACTTCAATTCATAGATCAGTCCTTCCCCGCTAAAAACCAAAAGGATGAACTGCCTTTCCCTGTTCCTAATTCATTTCAAATGTTTGACATAGTCGACCATATCAAGAAGACTAAAATTCAAATGTCCAAATTTGAATTCCTGCAATCTAACCTTGAGCAGTTGGATAAGTTAGTTCAGTGTGTAAGGAATAAAACCATCCTTGTAGGACATGCTACTCCAAAGGTAACTCCCACATCCACTTGGAATAACCTTGTCATTACTCCTCTACTTCTCTTGGAAGGACTAAACCATTTTATGTCTCCTTGCTGATAAATAGACACCAGCTGAACAATTACATCATAGACTCAAGTGCGTTTGATAATGTCATGCTTGCCAAAGTGGCAGAATATCTTGGTCTCACACTGACCAAGAAATTTGGGAGATGTTTCTCCATGGAGGAAAAATAAGTGCCACTGCTGGGACAAATCAAGGATGCCCAATTTGCATTTGCGGCATTCTCAGACAAGAGAATTAAGATGACAGTCTTGGTGGCCGACGTCCCAGCCTCATACAACATTCTTCTTGCAATTTTTTTTTGTAAGGATGTTAGTGGTGAGTTAAGCATGGACCTATCTGAGGTGAGAATACCTGTCAAAGGCATCATGCAGATATTGCTCCTTGAGAAGGAAGCAAAATACATTGTCACTAAAACATCAACGCCTAAAGCTCAAATTTTATTTGAGTCTTCAAGCATGGGTAATTACTTCAAAGCCTTATAGGTGGTGATCCAAGAATTGATTTAGAGGAGACAACAAAATAATTAATAAAGCACAGTGTAGGTGCAGAAGGACCCTCCCCTCCAAATGAAGGAAAATTTGAGAAAGGAGTAGTTTTTGGTGGCGTATGGATTCTGGAATTTGATAGCAGTTGCTCTTTTACCAGTGTTAGAGCTAGGATTGTTCTAATATCTCCTCAAGGAGATATTTTTCCTTCTTCATACATGTTGCAATTTAGAAACACCAACAACACTGTTGAGTATGAATATCTGTTGCTCAGGTTGAAGGTAGCTCAAGACATAGGTGTTAAACTCCTTCATGCTAAAGGAGATGCTAAACTAATGGTTTATCAGGTGAGGAACCTGTGTTAAATCAAGAACAAAAGATTATTCCATTACCATAATCTGGTATGGGATTGTATTGAAAGTTTTGATGCTTTCAATATATTTATAGTGCCTAGAGAGCTTCATAGTCATGCAGGTTCATTGGCTGTCCCTGCAACCTTCATGGTTCCTCACCCTGATTTCAAAGATAATAGGTACACTATCAAACTGGTCTTTCAACCAAGTATGCTTGATAAAGCTAACCATTGGTAGGTGTTTGATGCTAACAATCAAATCATGTGCTTCACTAGGCCAGAAGAGTAACAAGCTATGGTATTGGACCATACTACTGCACGCCAAAGTAAGGAAAAGAAACTCTTTGCCAAGAGAGCAAGGATTTATGGTTTTCTGATAGAAGACCATGTCTTGCCATGGGGCAAGAAGAGAGAACCAAAAGGAGTGCACAGAAAATGTGATTCCTGTTGGAGAGTTCCATTTGCCCATCATCGATTTTGGGGAGAAAATGGTTTCTTGCTGGTTTATTAGGACAAAACACCATTTTCATTGCCTTACAGTGGGCAGCATCTAAAACACTTAGTATCAGATAAGTCTGGTTGTACATATGTATATTTGTAGTCTTTAGTTCTATTTTGTGTTATTCATTTTCATTTCTTTTTGGTGCCTTTTTTTTTTGGGTAGCATGACTCTATAGCCCAATGGCATACTTAAAGGCACTGGAGATTCTGGTTTCTACTCCCTTCAATTGTTTTTAAAATCAAAGGAAGTTCCCCAACTAGAGCCAGTTGTTGTTTCCAAAATATGTTACTCATTTTTTGGGATAAAATTTTAACTATTTTGTTCTCTATCTAGTAGAACTATAAACTTTGCAGGCTGATTTTTATGGACTCCATATGCTTGTTTCTATGGACTCCATAGGCTTGGTTCTACAGACTCCACAGGTTTGGTTCTACGGACTTTGTAGGCTGATTTCTACAGACTCTGTAGGCTTATTTCTATGGACTCTATAGGCTTGTTTCTATAGACTCTACAGGCTTATTTCTACGGACTCTACAGGCTTGTTTCTATGGACTCTGTAGGCTTGGTTCTATGGACTCTGCAAGCTTGTTTCTACAGACTCTGCACGCTTGTTTTTATAGACTCTGTAGGCTTGGTTCTACAGACTCTATAGGCTTGTTACTATGGACTCTATAGGCTTGTTTCTACAGACTCTGTAGGCTTGTTTTTATGAACTCTATAGGCTTAGAACTATAGACTCTATAGGAAAGAAACAAGTTCCTAACACTTAGGCAAATTCAAGATTGGTTCAACACCGAGGTTCAACCAAAAGGTTCATCGGTAAGCTTCAAACAAAGGATTGAACCATTGAACCATTGAACCCCGCTTTCAATAGGTTCAAAGCTTCAACGGGTTCAAAGGTTCAATGACATTGGCAAGCTTAAAGAGTTAAGTGCTTCAACAAAATTTCAAAGTTCAACCGCTTTGGCAAGTTCAACAGCTTCAAAAGACTTAAATGAAAGAAGGCTTCAAATAAAAGATTAAACTATTGAACCATTGAGCGAAATTTGGTTCAATCGATCAGTTCAATCGAATGGTTCAAAAGAGTCCCACAAAACCTGAAGGGCAAGTGCCCTTGCGGAGGGCAGTGCATAAAAGGGAAAAAAAAGATATCTTTCAAAAATATTTTTTATGGCTAATTTTACAAGGGAAATCCTTCGGACAAATTGTCCAAAGGAATTCCTTTAGAAATTTTGTCTGAAGGAATGATCAAAGGCCCGATGGGAAGTGACTAAGGCAAAGGAAAGAAATCCTTTGGACAAATTATCCAAAGGAATTCCTTCAGACATTTTGTCTGAATGATTTAAAGAAGAAGGCTGCCCAAAGGATCTCAAAGGGTAGGTACCCTTGCAGGGGGCTCTTGGCGACCAGGAAATGAACCTTTCTCAAGGCCCGAAGGGACACCTTCCCTTCAAGGGGTTCCAAAGATATAAAGTCGAAGGAATTTCAAAGCTTCAAAAGACTTAGAGAAAACAAAGGCTTCTAAGAAAGAGGATGAACCGTTTAACCTTGAACCACAATGGTTCAAAGGTTCAACGGGTTCAACAGTTCAATGAAAGTTTCAAGCAAAGGAAAGGAACAAAATATTCTAGAGACCAATTCAAAGAGATGGTTCAAGTGAATGAACCAAAGAAGCGATGGAACCAAGGAGTCGAGAAGGCCACCTGAACCATTGAATGAGTGAACCAATGACGTCCCTATGAATGTCAAATTTAGGGTAATCAAATATTCATTAATTTTCAAATGTGGTACGGAACCTAAAAAAATCAGCGACCCGATGAAGAGGGAGCCAAAATAGCTGATAGAAAGGGAAAATATAGCTTGAGAGCTCAAATTGTAAAAAGAAAGAGAGAAAGACTAGAAATATTTGTGAAGGAGTTATTTCAAGTAGGTGGAACAGTCCACTAAGTAGACATCTGAGCTAGCAAACATTAAAAGGTGTGACCTATTTTTCTTCCTTGACAAGAAAGCGAGGGGACAACTACATACCTATTGGGAGAAATATTAGATGACCCATGTAGAGGAGAAGATATTTTGAGATGAATTGACATGCCATAGTTAAGGCAGATGCCCTGTTCTAGCATGGCCCCTTGACAAAATTGAAAATGCATTCAAGGCATTGAATGCAGCATGGGCCATTCTATGAAACAAAGTGCCAAGTCTTTTTGGGCTGCTATATATTGTAAATCTCTTCTTCTATGCAGAGGAGGTCTTTTTGGTTATAGAAGCAAAACTCTGACAAAATTGTGAGGCGATCATTGAGACTTTGAGCTCAGATTGTTAATCATATTTCTTTGTTTGAATGAGAAAGAAAGTTACTTTTAGAATTTGTGCTGTAATAGCTTGTGTCATTTAGGAGATTGTTCTTATGTCTATTTCCTGAATGCATTCTTGTCCATTTAATGAAATAAGTAGAATTAGTAGAAGTAATCAGGAAGGTGTCCTAAAGCCAATTGTGGGAAGACTTTGTGTTGCCACAATTGTCTTTAGTGTGTCTATTTTTAGTTTATTTCTATGTAAAAGATCTTAGGATGACTTTGTGCCCCCATTATCCTTCATATTTCACTCTTGGGCAGTTGAGGTAGAGACTTTGTGCTACACCTTTTTCTGCTGGTTACTATGCCCCTTGTTACAAGTTACTTGTTACCTATGAGAAAGAACTCCGACTGTTTGCTGCAAGACCACTTCTGAAAGAAGAGAAGTGCCTTCATTGTTTTCACCTAGATTTCTCCTTTGTTTGTGAACATCATCTTTGAAAGAAGAGAGATGGATGGTGTTGTCCTACCCCTGAGTGTTATTCTTTGCATATATATATATATATATATATATATATATATATATATATATATATATATATATATATATATATATATATATATATATATATATATATATATAGCTCCTCATAGTTATAGGGAACCTCCCCTTGATGAGAGGAGAGATTTGTCCCCTTTTGATGTGGTAAACTTGCACATCTGGCTAACCAATCTCCCTATGCTGTGGTTGAAGTAACCTATTTTGCCCATCAGTTAGTTGGTGACAAAATATTCACCCAACACATCTCATAGAGTATCTAGAGTGAGGGTGAAATTATCCATTATCTTTATTGATTTGAATTTTACATGTGTTTCTAGTGATAATGCTTGGTTATTATTCTACAAGGATTGTAGTAAATTAAGAGGCATGTTACTTTGATATCCTCACTTTATTATTATCTCAAGTAGCATTGTAATCATTCTATATCTCTTTTACGACATTAAAATTATATCATATATTTTTAGGTCTAAATTACTACATTGTTCTTGGAAGCTTGTATGATGGTAAATCATGATAGTTTGAGCTAGAATGGTATCTAATAAACATATTATGGGTAGCTAGTTATATGTGGTGATAAACTAGTTATAGGTTTTGACTATACTAGATCCTATATAAGAATAATCATGAAGTTGTAAAAAAGGTATTGAAAATGATGGTATGCTATCTTCGAAAAGTACTTGAATTTGTGTCATGCAATAAATGTTGCATTATAGATCTTACCTTGTGTGGTGAAGTTAGGGTACTTAAGTTTTGATAATAATGTACTATATCCAAAAATACAGTATGAAAGAATGCCCTAAATCATAATAACTGAGTCTCAGGATTTGTGTGGTATTGAATGTTTTAATGACATGTTGTAAGGGACCAAGGCTTTTGGTACTCTGCCCTACACACAAATTATGTTGAGAAATACCTTGAACTAATTTGATCCCTAGGTTAGATTATTATCATAGGAATTTTTTATTATGAATACTATCAAGGATGATATTATATGAAGGTCATATTGTATATAAGCCTTTGATGAACCTACATTAAAATTGGTAAATTCACTTCTAGAATAAATATGGTATTATATATTATTTTGATGGCTTCAAAGAAAGAAGACCTTTGTGGGCCATAAACCATAAGTCTTAAGAATTTTGACTAATTACCATACCTGAGTTTAAATGAATCAAGTTAATGATTCATTTAAGGGTAGAATGTTGTAAGTAGTTAACACCCTTATCCAATCTAGTTGGATGACCACAGTTATAAATTTGAATCCCTGACAGAGAGGGTTTTTACACTCACTTGCCTGATGACATGTTTTTTGATCCTATTATTGTATAGTTGTGTTTAGTCAATGTTTATGCTTTGTTGATATAAGCCATGTTTTGTACCAATGTGGATAATATTTTGTGAATACTAACCAACCACTTTTAAGTCATAATCATATTTGTAATTTTTATTTTTATATGATTAATTGATATATCGATGAGTTATAATAATAAAAATTATTAGTCCCTATGACAATAATTTATTATAATCCTCAAAATTTTTAATTAAAATTGTTTTAAACATCCACTAGCTAATTAGATGGCATTATCTTAGTTATATTGTTTATTTTTATTAATTTTTAAGTTATATGCCTTTAATGGGGACTTATTTTGTGGGTTTCTTAAGAACTATAAAAATTTATTTTATCAACCTTAATGCACATTGTTCAAGACCAAAGTGCTATGCTAATCAATTATCTTCATATTTTTCAAGTAATGGAGTTGATAGGTGTCCAATTATTTTTATACGACAAGGTTCATTTATTGTACATTGAAACAACTATCATGCCATCTATAATGTAATTAGTAAAAGTAAAATTGCACCTTTATATTTTTTTCATGTACCCATAGGTACAGGGATTGGCATCCAATAGAAGATTATTTGGGGTGGAATTGTATTATATGTTAAATTGAAATGTAAAACCTTTGGGGAATTGCAATGGGTGGTAAAAAATCCAAAAAATTACAAAGTTGGATGCAACATCAAACATCAAACATCAAACATCAAACAATGCTCTTTGTTTTTACCTTTACAAACCCTACCAATAACACACATTCCTCACCATCATACCATTTTTTTTTAAATATTCATTTTTGTGTTGTGGTTTGATTTATACCTCAATAAATTGGAAATGATGCTCCTTTTCACTAGTCAACAATAAATTTATGTGTGTTCATGGTAAAAACATGCCACCATCTCTTGCCATTTTGGTTTTATGATGTTTTCAACAGTAATTTCATATTTTTATAATTAAATTGACGTAAAATTTAGTATAAAGAATAATCATGCAACATTGTAGTAGAAATAACTGGATTGAAGCTCTTATCCATAAGGTTTTGTGATTCCACATGCAAAATTATGCATGAAATATTTCTTTTGTTCCTTCATTTTAACAATTAAATTATATATTTTTTGAGAAATATATTTAAAATATAGCTCAACATCGTATTATTGAATAAAAATTAGTCAAATACTAATAAAACTATAGTTTTTCATTTTTGCATAAAATGGAAGTATAAAAGAAATATAATGTAATTTCTAGCTAATATTACAAAAAAATATGAAATCCTTAGAAAATGTCATACATGAGGGCAAAACCTTTGAAATACAATCTAAATGTTAGTCAATTTATAGTTTCTCATGAAAACTATAAAAACATAAGTTGAGAACAGTCTTTGAGAAAGTAATTTTAAATATTAGTCATGGATTTGTGATAAAAATATTTGTAAATTTTGAAACAAGAGGGGTTTTTCTTGCCAATTCAACTTAAATATCAAGGAGTAGTATATTTTTAATAGAATATCTATAAAAGTTTTCTTAGTTGGACAATTTAGAATTAATATTTTCTAAATATTTGGGTTATCACAATTTATAATAGGTTTATATTGTTAATAGGGTATTTTATTGATTTTGTGATTAAATAGTATTAACCCTAGTCAAATAAAAAATTGAGTAGAGTGAAATGGCTAATAAAATAAATATCTAACCATACATTTCACTTGTATATAAATTGATATTGAACAACTAGGGTTTGAGACAAAAGCATGTAAAAGGATGAGAAACCTATCTTTTCTGGAGCCTAAGAATTGTATTTGACTTTGTTTGATCTGTAGGATGACTACCCCATTATCTTATATAATTATTTACTTGTCATATTGAATTTGGACACTAGATCATGATAGGAGACTAGAGTGGTGTGCTCCTATCCTTCATAGTGATCATGTGCATTGGTGTTTTTGAGCTTGTACTGAGATTTACAAGTTTGAGAAAACTTCTCTTACCTATGAGATCTTCTCTCACAAACATGCATTCATGAAATTAGACCTATATTTTTAATTCTCTCCAAAACCATAATGGATTCCCACTCATGAGAAAAAAATAAATATCAAATGTAAAAGGGGGGAAAATTGGGGAAAATGGGATGTGGTCAAGCTATCTTTAGAACTTCTGTTGTCTTAATGTTGACCAATTTTTGGTCCTACAAGCCAAAATTGGGCACCCCCTCCTTTTGTTTGCAAAAGTCATCCAATCCATGTTTTTGCTAGATCATCCCTCTGCTACCTTATGCAAAATGTTCTCTGTCAGACCTTTCTCATGAAAAAGCTAGATGTTTCCCTCATTTTGCTTTGCCAAGTGTATTGCGAGTTTGTCAAGAGCAATTACTTCCCCTAAGGTAGTGAATTTTGGGTTTCTCAAATGAATTTAATTATGAAATTTTTATAAGTCAAGTCACTTGATAAAACTAATTTGGTCTCGGTGGTGTAATTCAAACTTTGCAAATGTCTTTACTTGTAAAGGTTTATATGTAAAGTCACTTGCAAAACCTGATTTGGTCTTGATAGACCAAATTAGGTTTTCTAAGTGTCTTTACTTATTTGTCTTATCAGCTGAAGTTGATGTAAAACCTAGAGTAGAAGCTCCTGGGAAGTTCAAAATGGTCTATCTAGTGTAAATTAGGTTTGTGCAAGTGCATTACTTGTCTACTTTTATAAGTAGAAGCGATTGAAGAACCCAAAATGGTCTAAGTAGTTCATAAAAGGCAACAAATTTATTTTGAAGGGAATTTTGACAGCTTGAAGGATGTTTGAATTTTTTTGGAAGGGTATGTGCCCTTGAAAAGGGCACTTAGGTGGCAGACAAGACCCTTACAATTCTTTCAAAAGGCAACTTTGGACTCAAAGTGTCCTTATAGAGGGCACCTTGGTTGGTGGTAGGACCAAATCAAAAGTTTCAAAGGGGCATTTCAAGGCACAAAATGCCCTAGCGGAGGGCATCTTGAGAAAGATGAAGACCATTATAGAAAGCCTAAAGGGAACTTTTGGATGAAAGAAACCCTTGTAGAGGACACCTGATCAAGAAAAGAGACCATTACAATTAGTCTGAAGGAAATAGACGTCGAAGCTCGAAGGTGGAAGAAAGACACATAGAGAATTTCCTTCAGATAAAATTATGAAGGAATTCCTTCAAACTTTTCGTCTGAAGGCCGATGAGGCATATTGCAAAGGGCGAGCAACTAGAAGTAAATCCTTTGAATAAAATGTCTAAAGGAAATCCTTTGGACATTTGTCTGAAGGACAAAAGGTAAAGCCCATGAGAGTGAAAAAGGAGAAGGTAAGGAAGAGACAAAACATGGGCAAAGTAAAGGATGGAAAATGACAAAAATATAAAATAGTTTCAGCAGCTAATGAAGTCAAAGGGCAGAATCAGAGACCACTCAGACCAAGACAAGTGGCATAGACAACTCAACAGCATGAGTTAATATATTTAGGTAGAATGTATCTATTAAAAACCAATAAAATAGATTTATTTTTGAACTATAGAGGAGATCAACCTATGTTTTCATGCTTCATCATTAACACATAGCCAATTTCACCCAACATTGAAAAGAGCATGGTCTAGCCATAATAACTTAGGGATGGCTTTGTCAGTTGCTAGGAGTATACCATGCTTTTGAAATCCTAGGATAATAAGGGTGGTGAGTTGGACATCTACAACATGGCTATCCCATATGTAGTTAGAAGAATATGGTAGCTACATGGTCTTTTGGTCTCTACGGAAGTGTTTAACTCAACATGGGTTTCTATTCCTTGATTTGTCAACTATCTTGTTTCCAGTTCTATATATATTTGTAACTTCTCATTTTAAGTAGGGATCTCTCAGCTTGTATGGCAAAACCTTAAAGGAATTTACCTTGAATTAGAAAGAGCATTTTACCTCCATTTGAGCTTGTACTTTTGCATATGTCTATGGTTTTATCTTGTGTTAAGTCATTTCCTTTTCATGCTTTCATAAATTTATTCCAACATATCTAGTGGATAGTGATTTTCTTCTCTTGCAGATCAACAAGAAGTGTCTAGAACTAAGTGTAGGCACATGTGAACATGTTATCCATAGTGTGTCTTAGAACACCTTTGGTAGTTTTCCTCCCTGTATCTCCATAGGACCCCTTGTTGAACACTAATGTAGGAAAGGTTCTCATTTGAATGAAGTATATGCTTGTTTATCTCTAGTGTAAAGTGTATGTCAAAGCTAAGTAGACCAAACATTTTGGTGTATCACCACTTTAGTTTAGGTTTTGATTTCTAATATTTCTCTCCCTTTTCACCCCCCCATTATTAGTAGTAGGAAATCTAGGGCCTCAAGGTGTATCAAGGGGAACTAGCCCCTAATCTAGAGATTCATCCCTCATGTTTGCCACCCATAGCAAGAGAGATGTATCCATTGTGTCACATGGATGAAGAGAGCTGAGCCTCCCTTCAAAAGGTGCAATCTACCACATCAATAGTTTCTAGCATGCCTGGTGGGATAGTTTATCTAATAAATTGAAGGATTTTTTGATGTGTTCTTCAACCAATCAACCTTCAGAGGCATTTCAACCAACACTAATGGTGACTCTGAGTTAAATTAATTGGTCAAGTAGTCCTGATGCCATCAATAAATCACATTTTGGTATGTATAATCCCATTGCTTAGTAGTATGGGCCTTGTGTTCCTTCATATAACTTTGATCAAGCTCATGTTGTTCATGGAATCACCTCAAGTAGCTTTCCTGGTTGCCCTTCACCTAGTGTAAAGGAAATAATACTAGATTTTGAGAAGCAAGTGATGGAGATAAATAGATTGGAGGAGTAGAATAGATATCAACAAGAGTGTATGTACAAAGAGGAGTTCTTGTTTAGGCAAGTTCAAGCCTTGCAATCCATGAAGGAGGAAGTGTCAAAATGAAAAAGTCCATTCATTTAAGGTAATTAGTATTTTGTGCCTTCTCCCATTCTAAAGCAACCCCTCTTATTCTAAAGAAATCCCCCTCTTGTGTACCAAATCCTTTCTACCAAATAGCACTTGCTCACTCTAGCTCATCTAATGCATTAACCACTCCTGCGCTTAATCCCTTGCACCTAGATTTTCAACACCAAAGGGCATTAAAGCAACCTCCCATGGAAATTATCCTTCTCAATTCCTTAGATTGTGAATCCTCCTTTGAAGGGAATCATCCTATGCCTTTTGAAAAATAACTTGTCTCTCTTCAAGAAACTCTTCCTGTGCATCAATAGTCTCTTCCTAGTCTTCCTCAACCTCTTCAAGTCTTTCAACATGATGTTAAGATTCTAAGTTGGAGGAGGGAATACCATAAACTAGCTCAAGGCCTTAGAAATGATGAAGCTGTTACCTATTCTCAAGAGAAGATTTTTAGCCCCAAGGTCATGAGTTGGAAGTAAATAATGGAATTATGCGACAGGAAGGAGGAGGAGAAAGGTTTTACTCAAAACCTTGAAGAAAGTGAAGCTGCTTCTGCTCATGGTGATCCTCATGATATCTAAGAAAGGCTCTTCCAAGGGAATATAACCTAGAAAATTATAGAGTTGGATTCCAGAATGAGGTTCCTCAGCCAAGGTGTGATGGATGGTTTAGACTAAACAATAGATTCCATGTTTAAACACATCCCATCGACACTCCTTCAAGAGAGATATCAAAACACATCTGATGTAGATGAAGTGATGGACAAATATAAGGAAGAGAATCATTCGATTCTAGCTCAAGGATTGCCTCCTCTTCCACATGAGTTTGTCTATCAACCCTCCACTCTATTCCTTCTCAAGGAGGAACTTATTTTGAAAGAGGTAAGTGAAGAAGAGAGGATCCAATTTGTAGCTGCTTAAGAGGATATCATGAGTGATAATGAAGATGAGATCATCATGGATGCTCCCTTTGAAGACATCATCAACAATGGAGAAGACATAGGTCATGCATATATGTGGATGTTCCAACAATATGAAGAAGAGGTTGACAAACTTTATTTGTCAACAATGGATGATGAGGAATGTAAGCATGGTGAGCTCTCTCCTCCCTTTTTTGATGAAATTACTTATTGCTTTGATGAGGAGAATGACCATGCCATGGGACTCGATTTGGAGGAGGATCAAGAGCGTGTCTTTGAATAAATAGAGACTCTTGTTTTTGAGTAAGAAAAGGAGAGGCCTATCCATCTTGATGAAATATTTGAAGAAGAGAGCCTTAAGTAAGTAGGTGACATTCTATAGGATGAGAAAATAGTTTATGATCTCATTTTAGACATCACCATAGTCACCCTTCTTCAAGAAAGCCATGATGAAGTAGAAGATTAGTTTGATAGGCTCTTCAATGAGGTAGAAGGGAATAAGTCAATCCATGATGCATATCAAGGGGGTTATGAGCTAGATGAGCCCTATTGTGATGAGATAGTAGCCATTGACTTCTTGGTGAGATAAACTAGCATGAAGGGCTAGCAAGAGGCAAGCTTCTAAGAGCAAGATGCATACATATATGTTGGATGCATGTTTGACCATGATTCATTTAGATACAAGACAATCAAAGTGGCATGCAAGAAGAGCAAGTCACAAGTCTCCATTCCATTCAGCGGCTTGTTTGGCACCATAAGTTTTCTTTCCATGAAGGAGACTTAATAAGTTTTCCCTTTGATCTAGGAGGAAGGCAAATGTATCTATTTAGTTGTACATAGTAGTTTGTTTTCAGTTGTGTGTCTTTCATTTACCCTAAGTGTTGTTACACATGTGTGTGTAGTTTTTAAACCTTTGTGTGTGTTTTTTACTTGTTATTTAGGGTAAAATATTTGTTGGTTCATAGGTCCTTACAAGGCTATTTTTGACTTCTCGAAGATGCATCCTGACTCCATGCCCAATGGAACTTATGGCTACCAGTCTTAGGAATCATAACAGGCATGCTTCCCCTATGAGTCACCAATTGTGTTGACCAATTTTTGGTCTTGCAAGCCAAAATTGGGCACCCCCTCCTTTTTATTTACAAAAGTCATCATATCCATGTTTTGGCTAGATCATCCCTCTACTACCTTATGAAAAATGTTCTCTGCCAAACTTTTCTCATGAAAAAGCTAGGTGTTTTCTTCATTCTACTTTGCCAAGTGTATTTTGGGTTTGTCAAGAGCAATTACTTCCCCTACAGTAGTGTATTTTGGGTTTCCTAAATGAATTTACTTGTGAATTTTTCATAAGTCAAGTCACTTGATAAACCCAATTTGGTCTTGGTGGTGTAATTCAGACTTTGCAAATGTTTTTACTTGTAAAGGTTTATAAGTAAAGTCACTTACAAAACCCGATTTGGTCTTGAGAGACCAAATCAGGTTTTCCAAGTGTCTTTACTTATTTGACTTATTAGCTAAAGTTGATGTAAAACCTAGAGTAAAATCTCTTGGGAAGTTTGAAATGGTCTATCTAATGTAAATCTAGTTTGTGCAGGTGCATTACTTGTCTACTTTTATAAGTAGAAGCGATTGAAGAACCTGAAATAGTCTAAGTAGTTCATAAAAGGCAACACATTTATTTTGAAGGGCATTTTGATAGCTTGAAGGATGTTTGAATTTTTTTTAAAGGGTATGTACCCTTGTAGAGGTCACTTAGGTGGTGTACATGACCCTTACAATTATTCTAAAAGGCAACTTTGAACTCAAAGTGTCCTTGTAGAGGCCACCTTGGTCAATGGTAGGACCAAATCAAAAGTTCTAAAGGGGTATTCAAAGCACAAAGTGCCCTTGTGAAGGGAACCTTGAGAAAGATGAAGACCATTACAAAAATATTGAAGGGCACTTTTGGATGAAAGAAACCCTTATGGAGGGCACTTGGGTAGGAAAAGAGACCATTGCAATTAGTTCAAAGGAAAGAGACACTGAAGATCAAAGGTGGAAGAAAGTCACACAGAGAGTTTCCTTTAGAGTTTTTGTCTGAAGGAAATCACCCAAAAAAAAGCTTGAAGGTTGATAAAGCATAGTGCAAAGGGTGAGCAAACAGAAGGAAACCCTTAAGATAAAATGTCTGAAGGAAATCCTTTAGACAAAATGTCTGAAGGAAATCCTTTAGACATTTATCTAAAAGATAAATGGAAAATCCTATGGGAGTGAAAAAGGAGAAGGCAAGGAAGAGACAAAACATGAGAAAAATAAAGAGCAAAAAAGGACAAAAATGCAGAATAGTTACAACAACTAATGAAGTCAAAGGTCATAATCAGTGACTACTCAAACCAAGACAAGTGGCATAGACAACTCAGTAGTAGGAGTTAATACATTTAGGTAGAATGTATCTACCAAAAACCAATTAAAATAGATTGGTTTTAAAACTATAGAGGAGAGAAGCCTATGTTTTCATACTTCACCATTAATGCAGAACCAGTTGCACCCAACATTGAAGAGAACATGGTCTAGCCACAACAACTCAGGGATGGCTTTGTTAGTTGCTAGAAAGAGTATCCCATGCTTTTGCAGGATTAAGACAGCAAGGGTTGTGACTTGGACATCTACAACATGGCTCTCTCATATGTAGTTGGAAGAATACAATAGTAACATGGTCTTTTGGTCTCTATAGAAGTGTTTAAATCAGCATGGGTTTCCATTCCTTGATTTGTCAGCTATCTTGTTTCTAGTTCTATATATATTTTTAACTTCTCATTTTGAGAAGGGATATCTTAGCTTGTATGGCAAAGCCCTGAAAGAATTTACCTTAAATTAGAAAGAGCATTTTACCTCTATTTGAGCTTGTACTTTTGCATATGTCTATGGTTTTATCTTTTTTTAAGTCATTTTCTTTTCATGCTTTCATAAGTTTATTCTAGCATATCTAGTGCATAGTGATTTTCTTCTCTTGCAGGTCAACAAGAAGTGTCTAGAACAAAGTATAGGTGCATGTGAACAGGCTATCCATATTGTGTCTCAGAACACCTCTAGTAGTTCTTTCTCCTTGTATCTCCATAGGACCCCCTGTTGAAACACTGATGTAGGAAAGGTTCTCATTTGAATGAAGTGTATGCTTGCTTATCTCTGGTGTAAAGTGTATGTCAAAGCTGAGTAGAAAAAACATTTTGGTGCATCACCACTTTAGTTTAGGCTATAATTTCTAGTATTTCTCTCCCTTTTCATCCCCCCGCCCCCCCCCCCCCCATTGTTAGTAGTAGGAAATCTAGGTCCTCAATGTGCATCAAGGGGAGATAGCCCCTAATCTAAAGATTCATCCCTCATGTTTTACACCCACAATAAGAGGGATGTCTCAATTTTTTCATGTGGATGAAGAGAGTTGAGCCTCCCTTCACAGGGTTCAATCTACCATGTCAACACTTAAGTGCTACCCATATATACCCAATGATAGGGACCTCAGGTTAAGGTAGTTATCCTTTAGGGAATGTGCATAATCAACCAATCATGATGTATATATAAAATTTTATTCACCTAGGCCCTCCTCTTGGTCCAAGCATGCAATCTAGGTGTGGTATGTAAATACTTCATAAATATGTAGAGGTTGAAATTGATGTATATTGATATTATTTTATTAGTTAGTGCCAAAAGATAAGTGCTAGATGTGAAATAAATTATGGAAAACCTTTAAATAGAAGACTCCTACTTGTGAATTTTGAAAAACTTATTCATGCACTAACCAATTAAAACAAGGTTAAAATGGTCATAAGAGAAGACCCAAAAGATTAGGGATCTAAAAAACTCTTGAAATGTGTATTAGATAATAAAACTGGGAAGGACATTAGAGTAATGCACTCCTGCCAATGCAATACTCTTGTAAAAAATCAAGAAAATAGAAGAATGCCACAAGAATGGCCAGGGACCCTTGTGACTATGTCAAGGATTGACATAGAAGAACTGAGACCGTGAGAAGAGAGATATAAGCATGAAAGAGTGACAAAAGAGATAAAGGACCAAGGCAATATAAACAAATAAGAGTTTGATTCAAAATTAAGATATTCTAAATATAAGAGCTATGAAATACATAGTACTTGTGTTTTCTTGATCAAATTTAGGTGTATACATTTGCCCCCTTTTAATTTATCAATGTAATAAAATGAAATTACTAGATTAAAAGAGAGAGTGCATACTAATAATTACTTGTGTAGCATGTGCTTGATTTCAACTGGAGGTGCCATGGGTTTGATGTGATATACCCATACAGAGAGAAGATGAGCTCTAGTCTTATTCTTTTCTTGTCCAGAGAATTGAATAAGAGTTTATATAGAATGTGGATCTCTATGTACTGAATCAGAGTAAATAACTATAAGGTGAGAAATAAGCCATGCTTGACCCCACTCTAATATCTAGGTAGATATGTACCTATAAGCTAAAAATATGTTTATATTTAACCCCACACAACTCAAATAAATTGGTTACTAGTGAAAATATCTAGAATCAACCATTGTAGATGGTTGTAAGATTTATTTTGGTGTAAAATTAGTGTAATAATTGGTGCAAAACTAGTGCAAAAATTAGTGTAGTATTATTTTGAACTCAGTTTGGTGTAATATAATAGATAATGACATGGTTTTGTCATTTCATCTATATAATTTGGTGTAAAACTGAGATATGAGGAGCAATGTACCTTGCAAAATGCCCTAATTTGATTACTGAGTAACTGAACCACATAATTTGAATTTAAAATTTGGATTTTGAGTAGTAAACAACATAGAGAATGACATGGTTCACCATTATTTTTGTATAATCTGGTACAAAAAATAGGACATGAGAGACATGTTCCATGCAACATGCCCTAAATTTGATAAATGAGCAACTGAGTCATATAATATGAGTGAAAAATTTGAATTCTAAGTAGTAAACAACATAGATAATGACATGGTTCACTATTAGTTTTGTATAATCTAGTGGAAGAACTTGAAGATGAGAGATATGTGAAATACAACATGCCCCTAATCTGATAACTTAGCTACTGAGTCATGTAATATGAGTAACAAAATTGTGTCTATGTGGACTACACTATGTGCATACCCCCATTACCATAATCTATGTAAAAATTGAGCCAAACTACATAATTGTGTAAATCTAAGTAACTGAGTCAATATGAAATACTGTGTAAATATGAATAACTATGTATCTAAGTAACTAAATCAATCTAAATCACTATGTAAATGTGAATAACTATGTATTTGAGCTAACTATGAATAATATATATGTATACCCCCCTTTTGGTGAGAGAGATGAAATTATCATAGCGAGGTTGAGCCAAAAGTGATGATTAATAACACAAAAGTTAGTAATGAAGTAACATGATAAGATGATTATAATTGATCTCTATTGTTTGGGACTAGTTTTGAGATGTCTAGGGATGTGTAAACATTTGCATGAAAGTTGGATAAGTATCTAAAGAGGCCCTACGTTAGCTCTAGGGATAAGCTAGGGATGGGTGGTCTTAAGTAACACTCATTGCACTCAAGTGACATTTTATATGACTATACTCCCCCCTTATTCTAGAAATGCAGCAAACTGAAATGACTAGGATAAAGTTAAAAAAATGTACCTGAACTTACCTATGAGGTAAATCTTATGAATCTGGGTTTGAGTGTGTGAAGTGTGCTCTATTGCATATCCTATAAATGAAACATGGAAGAAATTAGTCCTTACTTAAGAGATATCAAAAGTAAATACAAAATTGAGTAAATAGATAAGAGTGAGAGGAAAGGAATGAATACACCTCAATGGGTATGTGAACCAATATAAAAACTTGGTGACCTCTATATGCATGTAGATATTAATTAAACAATGAATAACTTAGACTAAGCTAATAAATTGATCAATACTTATATGTGGGTGGCTTAAGATCTTAATTTGGTTTTGACTCTATCATTGCCCACCCCTTCTCAATGGATCATATACCATGAATAACTTACATTGGAATAATGGCTTGTCCAACCCTCTTATGTAGGTGGTTCAAGAACTCAAAATAGGCCATGAATCTATCATTGCCTACCTATGTGTAGTAAATGCATCTGTAAATGAAATTTTGTAATGTAACTATAACTGTGTAGGATGGCCCTGGGGCCATTTTGAAACTCTAAATTGAAAAATAGCCAAGGGGCCACTTGGGTACTCAAGAATGTAGCTCAAGGACTATGCAAAAATGCTAACTGCTTCAGATGGAATAAGGTATAAATTAGGTATGATACCTGGTGTAAATGGTGTCTAAAGTATACCACTTATATAATGACATATAATTTACCATTCCATCTAAGATATGCTGGTGTGAAATTAATCATGTAGAAACAATGTGATACATACATGCCCCCAATTATGATATCTATGCATATGGATTCTAGACCAAGTTGTAGTAATCTATATTTATATATCTAAAACTAAAGTGGGAGTGATCATGCCATGCATGATGCCCTCAATATGAGCAAACTTGGTATGATTGTATGTAAAACTAAGCATAAACTGATCAAATTTGATAACCTTTGACTAGAATTGTGCAACCTTGGGCTATAACTACTATGCCATTTTATTAAATCATTTTGCTTATTTTTAGGTTACTAGAAAGTAACACTATACCTTGGACAATAGCATTGGGGTATCAGTGTCCTAGTTTTAGTGCTAACATGTGGTACAAATTTGTATAGGAGCAAATATGTACATAAATGAGTCTATAGTAGTATTAGTCGATAAAAAAATTGAGTAGTATAAGATGATCAATATCAAGATATAAACAATTCTAAATTAGTGATATAGAGTATAGAAAGATGTAACTTGGTAAACTAGAATCTATGTATAAGATGCCCCCAATGGGTGAATGTATCAATGATGAATTTGTGTAGCTGTGTACATGTCCCCAGTGGGTAGATAGTAGTAACTTGGATCTATGTGATGGACCTAAGTCCTATATGGATCTATGATAACTCAACAAGAACAAGTGAAACATGTATGCATGATAAAATTGACTATAATAAGATAGCATATAGAGTACATGACAAGTATAAAGAATGTAAACATGGATATGCAAATAATCTATTTATTATTTTTTTAAATATTTTTGACATATTATATTATTTTTGTGTTTTTTGAGTATAAGAGCTATGTATAAGCAATCATGAAAATGAAACTACATACAAGGATCAAGGTAAGAGGAGAGATACTACTAACTGATGAGTCTCACAATCAATGTGTCCTATATCAAATAAAGGGATAGTGATCATGCATGCTATGTGATAAGGTATATGGGATTCAAAAATTAGATGCACCGAGTGATTTATAGCTAAAATTTCCTATGGAGTAGGGATATGAATTTGAGAAGCTGACTGAATTATCCTATGAATTGTAGTGCTCTAAATCCATGAAATTGGTTAAATTAGCCTATGAATGGTAGGGTTCCTAGGGATCCATATGGTATAAAAATCTTTAAATTGAGTGGGTGATCTATGTGGTAACATTAATTTATATGGTGGTGGAGATAGGGGCCTTCTAGAATCTACAACATGTCTCTGACATAGGGGTCTCTCTAATAAAGGTATATGTGAGAGAGTATATATACGTGGTATTGTTGTAGGAGGATACCTCACGTACACTAGTGGATAAACTAATATTATATATGTGATAATAGACTCTATATGCTGAACAAGAACTAGTGTTTGTTATATAAATGGCTATGGAATAGGTAAAGGATACTCATATAGAAGGCCCTCAACTATAACCCCCTGATTAGCATGTATATATTTGAGACATCTTTATATGGTGGATGAGATATCCTAAAGCTATTGTATCCAAGGACTATCCAATAACATGTCAAATGTGCTTGTACTAGGTACTACTATGAATCTAATGGCCATGTGTGTAGACCCAACCTATAATGGTAGTACTATATCCTTAATGGAACTTTAAACATGGCCACTAAAGCCATGAATAATTATATCTATATGAGAAATATCTTGCTCTAAATAACCCAAGTGGTGTAGATGTTTTATAATATACACGTTGACACTTGACCTATTGTCAACTATGACACTCTAAATAGGATGATGATCAATGTAGCCTCGTACATAGAGTGCATAGAAATTTATGTCATCGTCAACTATCTCTTGATACGAAAAAGTTATTAAAGGTCTAACTGGCACTATAGTATGATACATCCCAATGATATTATTTAGAGGATGTGTGTCCATTAATTTAGTTTGATAGGATGTTGGTAGTGGATGTGCCTGATAAGTATAGTGAACACTTGAATTTCTTGCTATTTCATTAGTTATATGGTTTGAAAATGGATTTAAAAATATTTTCAATACTTGTGGTTTCATTTATTGTGGTCTAGGTTCCTTTGTAGGAGTTATGATATTAACTTCTATAAAATATTATATCTTATGTCATAATCTAATAAATTTATTTATAACATGTCTTGGTGAGCAATTATATTCAAAAAATGCATCAGAATGATACTTCTTTAGATGGTGCTTAGTCATATCAACCTCTTTGATGGGAGGGAGAGATATGACATTGCATTCCAAGAACTACTGTAGAACTTGTGTTGGAGACTGAGGAAGAGTTGTGAATGTTCTCCTTAGAGGAGCTAATAGGACCAAATAAGGAGGTCACTTTGAAGTTGAATTAACTATCATTTTTGAATCATTCTTGTTACCATTGGGATTTAACTTATATGGGGTCTTATTAAAAATCTTAGTGGTTGAATCTTATCCAATTGTGTACTTTAATTTCCCATGGAGAGAAGCTTGACTTCCCATTCCTTAATTATTTGACATAGATCTGTGAATGATGGAAACTTATTGAATAAGATAACTTCATGCAATGCTGGTAACAAACTCTACTTGAATATGTCTTGGAGTTATCTATCTACCATGGGGATAGTCATCTTTGATAATATAGTTTTATATCGCAATATATATTCAATTTTTGGCTCATTAATTTTTTTTTTGAGTTATGCCACTTGAGCATAGGAAACCTTATCACTGATGTTGATTTAAAAGTGTGATAAAAACATATCTGCCAACGGATTGAATGATGTGATAAACTGATTAGGAAGATCATAAAATCATTCTAGTGAATAATCCTTTAGACTACTGTTGATGCTGGAAAGTGCACCCAGTGGCAGGAACACGGATTCCTGCCCTTTCCCCGCAACATGGAAACCCCTCTCTCGCCTGTGGGATGGCGAAGCAGGAGAGGAGAGTCTCTAGATATGGGCTAGTTCCCTCTGATGTACCTTGTTTGTTTCAGGTAGCGTGAAATATAGGTATATAGGTATATACTGGGGGGGTGAAAAGGGAGAGAGAAAAGCATGAAAACAAACAGCCTACTCTAAAAGAGGTGATACACCAAAAACAGGAGTGACCTTCCATATCCACACTCAGGACCAAACAAAACATACATACACTCAGATCTGGCAGAAAAGACCAGGTCTCTTGGATGACAGGGAGGTTCTTATGGAAAGCACAAGAAAAAGGACCCACCAAGGTGCTGAGAAACACACACTGTAAGTGACCTCACCTGTTCTATACCTTCAAAACAGAACTCTACTCCTGACAGCAACAGACAGTGGCACTTTGTAGATCGCAGGTTTGCTGGTGTTGAACCTATGAGAGCATCAAGAGACAATGACTGGACATAGATTAACATTCAATGCATACACTGAAAGATCCATCCAAATAGAGGTAAAAACTGTCTTTTATTGATTCAGGTGGGAAATTTGGAGAGCAGTGCTCTTTACAAAAGTCAGGAAGATCCCTGAAAAATGACTAAGTCCTTGTATTTATAGCAGGAGAGCCAAGAGAAGTTTCATCAAAAAGCATGAAAAACACTATTGATGACATCACAAGTCTGCCAAGACCATGCTTGTTGCCTCGTTTTGCATGCTAGTCTTCTCCTCCGGCGGTTGGGCGGGTTTTTTCTTGTGCACTGCAAGTGAAATTTGTCGCCCTTGCAGTGGGCGGTGATTTTGCCACCCTTTGCATGGATTTTATGTAGGATTATTGCCGACATCGACTGATAAGCTGCCGACGGCGGCAATCCTACCGATGTCGGTCACAGTAAGCTGCTGATGTCGGTAGAATTGTACTCTGCGCGGCAATTTCTCCTTCCCCACCATGGGGTGGGGTTTTCCACTTCACCGCCTTAGGGTGGGGTTTTTCAATTTGCCGCCATGGGTGGGCTTTTTCGATTCGCCGCCATGGGCGGGCTTTTTCGATTCGCCGCCATAGGCGGGCTTTCCCAACTTTTGTGCCTACCTTTGTGCTGCCGACGTCGGCGGTTTTGCCGACGTCGGTCTTTGTAAGGTGCCGACGACGGCAGTATTGCCGACGTCGGACGACGTCTTTCTTTTTATTTGTGTTGTGGGCGGTGAATTTGCCGCCCTCTGCATGTTTTTAGGTGGGCTCATTTTACCCGCCCTTGTAGTGGGCGGCGAATTTGCCACCCTCTGCATTTTCTCTGCCCTCTTTTTTGACTAAGTGTTGAACGCTCTATTTTTTCCCTTCTTCTCTCCTTGCGTGAACATTCGGAGATTCTGTCTTTCGCTGCCTATGCTCATGACCAATGCTCCGTAAAGGCACTGTCGAAACCTGAAGGTGGACCTTGCAACCCGAAATGACTGGCCTGTAAAGCAGGTGTAGGAGGTGACCAGAATTTTGCCTGAGAGGCAAAATTGGGTCAACAACTACAAGGTAAAAACTTAGTAAGTAGCCAATCATTAGACACATATTCCAAACATGTTGCATGGAAATCACATAGATGGTGCTCTAGATCACCCTTACCATCATACAAAGAAAGCTTATGTGTAAATCCAGTTATCAAAGGAGTTTTTGCTATATGTTATGCCAAAGGTGTATGTAAAAGAACATGAAAATCCAAGGCATGAGATGTCCTAATAACACCCTATTATAGATGTAACACCTTGTCCTGTAGATCATGGATCTCATACATAAGGGATTATACATCTGGAGAGAAATAAATAGCCATAGGAGGTGTTGTCATTATTAAAGGTTGCTGAGTTAAAATAAGTTGTTTTACATTATGATTTGCCCCCAAAGTAGGTGTAACAATATTGGCATATGGGGGGTTAAAATTTGACCATTATTAGATTTATGAAGCTCTTCATGGACAATATTGATAATGCCATCTTACATATTTGAATGTTTGGAAATGAAATCTTACAATCATCTCTTATTGGTTTCATCCAATCGGTTATTAGATTGTACCATTTTAGGTTTGAAAGTAGGAAAACAAAATGTTGTATATTTTAAACCTTTTAAGAAATTTAATTTATTAAAGATTGAAAAAATAAAATAATAAATCAGATCTAAAATTCTAAAATTAAATTTTGAGCATAAATAATAGAAGGATAAAAAACCTAAGAGCATCAAGGTCTAGGGTTTTGGGTAGTATTTGAAGTTGGGTTCACCAAATGAATTAAATTTTTAGGGTTTATAGAGTATAAGCCATAGGTTGTTAAAGGGTCTAAGCATAGTAAATCATTATATAAATATTCAATAAATACAACCACTATTATGTGTAAGAATTGACCTAATATGATATTTCTAAAAATAGTAATGAGTGACACAAATAAATACTTAGCTAGAAATTGATTGAGATAGATGATCTGGAGGCTATAAATTGGTGTGGAAATAGATATGAGTGTTACAAATAGGTTCTAGGTGTTAGAAAGCCTCCTAAAAAATAACATTGTAGTTTGGATAGTAGTACTAGGGCACTAGTGTCCTACTTCTAGTGCTAATGTTCTTTATGAAAGAACTGTCTAATCTTCTAGGTGTACCTTAGGCTGAGTCTGACCTACCTATACCTATGTGGATGAGCTCTGATTCATTATCTATACACTATTTTTAACTAATTTAGGAGCAAACCCTAGACCTATGTGTTGTTAGCGTATTTTAATGACACAAGTAGAAAAAGTGTGATGTTAGCTGGGTAGGTTAGACATCCTCAACTCCTCATTATGTTGAGATATACCTATATACTAATACTCCAAGGAGTGATTAGACCTAATGTAGTTCTCCTACCTAAGTGCTTGGTGTAAGTGTAAGTGATTGCTAGTATGAGTGTTAACCTGAGTGATTTAAATGAGGCTTGAGACCATAAATCTATGTATTTTAGGCTTGGGATGGTTGTAGATGACTGTATGCAGAAATAGGCTAGATTAGGGATCAATAACCTTGATTGTGGACAACTTTTTCTAAGCTTGTTTATGTAATTTACATGTCATTTATAGCTAGTGGATATAGGGCTAAAATTCATGTATATGTACTAATATGGTGCTTTCAGGGTTTGAAATAGGTCTACAATGACCTTATGTGTCTTAGGAATTGAAAAGATATCTGTTGGGGTTTAAATTAGGCAAGGAACATTTTCATTGAAAGTGGTATACTAGCATAGGGTGCTAGTGTCCAAAGTACAATGCTAGTGTTCAGGTGGTAGAAACTAAGGCACCAAGGGCCTGGATATATAGGGAAGGGTCTATGACTAGTTTTAAGATGTCTAGGGATGTGTAAAGGTCTACACAAAAGATGGATAAATGTAAAAAGAGGCCCTATGATGGGTCTAGGGATAATATAGGGATGGGTGGTCTTATGTAACACTCATTTCACTTAAGTAACATTCTATATGACTATAATGTTCATGTCTTTCCTTTAGTACTAGTGTCCAGGACGCAGTGCTATTATCTATGTAACAGTGCTTCTATCTACTGATATAATCCTATAGAGGGTGTTGTATTCCTTAGGGTAGTAGCTATATATGTTAGGAATATAGACCTTATTGGTTTTAATATAGTCTGTATGTTGGGTTTTGATTAATGACTTCCATTATTTGTTTATTTTCTTATTATGCAAGTGGATATACATAGTAAAGAATTTTGGGGAGGTGAGATGATGGAGACTATCTATGGCCTACCCTTGCCAGATGAGGAGAGGTAGATTATTAAGAGAGTTGGATTGGGGTATTTAGGTTGGATATTTCTCATGCTATGGATGCTCATATGATGACCACATTGGTTGAGTGGTGGAATGACAATACTTTCACATTCTGGTTACCTACTAGAGAGATGATCATGACTTTAGAGGATATGTGGAGGATATTGGGGCTACCAATGATTGGCAAGAAAGTAGTTTTTTATGATGTTGTGGGGCATCGTAATATGGGTTTATCACCATACAAGGAGTGAATCAGATGTAATATTATTGATGATTGTATTATTAGATGTGCCATGATTGTGAAAGTTTTTGGTTATGTTACTAGAATCATTCATAGATTTGGATGGTAGTGGTGTATCTATATCATATTAGATGCATAGAAAATATGTAGGAGCATGGTAGTGTGTAATCATGGGGTAGGACTATGTTAGCCCACATATATCATGATTTGTATAGTTTTATATAGGAGTCATTTGGTGGTGGTATTGGTTCAATGGCATTGTTTATTTATTGGGTTTATGAGCAAATAATGGTCACTTGGCCAATGGGGAAGCCACATCCTAAGTGGGCACATCCATAGATATTTTTAGAGAGGTGGACCAATACTACATTGGTACATGATTGTAACACCATGTAGTTCTAACAGATACTAGATCAAGTTACTGCTAAGGATATTATCTATAGACCATATAAATGATTTGTTGTATGTTCATAGGATGTCATATAAATACATCAGGTTTATGTGAGTTTTTGGATATATGATCAGTGGATGAATATTTATGAGTGTTTTTAGTATGAGTGAGTGATGATCTAGTTTGGGGTACTTCAGGTTGTGCTCCCATCTCTATGGGTATGAGCAAGGAGTGCACAGGTGCTAGTGAGATTAAGAAATAGAGGGAGGCCATTGAAAATATATCTAACATCAATTTTATTAGATGAAAGGGATCCAAAGATAGAGATTTTAGATGTAGATGATGTAGGGTGTATAAATGCATACATAGCATGATTGGGATGACATAAATGGGATCCATTATTCCCAAGTGGAGGAGAGATAGGTGATGAGGCAATAGATCTTAATCCACTTAAGGGAATTATATGAATGAATCATATTGGGTTATATTTTATATTTATATATTTATCATTATTTGAACAATATTTATCAAGTAGGGACTGATGCTTTTTTATGTGTTGGTATAGGTGATAACGAATATTGGATGGTCATAATCAAGTTATCACTACATGAGTTAACATGAGATGTTTTAGATGATGTCATGGATGGTGGATTGATTGACATAGCTATGATGGTTACTGGCATGCATTCACCCTTATTTGATCGAGTAATGATTCTCACTATAACGTATGTGTAAGCAATGATATAGAGATGATCTAATATCTAATCTAGGTAGGTGAGAGATACCCCACCTAATCCTATGGACACATTAGGTCCCATGATATTAGATGAGTACATATAATTGTAGTGAGAACATGCCAATGTGAAGGCATGGTCAGTGATGTATGAGGATCAAGATAGGAAACATAGGTCACACTCTAGGTTTGGAGGTGATTTTTAGGCTTCAAGTTCTAGGTTTCACATGGTTGGTGACATAAGGGATAGTGAGAATGAAGGTCTTGGAGACCATAGTCCTATTATAGAGTGATATACTTGTTTTAGAATTGTATATAAACTTATTGATATATATGGATATGAGATATTTTTGACATACTTACGTCTTGATGATTGTATTTGATTATAACATTGTTAATGTTTGAAATGATATATGATTTGATGTTTTTAATTGATTATGTTAGAATGTTAATAATATAAATCTATAATGGTTCATCTATGAATGGTTTATGAACTAACTAGACCACAAAAAATCATTCGTCCACCCTGAAGGAAGAAGAAATTGTGAACCATTTTGCTCATGCTATATAACTAGATGATTGTACGTTGGAGGTAACACTTCTCTAGGCATATCTCTAGTGGGAATTTGTGTATGATGGGTTGCAAACATATTTATTGGATTTCTCACCATGACTCTTGGTTGAGTTAAATTTTATTGTGTCAAAATACTACTATAATTTGGATTAACTCTTTTTACTAGCTTCCATCTCTGCTAACTCTGTGGTGTAGTAGATTACGCATAAATAGGTGCTCTAGAAACCTTGCTACTTAGATGATGAGAAACCATTGGTTCCTTATCAGGAACATACTAGGATAACTCAATCATAAAACAATGGAATTTATAAATATGAGAGGAAGGATATCTAGATGTCCCATTCATAAATGTGATAATGCTTTTATTGATATACTACTTAATTCAATCTTTGAGTGCATTATAATCATTATCCCAATGGCCATTGATGTAATGATAGTTGTAATATGGTTGATTATTGGCTATGTCTAAATGGTATGATGGATGATATTTATTAGGAGGAAGTGTGATCATTTTCCTACCTACTTGTGTTAATAAAATGTCATGAGGCCAATCTTTAAGTAAATCAAATTGTATAGACTCTCTCTTAGTATACTATTCTCTGCTCACTATAGGAGTTGGTCTATGAATTGATTATTTACATTTGTTGAGTACTTTTTATTTTGATTTCTATTCCACTTTTTTGTTTTGAAGAGGTGTATTAGGTGCTTAAACCAAATTTTAGGACTCTGATGTTAATAGCTTTAGATTGAAAATTGCCTATGTGTTGACCTTGACTAGTCCCAATTGCTTCTGTAATGTAGTAGTTTTATGGAAAATATGTTTAAATGACTTAGAAACTTTTATTTAAGAGGGAATATGAGGCCTCTAGAGAAGATATATTATATCTCCAAATTTGTTGGCTGATATATTAACTACTACATACATGAATTAAACCGTAATATGTAATCACTAACTAGCTCTCACTGATCCCGATGTAATGAAGCTAATAACTAATATGTGACTCTGGGTCCTTTGTTTTGAATGAAATGCATAAGAAATACTTCTTCTAACTCATCATATGTATGTAATGAGACATTAAGGAGTGAATGTTGAAACCAAGTTAATGCTTCATCCTCTAGGATCTTGGGAAAATATTAAACTATCGTTGCACCCATTCATAGCTTTCCTATAAGCTTTGAGATGAAAATAAGGATCTTCATGTTTGTTAAACCTATGCAATGTTGGTATCTGAAACTTCTTTGGTAATGGTTTATGGAATATCTTATATGGAATTGGGTTACCGTGAATATCATTCAAATCAATGCAAGAGTAATAATCCTTACTTTCCAAAGTAAGTTGATGTACCTTATATTGTAAGGCACCCATAATATGCATCAAACAAATAAATTCTTGTGAAGGCACATTTAAATCATTAAGGGGATCATTTCGAGGTTAAATGTTTTTATTAATCTTAGCCATTAGTACACTATTTTGCTTAACTTCATTAAACATGATGTATTAGGTCATCTTCTCCCATGGAGAAGTGATAACCTGGACTTGGTTAGAGGGAAAGTAGCTATCACCCTCTTAAAGGTTAGGATGAGGAATAGATTCTACTTTAGTAAGGGTGGGCTTGGGAGTTTTTCTAGTATTTAGTGTAGTATTAGTTTGTAATGACATATTATGTTCTAATGGAATCAAAATAATAAAACTAATATGTTTATCATTGGAATTAGCATGTGCACCTAATTTACCTTTTAAAATAAAACTAGGAACATCGACATGTGTTTTAATAATATTATCATTAAGCACATCCTCATTTAATTTATCATGTAACATGAGATCTTTACAAACAGAGATGGGTAAAGAAGAAATAATATTAGGTGTAGTAGAAATATTTTTCTATTCACTATATGCATAATAATCATCATCATTCCAATTTTCATCAAAATCAAAATAATTTTCAGTTGTAGATTCAAGATTTGGAGTAATTACACTTTCATGCTCACTAGAAGGAGTAAGAGAAGATTATAACTTTTTAAGACTATGAAAAGTATCATCACATATAGGTAAAATTCATGATTTAGCTTCATCATCTATAATTGGAGTAAGGGAATAAGAAGTAACAATCAAATTTTCACCCTTGTTTGACATATCATCACATGGAATATGAATGCTAGATTGATTTGAATTATTTGAAATTTGTATTGTATCATTATTTTGAGTTGAAAAAGTGAATAAAATAAGAAGAGGAATATCATATACTTTGTTACATACATCACCAAATGAAGGAATAATATCATATTCACACATATTTCTGAATTGAAATGAGAAATAGAAGATGAATTTTCATTTATTACTTTTGGAACATCAATAGTGCATGAAAAGGAACATTATTATAAGTTAGATACACTTGTTTAGATGCAACACTATTATTTGTATCATGTAATGGGTTTTTTTACTCTATTTGACTTATAATGTGAAATTTTGAATAGAGATGTAATAAAAGTTGTTATTAAGCTAGGAGTAGTATCAAACAATGCATCACCAATGAGAAGTTATTTTAGGATTATATTGTTAAGTTCTTGGTCTTGGATGGGGAGAGGAGTAGGAGAAGAACATGCATCTACACTACCTTCACTATCATTTTGATCATCACATTCATAATATTCATCATAACCGTCATTGAAACAATAATAATGATCATCATTATAAATAAAATCATGCTCATCATTATTTTTTAATGTACAATTCTTAAAAATCAGTCCCTTCATTATTATAATCATGAGAAATGCCTATTAATTGATCAATTGGGTGAGGAGGAAGAGTTTCCTTAGTGGTCATCTTGAACTTTCCATAAAAAAGTAGGAGAAATATAAGAAAAATATAAATAGTTGGAAAAATATAATCGAACATGAGATAATAAACTAGATTTATGCTAGCATGCAACCCTATGAAGGGGAAAAATTAGGAAAATAAAAAATTTGAAGCCTTAGAGGGCTAAAATTTTGTTATGAAGGCCCTAGGGATAGAAAGTAGGGTATGGAGGGTTGTTAGATAAAAAACTAAAATTAAAATAAAAAAAACCCTAAGATATGGCTGAGTAGGATTTGTTATGGGATGTTTGAGTACAAAAACTAGGAAAAAAATAGAAATTTGAAACCCTAATTATGCACACAAAAATAAAAGGAAACCTAACAACAAGCTATGGTTTGAAGAAATATTTAAAAAATAAAATAGATTCACTAATATGTTTTATTGATTTTGTGATTAAATGAAATTAACCTTAATCAAATAAACAACTAAGTAGAGTGAAATGGTTCATTAAATAAATATCGAACCATACATTTCGCTTGCATATAAATTGATATTAAACAACTAGGGTTTGAGATAAAATCATTTAAAAATATGAAAAACTTATATTTTGTGAAGCCTAGGAGCTGTATTTGACTTTATTTGACATGTAGGATGACTACCCTACTATCAGGTCTAACTATTTTCTTATCATTTTAAATTTGGATACTAGATTTGTGCACTTGTGTCCTTCAAAGTGCTCCTATCCATTAGTGTTTTTGAGCTTGTACTGAGATCTAAAAGTTTGAGAAAACTTATTTTAGTTATGAGATATTATATCATAGACCTACATTCACAAAATTAGACTTTTATTTTGCATTCTTATCTTAAAAATCCCAATGGAGTCCTGCACATGAGAAACATGAAAAGATTAAATACACAAGGGGGAAGAATTCAAGAAAATGGGATATGGCCGAGCTATCCTCAGAACTATTGTTGTCTTGAGTGATGCCTATATATCCACAATGATAGGGACCTTAGGCCTATTTATTGCTCCCTTAGGTAATGTGCATAATCAACCAAACATGATGCGTATCTAAAATACTTTTCTTGTAAGCCCTCCCTTTCATCCAAACATGCAATCTAAGTGTGGTATGTAAATACTTTAAAAATATACAAAGGTTAAGATTATTATGTATTGATATTATTTTATTAGTTAGTGCCAAAAGCTAAGTTCTAGATGTAAAATACCTTAGGGAACACATTTAAATATAATATTTCTAATTTCTAATTTTGAAAAACTTATTTAGGCACTAACCAATTTAAATAAGGTTAAAATAGTCAAAAGAGAAGACCCAAAAGAGAAGGGATCCAAAAAACTCTCTAGAACATGTGTTGGAAAATAATAGTAGGAAGGAAACTAGAGTAGTGCACTCCTATTCAATGCAATGATCCTATCCAAAATCAAAAAATTAAAAGAATGAAACATAAGAATGGCCAGGGACCCTTGTGACTCTATCAAGGATTGACATAAAAGAACTGAGACTGTGAGAAGAGAGATATATAATCACGAGAAAGTGATAAAAGAGATTAAGGACCAAGGAGATATGTGTGAATAACATTTTTATTCAAAACTAAGATCTTCTTAATATAATAGCTATAAACTATATAATACTTATGTTTGTTTGACCAAATTTGGGCTATAAACATGGTTAGATTTTTTTGGTGGGGATTAAATTAGCTTTTCATGGTGGTGTAAACACCTAAATTTTATTTTAGACACTTGAAAACATATAATTTGACATAATTTGAAACACTTGGACTTTAGGTACACATTCAACTCTTGTGCACACTTCCATCAATCCATTTTCCTACATGTTATCTCGACTATCCTAATTTACCAATATACATATTCAAGATCACCCTAGTATGTGTAAGAAGACCTTATAATACTAAATAGTATATTTACCTATCTCAAATCACTAATTTTAACTCACAAGATAGTACCATAAATAATTGGACAATTATAATTGTGTCACAGTAGTATGTTTCTTCTAATAGTGTATAGTAACCCTCAACCCCTATTTTTCAAATTGAGAAATCTTCATTAGGTTAGCCTAGACATATTTCATGGGTTAGTCACAAAGGGAAATATCAAAGAGTCAAATATACATAAAAATCAATCCTTAGGTTATAATATATTATCTAATACATTGAGAATCACTTGAAAACTTGAAAAATCTAGTAACACTCTCTTGAGACATTATCACAAAGGTGTACACATCCATTAGTGCTAAAAAACTAATATATAATTCTTCTCCACATACAACCACAATTGGGGCTCATATAATGATGATGATAAATGTTGAAAATTTTAACCTCATAGGTTAAATTTTTTCCCCTATCATTAAAAATTTCTCTTGTCATGATTGTACAACTCTGTTCACATCCTTGTCATGCCTTTGGTAGTATTCAATTGATGATTTGTTAGCCTTGTTAGCATTATTTAAGGTAATGTCTTAGGAAAGATTTTAAATGACTTCAGATTCAATCCAATAAGTCACAGGGGTATGTCATATTGTGTCAAGAGGGTACATGGTTTGTTAGGTCAAGTTATTTCACTTCGTTACTTAGTTTGCATCGTATTAGTCTTGTTTGATGAAATTGAGGTATTTTAACAAATTTTAAGGTTTTTGAAGAAACCTAAGTTTTTATTATGACCAAAATAAGACTTCAAAAGGCACTATTTTTTCATATAACATTGAATAATTATTGTGAATAGCTCATCTAAATTCATATGAGGCCTTGGACTGAGATAGTTTCTTTACATGAGATCATCTCTTGTATACTAGCTTTAATTGCACTTGAAGATGCCTTTTAAGGGATTCTAAGATTTTAAAGATATAATAAACATTCCATTAAAATTTTAAAAGATTTAAAATGATTTTTCAATGTACTAATGTCATAATAAATTTAGGATAATGGTCTACATGTCAAAACAACTTAGTTTTTACTCAAAAGGTAGTTTTATGGGTTTATATGGACTTGAGGAGTTCACTTTGAGGTGAATATCCCTTAAATGTGTATTTTGGTATTATACAGGTCATCTACATGATTTTAAATCTCTCATAGGTCTTAAAAGTGCAAAACTTGCATTTTCTTCTTCATCACCCTCTCCACAAGCTCACAAGGGTAGTTTTCAAGTGCTCGGTACAGATAAAGGAGAGAGAGTTGGGTCATAAAAGTTTTTATAGAGGAGAGGGTACAAGTAAGCTTAATATTTGTATCATTTTTTTTGGATTCATCCCCTCTCATTTATGAACAATCGTTAATACCCTAGGGTGGTCTAAAACTGCCTATAAACCCCACAGACTCATTTTTCTTCATTGAAATAGTAGTTGGAAACCAATTGGATGCATAATGGAAATTTAGTGAGATATGTAGGGTATATTAAAGCATATAAAAATATTATCCAAGACACACTTGGCATGTGTGAGTTCATTTTGCAAATAAAACTCCATTTTTGCATAGTTTACAAGGTGACTTCCATGTTTTCTTTATGTTCTAGGTTCTTCAATAGTTTAGGAGGATGAATAAAGGTTTTATATAATGTTTAAATTTATATAATTCTCTAAAAATAATTCATATGGTTCTCCATGCTTAACTAGCATCCACAAGTTCTCAACATGAAGGCAACCTACATACTTTCTAGTGCATCACTCATCATAAGCAAATAAGTTGTGTGATGTTATGAGATCCTAAGTTGATGAAAGGTTATTTTTTTGACATGTTTGATCCCTTTTAAGTGAATACAAAATCATTTTGAACATTGTGATGAATTCAAGAGGTAAAAGAGGGAGTCATGTTCTTGTGACTCACCAAAGGACTATGTACATGCCCAATAGGCATATAAGTGAACTAAGGTAATGATTTTGAATTATAGTGTTTTATGATGCTCCAAACATAAATAGTAAAGATATGGGAATAGAGAATATTTGTCTTCAATAGATGATTCACAATGCATGGGAAAAGGGCCTTAAATGATAAATGAACTCCTACAATCCTATTTATGACACTTAGGTTGGTTTCCAAGCCTGGAGATAGAGATTACAAAGTGTACATGGAAATTATAGGAGATTTTAAGCTATTGAAAGTAATAATTTATAATGTAAAATGATTTCATAAATGACTAATGGTTGTAATAAGGACAAGAACAAATAATCAAGGGTTGAAAACCATGATCAGGTCTTAGCCTCAATGGGCCTACTACAAAGTAAAGTCAAAATTTGAATTCAATTAACCTAAGATGTAATGAGAATTTTCAAAGTGATGCTCTAACTCTTCATTTATCTTCAACATCATTTGATGAAACTCTCAAAGACTCAAGGTCACCAAGTACAACTCTAAGATTAAAACATCTAATATGACCAAGTTGCCTTAAGCCTGTAGTTACACTATCCTGTATATAAGGATAGGAAGGCAAAGGTTTGTTGGTGTCATGAAAGTCAAATAGAATTTGTAAGATAGTGGGAAATAGTTTTCAAAAGGTTCATCATTCTCGTGACCATAGCCTAATTAGGAAAATAATTTCTTAAAGTCCATGTTCAAACTCTCCTCAAATGACTACCTACAACCATGCATTTATAGACATGAGAGAGGAGTTGTTTTGAGGATGAGAGGTCTTGAAGAAAGTCTCAGAGATTAGGGAGAATCTGAGTAAGGTGTAAAACCTTAATAACACCAGTAAAATCTAGACAAGTTTGAGAAAGCTACACCTAATTGGTCTTGTAGTTGAGTGAATAGTGATGCCTATAGCCAATAAGAGTAAGCTACCACCTTTAAGCATGAGTATGAACAAGTTAGAATTTTTTTGGGTTTGAAGTGTTTTGATGAATTATAATCCTCCAACAGGTGAAAGAATCTATGTTAAGAGATTTTAAAAGTTTTGGACTTATTTCAATGAGAAAATATTGTTAAGATATGCCCATTAGGGCTAGGATGATCATTATGCTTCTAAACCCCAATGATGACCTAAATCAAGTTATGAGACCATAGCTGGAGTTAATCTCTTTAGAGAAACATTCACAAATCTGTTCAATGGTAATTCAAACTTTGGAAAGGTGCATTATATAAAAGAATAAACTTTAAAATAACTTTTGAGGCTTAAATCACTTCTTGGACTTATGCATATAGGGATCAATACTCAAGAGGAGATTCAAACTTCTAAATTTGTAGTCAAGGAACCAAATTAGTACCTATAGGCCTACTCCTATAACTGAAGAAGTTTAAGAGCATCTTAGTTATGAAGACTAGGTAATAGACCAAGCTAGAGGTTTTAAACACCTTTCACTAAATTTTAAGGATCATCATAAGGATAAGGATGCCTCTTTTTGATCAAGACACAATCTATTAAAGGTGATAAGGGTCTTGAGATATAATGTTGCCTACAGGCTTGTTAAGGCCTAGATAAGAGGAAGAGCCTTATAGTTATTGGGGTATAAATTAGAGTTTTATTAAGGTGTTACATTTCACAAGGTGTTAAGAGGTGAGAGAGGTATGTAGTAGACCTATTGAATAACCATAATGTTTTTAACCTTCCTACTTCAGGCCTAAAACTCTAAAATATTCACTTACAACCATCTAATTAGGCCTAACTAAGTTTGAAAGACAATGTGGGCATTAAAGAGTGGAATGATGAGTTGGGACCTGTCATGATAATATAGTAAATCCATAGGTGTTTCTAAAGCTAACATAAGATCACAATAATTTTTTCAAATCATGAAGATCTCTTAGAGTCTTAATTGAAACCTACAATCAACAAGGAAAGACACATTTAGTTGTGTGTTGTAAAGTATGAGGAAGTCTATAATAAGGAAATGTTTGAATAGTTTATATATGATTTCAAAAGATAAAAGAGGATATAAATCCATATAAATGACCTACTCAAGGTATTATTACATATATTTATCCATATACACCTATAAGAAACACAAAATAGATGCCTACAGTCCTTTTAGAACCTACAGGCAATCCTTACAAATGATGAGAACATGGACATGGATAATATATGTAATAGTAGTAAGTGATTGTAGATATGATTTTGAAAGATAAATGAGATATATTAGTTTATAATGCAATCTATTTACATTAAAAGTGTCTTTAAAGACCGTAAACTTAGTCACAAACTTAGTTTACACATAGTCATCTAGTGACCTATAGGCTTGGCCTATAACATAGTGAGGAGAGTGTTTCTCTCACCAAGAATTGAATGTATAATAGTAGAATTGAATGTATAATATTAGGTAAGGAGTGTGATAATATACATCAAATTTTCATTTAGTAAAGGAAGAGAGAAACTATGTTCACAGACCTCTAGGGTCAACAAGTCCAATGTGCTTAAAAATCCTCATTGGTAGAAAATCAATGTTTCAGATCTATTTGAGAGGTTCGTTATCTTAAGGATAATTTTAGACCATTTCATAGATTATTAAAATAATTTTTAAAATATTGTTTTTATGTGAAAATGGATTTTAAGGTCCTATTAGCAAAAGAACCTTCTTCGGCCTTTTCCACACACATAATCACCCAATCGAGAGGAGATTTTAAAGATGTTAAAACATGTTATAGAAGTTGTATGAATTCTTTAAATTGTAGGAGGTGTTTAGTGGGATAATATTAATTAAATTAATAATATTTTTTTGGTCCTTAGGTTTCACAACTTCATGAAAAATCAATTAGAATGCAAATAACCCTATTTTACTTGAGAAGGAGCTTGAACAGTTCACTTGGTTTGTTTATAAATTTCATGAGAAGTTGCATGGGAAATCAAGAATATAGGAGATGTTATAAGGGTACCCATAAAATAAATTCTTCCTTTTGGTTTTTGGAAAGGACCCCTGCCCTTTATGAACCATTGTTAAGAACATAAACCCTTATAAACCCTCCTAACACCCTACAACTGACCTGATTGGAGAGATATGATTATTAATGCACTAAAATGAAATATTTTGACATTAAAATGCTCTAGATCATGTTCTCAAATATCTTGAGATTTATTTTTAGGTATTTTTTCATAAGTATAGGTACAATACCATATAATACAAGGTAAAATAGGTAGTTTTTAGCCTTTTTGTGAAGGTATAGATAGTGAAGTAACAACCAAACCATTTTTTGAGATTTATAGGGATTTGATAGAGGTTTTTATGATTATTCAAAAGGTTATATAGTTATCTCAAAGAGTTACATTGATTTTTAATTGTTAATAATTAAGTGTCATACTTTGGCATAAATACATTCGAATGATAGATCGAAACCTTAATAACGACTTAATAAAATTGACTTTTAAAGTGATTATGGGATTAAAATTTGATTTTAAATATAAAAAATAGAAAAATTTTAAGAGTGTATTAATTAAAGATACAAAAATTGATAGAGAATATCGAATGTGATTTGATAATAGAGTTCAACATAATGGCCTACGTCTCTAGATCCACTCTAATGGGGGGTCACTCCTATTAATTATTGCAAAAGTCACTTCATAATATTAATAAGTCTTCAAAATTACCTATATGGGATCCACTCTATCCAATAGATACTCTAAAAATAATATTATTTTGTTTGAGACCCTCAAACAATCTCCAAGTCTCTCAATTAGTCCTTAATGCCTTGTCTCCACAAATAACACTAGAATACACACCTTCAAATATACATTCGACCCCTTTATTTACTATTTACATAAGTATCCCAATCGGTTGGGAGATTATACTTTTACCAAACATGCCATGGTTTGACTCCCATCCTCTACGATTTCATTGGTCATAATAATCCTTTATCCCACATTGGGAAGGTGGGAAGTTCTTTGGATATTGATATACCACGGAACTCATGGTTTATAATGCCAAGTAATTGGCATTACCATGTATTGCATGGGAATTGTGGTGGCATGTGGAAAGTGTGGGTTAGAATGTGGATGAAACATAGGGTTATATGGCATGTACATGGAAACTAGGGCATGAAACATGGTATGTTAGGATATGGAACATGGAAAGTATGTGGTGAGGTTGATGTCTCATGTGGAAATGGTATGGTTATTTGGTTTGTTTAGAAAATTTGGAATATTTAATTACAATATAGTTAAAATTGGACCATGGTAAATAATTGATTGGTGGCAAGCCATGTGGTGGCTTGAGGACCCACCATGTGGTCCAATCTCCACTTGCCACTTGTCATCCACTCTCCATTTGTCGATTTCCAACTGGATGTTGCATCAAACCAATTTTTTTAATTTTCCCTAGTTGATCTTTGATGCATGATATTTTTTTCATATGGGATCTATTTTATAAACCATAAGATGCACCAAAAATCTCTTGATGAACTCTTTGCCATGAAAATGATCAACCTACAATCTGATGACTTCATCTTTGGAGTGAAATTTAGATCCTCCTAGATAAATCCTCCCTACTAAGAGTTTTTGGACCTCTAAAAGTTGATTAATTCATAAAGAGGTGAGGGTATTGTTCCCTCACTCTTCCATCTTCCATCCATTTGACCTTATTCAGGTGTATCCCTTTGAGATCAACACCAAAATATTCAATATCTCCCCTTCACAAAGTCTGAACCTTCCTATCAAGTATTGTATCTTCCTACAGTTTTGTTAGATACTCAGGAGCAAAATCATCAACAAAAGGTATGAAGACACTCTCATCATGATCTGCAATAATTAGAGGCTCATACAATTTCAGATTTTCCACATTCAAAATTGAATAAATCTACATATAATATGACAAATCTAATCAAAATTCATTTTTACCAATCTTTTCCATAATCTAGAAAGGACCATACTAGATTGGTTTCAACTTTTTACTCTTCGCCTGTCAACCTTTCCTTACTAATGTGAAGCCTTACCAAATCACCTACAACAAATTGGTGATCAACATGATGTTTTTCATGTCTTTCTTTATACTTTGCCTGACTTTTCTCCAATTGATCTCAAATATTTTGGTGTACCTACTATATATTTTCAATGAACTTCTTGGCTTTAGCAATATCTTTACATTCATCAATAGATAAATCTTATCCATAATAAACATCTAGAGGAGATTTAGGCAAATATCCATAACAAACTTCAAAAGGAGATTTCATAGTAGAATAATGAAGCGCATGGTTGTAAGCATATTTTATATATCATAAATGATCATCCCACAACTTGGATGTTTATTGTAATAACCCCAAAGCAAATGTACCACTATGTGGTTCACAACCTCTGTCTGAGTGTCAGTCTATGGATGAAATGTAGTGCTCTTATTCAACTTAGTGTCCATTGATTCCCATAGTGTTGACCAAAATTTCCCAAGAAATTAAGAATCTCGATTAGAAACAATTGAAGTGGGAAAACCAAAATAAACCCATAAATGCTAAAGGAATAAGTGTGCTATACCTTCCCTTGTAATCTTCTTAGTGTAAGGAATCAAAACACACATCTTGCTAAATGTATCCACTATCACATACAAGTAATTGTGTTTCCTTCATGACATCGGTAACCCCGTACAAAGTCCATGGAAATACTTTCCCAAGGATGGGTAGGAATAGGTAAGGGAGCATAAATTCCCAATTTCCTATTACTAGGCTTGCTTGTGGCACAAAGAACACACCCCTTGATATATTTGGCAACATTTTAGTGCATACGAGGCCAGTAACAATACATTTTCAAATGTGTAACCATTTTACCAACTCCAAAAAGACCAAACATATGAGAATCATGTGCTTCCCTAATCATGTGCACCCTTTCATTTTGAGGAATGCAAAGTTTACCTAAATGATACAAAAGTCCATTATGCACATGATAGTTTGATTCTTATACCTATTTACCACTCATCAAGTCTTTATACACATCCTTGAAGTCAACATCATGATCATATTAGTCTTTATAACTTTCATGAGTCAAAGAACTATGCTGTAAAAGAATAGATGCAACTACCATAAGAGGTCTAGAAAGAATGTCAGCAACATTATTATGAATACCTTTGTTAAACCTGATCATAAGATGAAACTATTGTAGGAAACCCATCCAACAACTAGACTATTGTAGCTTGGCATGTGACTGGAGATACTAGAGGGGATGATGTTCTATATGTATTACTGTCTCTTTTCCCATCAAGTAATGTTTCCATTTCTTAACACTCTGAACTAATTCATATAATTCCTTATCATAAGTTGGATAGTTTCTTACCACATCTATGAAGGTCTAAAAATGACAGCATATTGGCTTCTTTCCTTGCATCAGAACAAATCCCATAGCATAATCACTTGCATTCATCTCGATCTCAAATGGTTGCTACAAATTAGAAAGTGCCAATATAGGAGCATTACTAATCTTTGTCTTCAAAGTGTCGAAGGCCCTTTACTACTTGCCTCCCCATTGAAAAACTGATTTAGTACTAGTCAAAGAATGCAAGGGTGATGCAATAAGTGAGAAAATAGCAATGAATTTTCTCCAATATTGTACTGCACCAAGAAACATTCTAATCTCAATTACATTATCAAGGCCATTTAAATATAACCTCCACTTTTTCAAGATTAATTTTCAATTCACCATGTCCTACAATATAACCCAAGTAAACCAAAGAGGTCTTGCTAAATTCACATTTAGAAAATTTTAAATAAAGTTTCTCCCTTCTCAATGCATCCATGACTTTCCTAATATGAAGCACTTGATCTTCCTAGGACTGATTGAAGATCAAAATATCATCTAAGTAGACTATAAAAAAATCATCAAGGAATGGCCTGAAAACAACATTCATCAAACACATGAATGTAACTAGTGCATTGTATAACCCAAAAGGGATGACAAACCACTCAAATAATCCCTATTTTGTCTTAAAAGTAGTTTTCCAAATATCACCATCATTAATCCTACCCTAATGATAACCATTTTTCAAGTCTAACTTAGTGAAATAGATAGAATTTCTTAACTAATCTATCAAATCATCAATACGAGGAAGAGGGTAATGATTCTTAATAGTAATTTTTTTAAAGCATAGAAATTAACACACATTCACCATGTGCCATCTTTCTTTGGCACCAAAATGATAGGAAAACCAATAAGATATGTATTAGGATGAACAACACCCTTTTCCAAAAGTTCCATTACCTACTTTTTGATTTCCTCATTTTCCACCACTGATAACCTGCACATGGCAATGTTAGGGAGAGGAGAATATTATAATAATTGAATTTCATGTTGAACTCCCATTTTAGGGGGCAACCCTTTGGGATCCTGAAACACATCATCATAACTAGAAATGATTTCAACCAATTCTTTCTTTTATCTAGGATCACAATTTTCCATAGATTGAGAATATTCTTTTTCTTTAGACTTATTCAACATGAGATAAAAAGTCTTACTTGAATTGACTAGTCTTTTCATTTTCCCTGCTATAACCAAGGAAAGACTCATCTTAACATGATGTGCTCTAACTATATATTTAATGCCATCCTTAACAAGCAAGTACTTATTCTCCTCCCTATAGAAGATTGATTTTCTATCATAAAGATAAGGACTTCCTAAAACAATCCCACATATGTCTAGAAGGACTACATCTAGATCAACCTCATCCATGAATTTGGATGCGATGATAAATTTCAATATGTAAGTTTTGGTTACTTGAAATTTTGCATCATCACACACCCAACCAAGTGGATAGGGTTTTAGATGGGGAGTTGTTTTTAGGCCTAACATTTTAACAATCTCTTCATAAATCAAGTTTATCTGTGATCGACTACAAATAGAGTGTCAATCTTAGTATGTTTTATAATAACCCTAATGTGGAACAACTCATTATTTTCTTATCATCATACATAGATTTTTGTTTTTAAGAGGAAGCAACATTAGATGACTTAGTGATAGAAATAGAAAGAGAAAAAAAATTATGCATACTCATAGCTATGATCTTAGTTTCATCCCTAGAGTCTGAACCCAGATCCTGAACCACAGTTTTAGTTTTCTTATCTTTCTTCTTAAATTTTTTAAAAGGTCTTAACTCAAGATGTAATTTCCAATACATAGACTCATCATGTTTTTTCTTATAATTATTTCAAAATGGCTTACCCTCTTCTTTATGAATAATAATAGTGTATTTTTTTTACCCTTTCTAGAACTTTGCCCTTTAGAATGATTAACTTCAGATTGCTTAATTTTAACTTTAGGAAAATATTATTTTGTATATTTTCCTCTAGCCTCTAAGTGATTGGTTTTAACACATGCTTTATCTAAACTAGTGGGATTGAGAACCAGAATCATGTGTTTCAAGTAACTATGCAATCCACATATATTCCTAAGTAGTGTTTCTTGTGTATAAAGAGGAATATTTAAAAGTAAAGCCTTTTTCCTAAATTCTTGTGTATAATCTTGAACACTTTGGCCTTTAGTTTATTTGAAATATTGCCAATCCATCATGGCTTGTTGCATATAGCCTAAAGGATAAAATTGATTTCTGAGTGCATCAACAAATTCACTCTAAGTGGAAATCAATTTACCTATGTTAATCTCACTTTCATTCAAATTAGTTTTCCACCAGATGAGAGTTGTGCCTCCCTTTAGAAGAGTAGCCAGGTGAATTTTAGCCTCGTCATCTGTAATCTTCTAGACCCTGCAATATACTTCAATTTGCTTTATCTAGTTATCTAGCTTTTTTGCATTAATCTGACCATTAAACATTGGCAATTCAAACTTAATATCTAGATTTAGTAAGGGAAGAGATTTAATATCTTTTTTATCTTTACCATCATTCAAAGAGGAGGAAGTTTCTCAAAATTTTTACCACCTCCATCATGCTCCATATTAATTTGTCTTTCATAGTAAAGTTCCTCGATGATGTCCTTTATTTCCAAGAAGGATTGTTGGAAAGCTCATTCAGACTCAATGTCATCTCCCATTTCCGCAGTACATCTTGATCCAATATTTGGATCATACTCTACTAATTTACCTTCACCCCACCTAGATCTCGACCTTGTCAACATACACTAGCAATCCACTCAATTAAATACCAAATTCTACTCTGATATCAAAAATTTGATCTGTAATAAAAAATAACCAAGTGTCATACTTTGGTAGAAATATAATTGAATGATAAATCAAAAACTTAATAAAATTGACTTTCAAAGTGATTACAGGATTAAAATCAGATTTTAAATATCCAAAATAGACAAAATTTAAGAGTGTATCAATTAAAGATATAAAAATTGATAGAGAATATCAAACATGATTTGATAACGAAGTTTAGCATAATGGCCTATGTCTCTAGATCCACTCCAATGGGGGATTACTCCTATTAATTATTGCAAAAATCACTTTACAATATTAATAAGTCTTCAAAATTGCCTATACAGGCTCCACTCTATCCAAGAGATACTCTTGAAATAATATTATTTTGTTCGAAATGCTTAAACAATATCCAAGTCTCTCAATCAATCCTTAATGCCTTGTCTCCACAAATAACACTAGAACACATGCCTTCAAATATACATTCAACCCATTTATATACTATTTACACAAGCATCCCAATCGGTTGGGAGCTTATCCTTTTACCAAACATGCCATGCTTTGACTCCCATCCTCTAGGATTTCTTTGGTCATAATAATCCATTATACCAAATTGAGTAGGTGGGAGGATATTTGGATATTGATATACCACATAACTCATGGTTTATAATGCCAAGTAATTGGCATTGCCATGTATTACATGGGAATTATGGTGGCATGTGGAAAGTGTGGGTTAGAATATGGATGGAATATAGGGTTATATGACATGTAAGTGGAAACTAGGGAATGAAACATGGCATGTTGGGATATGGAAAGTGGAAAGTATGTGGTGAGGTGGATGTCTCATGTAGAAATGGTATGGTTATTTGGTTTGTTTAGAACATTTGGAATATTTAATTACAATATAGTTAAAATTAGACCATGGTAAATAATTGATTGGTAACAAGCCACGTAGTGGCTAGAGGACCCACCATGTGGTCCAATCTCCACTCACCACTTTTCATCCACTCACCAATTATCGATGTCTAACTGGATGTTCCATCAAACCATTTTTTTTAATTTGCCCTAGTTGATCTTCGTTGCATGATATTTTACGCATATGGGCTCCATTTTGTGAACCATAAAATATGTAAAAAATCTCTCAATGAACTCTTAACCACAAAAATGATCAACCTAAAATTTAATGACTTCATTTTCAAAGCAAAATATAGATCCTCCTAGATCATACATAGCTCCTTTAAGATGGCCACTAGCTCAACAAGTGAGTAAACTCAGTTTTACAAGCCCAAAAGCCATGGTGAGGGCTTGAGAATGAAATAAAGGTTTTAAAAATCAAGAATTAGGTTTCATTAAGGTCCTATAGGTCTCATAGGTCACATTCAAGAATAAAAACCTATAAATATCTTGAAAAACCTCTTAAACTACCCCTTAATCACACAAAGGCATCTAAGCTTGTAACTGGCCATTTCATGGTTTGCCCATCTACAAAAAATTACAAAACTTAAAATTTGTCATGGAGGGGTGTATTAGGCCAAGTAAAGTGAATAAAATAATTTTGGCTAGTTTCACATGTGTGTGTGGTCATTTGGGCCAAATTTCCCTTTCTAGGCCTAGGAGGCCTAATTAGGCCTAATTAGAGAGAGAAATCATAGAAAAAGATACTTACATTTGGAGTTAGATCATGAAAATTTGTAAGGATTTGTAAGGATACAGAGGGTAATCAAATATATACTCATTTGGTTAAGGTGATCCATACATTCTTCTGTACAAGGAGCTTTACCAGTTCTTAGGGATATAATGAATGGGTGCTTTAGCAAGCAAATGGAGTAAAATGGCATATTTTAGAGGGTCTAATGGATCCAAATGATTTTTTTAGGTCTGAATTTATGTTTAGGATTCATCCATGGAGAATATTTTCTTGGTTCAAAATAAAACCCAATTTTCTCTCTCCTATGCCTCTTTGCTCTAAAAGGATTCAAGTGATCAAAGCACTAAATAGATGCATAGAAACATTTCAAAAGGATTTATTCATGTTTTTCTCTCCCTCCTATTCCCACTCAAGTATGAAGAATTTAATTTTGTTTGGAAGAAGGTTTCAAAGATTGAAAAGGTCTCAAGGACTCCTAACTAGACCATCCATCCTCTCAATGCCTAGTCAAAGAAGACAAAGTCAAAGCAATCAAAGAAGTCTGCTAATAGTCTCATTAATATGGGAAACATCATGGAAAAGTGGAGGAAGTTAATGAAGACTTGACTAAGAATTTATAGCCTATTTTCAAGGAGGTGACTTCTTGACCAAGAATATATGGGTAGGCAAGCAAAAATCTATGAGATTGTATGGGTCAAAGACCAAAAATGAATGTGTATGACTCCTTCAACATTCTAAAAAAGTCTTCCTAAACCTCTATAAAAATTTTGTGAAAGGTGAAAGGAGATAATCAAGGAAGTGCTACATTGGATTTGAACAAGACTAAGTGGATGCCACATTTCCTAAATTTTTGGGACTACCTTGTCTCTTTCTCTCTCCTTTTGTCATTATCTCTATATGTAAGCCTATTTTTGGCATTTGAAAAGATCCTTAACCTAAGTTATGGCAAATCCATGCTTAGAAAAACACTTTTACTTGCCTATTTTGAATGAATGAGACTGAATTCATGCTTCCTCAATGCTTGTGACTAGTGTATGTTCAGGGCTAGTTGATAAATGACAGTGATAGTGCATGCTTCCTTTCATTTTTTCATTTTCTCTTTACCTATTTACATGTTTTATTTCATCCTTACAAGTTTCATAATGTGATTTAATCATATTATATGTATGGAAAGGGTAAGCTTTACTTAGTGTCTTTGATAGACCTATTGAATAACTGCCTTAGATCATGTATGAAACTAAGCCTCTATGTGAAATATTAATGTTTGGAGACTCTCATTTGAGAATTAAAATCAGGTTTATGTTATTATTCAGCCTTATTAGTGCATATTAGAAAATTGGAGGATGCATTTTGGTGTACCACCTTAGTTAGATAGGTTTTCTTTTCAATTTACCTTCTTCTCTTTTCCATTACAAGCTAATAGTGTAGAGTAGAGATATTAACTAATACATCAAGGGAATATAGCCCTTAGAATATAGATATTCAATCCATTTATTAGGCAAACCATAGCCTAGGATTTTCTCCATGTTACTTCAAACTGTGAAAGCTTGAAAGTACCTTAGCAAGGGTGCAAGTCTAGTAGATAATAATTTTTGGAACACCTGATGGGAACCCAAGTCCAAAGAAATGGAAGGATTATTGGTGTTGTTATTATATATATCAGCCATTTGAGGCATTCAAAACATCAATGGCATATTCAAGTTCTATCAATTGGTTTTAACATGCCAGGCACTAGTTCAAGTAAGTTGTGTTTTGGTTTTACTATCTTAATGAAGTTTGATGGCTATGTATGAGGAAAATTCCTATGTTATACTTCCTTATCAGCCCTATTATGAGTCATACCAGACTCATCATGACATATATGAGCCTTTTTATGAGACTAATCAGCCTTACCAAGAGTCTATCAGTCTTATGATTAGTCTGACCAATAATATGATGGTTTATATCAACTTTATAGTGCTCCTTATCAGTCTCACTATGACCCCAATTATGTACCTCATTAGTCTTACCATGATTTTTAGTAGTCATACTCACCTCTTATAACTCCATTTCCAACTCAAAATCATGATTCCCTTACTGTATCCTTGTTGGAATTCAAGCCAAATATGGTTAACTCTGAAGGGGTGATGAGAGTATGGGATAGAGAGTTAGATGTGATACCTTTTCATCTCATAGAGAAGATGAGGAAGATAGTATAGATGTTGAAAAATATGTGGAAAATAGTTGGAGATGAAAATAAATATGTTATAACTTATTAATTGCATGAAATGAGAACATTGATCAAAAGGTGGGCATACATATTAGAGAGATGGGAGAATTAAGAGATACAATCCAAACAATCTCAATCATCTCTACCTACTCTTGGTCAACCTTCTTTAATTCCAAGTTACCTTCAAGAAACACCTAACCATCCTCAAGAAACTAAGATATCTTCATCTTGGAGGCATCTTGGGATATGATGCTAGGTTATACTATGCCAACTATTAAGGATGATTCTCTTGAGCCTTCCCTTATGTCCATTCAAAATCAGAAATATGATGATTCTCAAAGGTAGCTTGTAAGATTATTAAATCTTGTATCCCCCCTCAAATTACAATGAATCTTCTATAGGATGATCCTAAGCCTAAGGTTCCAAGTTGGAAAATGGTGGTTGAGTCATGGGAAAAGAAGAATGATTCATGCTTTGATCAAGTAAAAGAAGAGGTTGTTGAGTCCATACCAAATAAATTCTCAAGTTGGAAAGTGATTCTTCATGAACCAACTCAAGACCAAGAGGGAGAAAGAGTGTTACAATTCAATCCAATGGAGTCCTCAATCTTTCAAAATATTTCATCTACTCCTCAAGTCTTATATGCCTATGAGACTCAAATTACATTGAAGGTTGATGAATTTATTATTGAGTAGAAGAAAAAAAATTAGAAGTCTCTCCTCCTTCCCAAAGAGCCTACCCAAGAATACTCCAATAAACCTAAACTCAAAATTCCAAGTTGGAAGGACACTCTTTCAAGTCTAAAAAAAACCAATGAATTTTTTTCCCTCCTGCCCTCTCCTTTTGTCAAAGAGAACCTATTGTTTTGAGGGAAGAAGATGAGCATCTAGCTGTAAATGAGAGTTTGTTAATCGAGTTAGATAAATTAGTGGTCCTTGAAAGGTTTGATGAGGTTTCAGCCATAAAATAGACTCCAAATATCTCTATTGAAGATGTTGTGAGTGAATATGATGAAGAATTCTTCATTGGCAATCCTTTTCATGAGGGAAAAGAAAGTAAATTAGACTTGGAGTTTAAAAAGCATGATGAGTTAACTCTCTCTTGGACTGATGAGTTTCCATTAAAGATGGAAGAAGAAGAAGATCAATGTAGTTCTCATGGATTGAGATTTATTATAGAATATGAAGAGAACTCATGAAAGTAGATATACCATGAATTTATGGGTGAGTTTTAAGTGTTCACTAATAGTGAATCCATTGAAATTCTAGCTGAGTATGAGGAAGTTGAAATTGAAGAGGTTAATTCCATGTTTGACACTCTTGACAACCCTTTAACTCCTCTTGAAGGGAAGGATAAAGATGACTTTAAAGCTGATCTCATTCAAGATGATCAAAGTGAGAAACTAAAAGATGAATAGTAGTTATACATTGAAAGATATTAAAAATATTTATAAGGATACATTGCCCATTGGAGAACATGATTATGATAAATTAGATCAAGAAACACTTATTTAAGATCATGATGTTGCTTGAGTTGAATATTCAAAGCTCCTTGAAGATCTTAATAATCTTGCAACAATCGATAAGAAATGTGAGATTAATTAAGATGTCATAGAGACTCAAGGACAATGCCTAGATGAGGTTGCAGCTAACGAGCAATATGAGAAAGATATTGAATTAAAATATGAATATGTCTTCATTGGTGATTGGTTTTTTATTGATTACTCACTTGAGGAGATGCTAAGAGTGTAGACACCTAAAACTAGCCACAACTAGCTTTTGACCAGGCTTCAGATTGATTCCTACCAACCATTTTAAATTAATCCTAGGAATCATTGAACACCCCAAATTTACTTATGTATCATTCTTCAAGGCTCAGAATCATGTCGAGACATTGATAATTGGGGTATCCTATTATATGCAACAATAACCTCTCATGGATTCATCTCTGATCACTTTGTGGCATCACAATAGTTAATTTGGCTTATGGAGCTATTAAGTGGGGCACTTTCACACTTAAGTCAAATATTAGAAATGCTAAATGGATAATCAAAATTAATTAACAAGCTAAACTAAATTAAATGCCTATGTAAATTATCTATTTTAATTTAATGAAATTCTAAAATTCAAAATATCCTACGCTTTCATCATTGCCTTTATGAGTTGTCAAGCTCTTTGAAAATATCCTAAACAATCTATTTTTGAGAGCCATGCCTAGTAGTTACAAATAATAATTAATTGACAACTATTAACTCTATTGGGGCTATATTTGACTCACCTAGGTTAGGATTGAACCCATTCCAAGCTTTAACTCCACCTTTACTCATCTTAGGTGAGAGTTAATCTCTAAGACTATAAATACAAGGCCATGCCAATTGAATTATAAGCTCTCCCCAAGTTTTAGGCTTGGAGTGTAAGTGTTAGTGTGTTTTTATTTGAGTTTTTATTACTTGAACTAACACTATACTAACCTCCCTTCTTGGATTCCTATGATCACAAATGACATGCCTAGTGACACCTTATGGAACATCCCATAAAAGCAAGGAGACTAATATGTAGCCCTTAATTTTTCTAATGAATGCTTAAGAATCTTCAAAATCCAAGTTTTACCTTTGTTTTTCATGTATTCTATTTTTTTTAGTGATACATAGATTACACAGAGACCAATGTCGATTCCTTCTGACCTATGTTGATCATGTTAGAATTGATATTGACCTCTATGTTAAAAATAAAGCATGAAAAAAACATGTTTTAACAAATTTTTTTAAAGTTTTCTAGTTTTGGTTTTTTTTCTAAGAGCTTGAATGTTGTTTTACTAACCAGTTGATTGTAGGATCTAGTGTTGTTTATTGGGTTTATATTCATCTTGCTAACCATATTTTTTTGAAAATACATATTATGCTCTTCTATGTTTTGCAATAAATTGACATTGATTTGTGTTGATCAACGTTGATCCTTTTGTGACTGACTGATATCATTTTATATAGACTGACATTGATCCCTACATGGATTGATGTTAATCTTTGAGATAGGAAAACAAAGAAACCTAAGAGAAAATTTTTAAATCTTATTTTCTCATTCACATTTGGGATTATAAGTAATTAAAAACCCTCTAAAAAATTTAGGACCTAAGGTGGAAAAGGGTAAAATTTTGAAAGTGGTTAAGTCTTGAACATTTTATTTGGTGCCTAAAAAGAACTTAGTTGTTTTTATGCTTAGTTGTTTATGAAGTTTCTTGAAAAATTGTCAACTAATGCCAAGGGGAAAAAATTTCATAAACATCTTGATTTAGTTCTATAAAATAAATGCTCACACTTATATACATACTCCTAAGAGTGTTTGTTTTATGCTTGTTCTTTCAAAGTTGTTTATTTTAGAAAAATGATTGATGCATGTATGCTCTCCCCCATCCTATTTAGGGAACATGGGTGACAAAAAGTGCTCATTCATTACCTCAATCACTTTAATACAAAGGAGTGAAAGGAACATCATTAAGGCTCTCCTCAAATTCATTTAGTTTGAGTGATTTAAATGCAACCCTAAAGTATTTTCACTCATCTTCTATTTTTATACATTTTGGCTTTTGAATGGGAGTTCATCACCTCTTCATAGGTTCTCTAGGGAAGCTTTGACCTGGGAATTCATCTTGTGGCATCATTTCAACTCCACTTGATGATGGGGTATACAAATTGAGATCGACTTATTGGGATGCTTTTTTGAGTGGTTAAATAAGCTCTTTAGTAAGATACTATCTCAGACTTTAGGGGCAACTCAAACATTACACTACACTGAGAAAGTGATAGATGTAGTGGTTTTGAAAAGGACAATACCTTTTCATAACAATATAATTAACACATTTCACATCCAATTAGAATCTAAGAATTTATCAAAACCCATTTCTATAACATAATAACCAACAACAACAACAACAACAACAACAACAAAGGCCAGAATAAAAGAACCAACAATATCAATAGTTGAGACAAAACCAATAAAATTAGCAAAAACAAAACCCACATCAACCAAATGGATGAAACTAAGGTTAGAATGATGACAATAACCAATAAACCTACCATGTAGTTGAAAATTACTACAACAAGGTTGTATGCCATATTGTGAGAGGTCACATTTCCACCATATCCATCAATCCACAACCTAGTACCGATCAAATAAGACCATTTCTAATCAGTTCCAACCAATAAACCCATGTCAATGATCATTCCTTGACCTAGGATTATATAAAAATGTACCAAAAAATAGGGATTACTATGTTTGTACCTCATACCAATAACTCATTATTATCTCGTGATCATACATAAGTGCATCAGTAATCGAGACTTATCCTATCTGGTCCCCCATCACCATCATTTGCTATCAACAATGGTCTTGTATCTAATCTAAATTGTGAAATCATTACTTAATGATCAAATATTATCATCCCAAGCCCACAGTCATCTACCGCTTCACCCATCTAACCCACCATTCTGCTAAGAACAAGCCATATACCACTATGCAATAAAAGATGTTCAATATTATGGAACAATTACATAAGATGCCTACAAAAAGTTCCATTTTAGATTTGTGGCTTATGTCCACCATCCACAAGAACATCTTGATAGATTTATTTGGTGAATCCTAAGTTCCTAATGACATATCTCTAGATAAATTCCAATCATTGGTCAGACATCTAGCCCTATTTTATCAATTAACCTTTGACCAAAGTGATATGTCATCCCTTGGCCATTTGCATATCAATCCATTATAAATAAAAGTTATCATAACATGGCACAAAGTGAAACATGTCCTCATAGATACTAGATCAAGTTTAAATATTATATTTCTAAAGCTCATTAAGTTTATCAAGTATACCATAATTTATATCCAACTAGAAATGATCACAAGCAAGGCCTATGATAATGAAGAACAAGAATCACAAGGCACCATTAGCTTACCATTTATCATTGGACCCTTGACCCATAGTACATTATGCCATGTTTTAGACCTTGATTTGTATAATATGTTGTTGGGTAAACCTTGGATAGATAAAATTCATACAATCCCTTCAACATTGCACCAGTGTATCAAGTTATCCCATTTAGGTATAGAGGTTACTATCTATGGATATTTATAGCCATACAAACTTTACAATCATTTGACGACCAAGTACCAAAGGTATACCTACCATTTTGGCTTGAATCTAGTTCTTAAGAAGGATAAGGGGAAAGAAATACTTGTTGATTCCCTAGAGGAAAATTATATTGACCAAGATACCCTTGATTCATTGTCCCACATGCTACTTCTTGAAATATTTAATCATTATACCATCTTGGCTAATGACCCAAGATAATATTTGACCTGTGATATATTTCATATTTCTAAGCTTCCACAAAACCCCAAGTCCTATAGAAACCTAAAGCCAAACCACCTTACATGGAATGGCAAAGAAAGGACAAAGTCAAACTGCATAGTCCAACACCTATCATTTTCATACTGACCACTGGCCAAGAATAGGACCCACTTAAAAATGATGACTCTTAATTTTATAATGATAAACTAGTTGAATGTTACCTAAATTCCAAGTATCACATTTAAAACAAAATCATAGAAAAGCTTGCCTATGAAGGAGGAGGCTTTGGGATAAATCAATAGGGTCTGCTTGAGCCAATTTTTACCACTTAGTAAACAATAACATATGGTCTTAGATTTAAACTACTTGGGGGTGACCCCATGTACCTTATTCATATTCTAATGCTAATGACTAGTGATGATGATGTCGATAATGAAGAAAAGTTTGATCATAGACCTTTCGATCACCTATTCAATACCAATTTGTTTGATACTAATTCCATTTGTATTCCTTATACTATTCATTCACCATAATCCACTTCCTTTATATTATCCTCAACTTGTAGATTGGGACCAATAAGAATCAATAGTGTTGATCGATGAGTTTTAGAATGATGAGGCCTTCTACAATTTTCTAGGCCTAAGAGACAATGTTCCATTGGGAGACCACAAACAAGGGTTCTCAATCAAGTTGGATATTGAAGCCTATTTTAGAGAATGGGTAAACACCCTTAGCCATAAATAATTAAATAAAAAATTGAGGTCCCAAAGTGAAAACCTCTTTGAGGTGATTTTAGACCAGGGAAATAGTAAAGAGAAAGGTGAGTCTAGTGGTGAAAACCTATTTTAGGTGTCATTAGATGGAGGTGTTCAACCTTATTAAAACATATCTTAGGAGAACACCAATGATGAACTTTCCTATGGGTCTGATTTCAATTTTTAAGAACAATAGGATTTTGATCAAATCATCCAAGAGTTCCCAATAGTGTTTGTCACATGGCCATCCCTACTATTGGGAGATTTTAATTACTCATACCTTAGAGAACTTGAAAATCTAGTCCTAATAAAGGACTCTATCATTGTAGGCTAATTTAAATCTTTGTTAACCATTCTAGAAGATGGTTTGATTCTTTTTGTGGAGGATACTATATAAGTCAACATCAGGACTCTAGATGACCCAAAATGGATCAAATTAGGTGCATCCCTCACTGAAGAGGAACATGACATATTTACAACCCTTTTGATGGAATTTGTTAACATATTTACCTAGGCTTACTCATACATGCTAGGTTTAGACCCCAACTTGGTTGTGAACCACCTTGTGGTACATCCTAATGCCAAACTTGTAAAATAAAAATTGTGTAAGATACATCCTTGTATTGATATATTAGTGAAGAAAGAGTTGGAAAAAATCTTGGAAGCAAGATGTATTTGACCAATTGACTACTTAGAGTGGATCTTGAATATTATACCAGTCAACAAAAAGCTAGAAGCAATTAGTATATACACTAAATTTAGATACATAAATAAGGCCTACCCAAAGGATGAATTTCCTCTACCTAACATTGAAATGATAGTTGACTCCATAATGGGTTATGAAATGCTTTCACTAATGGATGGATTTTCATGGTACAACTAGATTTAGATTATGCCATAAGACCAATATAAAACAACATTCAATAAATTGTGGAGAATGTTCTATTATCAAGTTATTCCATTTAGAATCAAAAATGTTGGGGCCATATTCCAAAGATCCATGACCATCATATTTCATGATATGATGCATGACATTGTTGAAGACTACATCAATGACATCCTAGGTAAATCAAAGACCAGGGTCGATCATCCAGCAACACTATGAAGGATATTTGAAAAATTATATGAATACCAAGTCAAGATCAATCCTAAGAAGTGTTTTTTTGGAGTTAATTCAAGAAATTTTTTTGGATTCATTGTGTCTCATAGAGGCATTAAAGTTGATCCAGCCAAAGCATAATCCATTACCCAGATGCCACCATCGACTAATTTGAAGAAGCTCTGTAGTTTGTAGGGTAAGATATAATTAATTAGATGATTCATATCTTAGTTGGATAACAAGTGCCATATTTTTACACATTTTTTGAATAAGGGTATCACATTTCATTAGGATGATAAATACCATAAATCTTTCTAATAACTAAGGGACTATCTAGCAAATCTTCTCATTTTATTACCACCAATCCCATGAAAGTTATTCTTACCATATATATCTACCATAGATAAATATCTAGGGGCACTTCTAGATCAACATGATAATAATGAAAAAGATAATGTTATGTACTATCTAAGCTATACACTAGTCACATATGAGCATAATTATACATGCATTGAAAAATATTATTTAGCTATGGTCTTTATAGCTTAGAAACTATGGCTTTACATGTTAAACAATAAGACCATGGTTATTTCAAAAGTAGATTTGCTCAAGTATCTTCTATCCAAAACCTATTTACAAGGTTTTATGGCTAAATAGATCATGCTTTTAACAAGTTTGAGATAGAATACGTCAACCAAAAATCCATCAAAGGATAGATTCTTGTATATCATCTTGTTAAAGCATACCTTATAGATACAAAACCTATAACATTCCAATTCTTAGATGAATCCATTATGACCATCATTGAAAAACCTCTTGAGGAATAGTTATAGAAGCTATATTTTGATGGATCATTCACAACACATATATCATGGGTAAGACTTTTATTTATTACACTATAGGTGGATCTCATCCCTAAATCATTCTAAATCAGCTTTTCTTATACTAACAATATGGTCAAATATGAAGCACTCATTATAGGAATTTGATATGGAGTATAATGGAATATTCAAAAAATAAAGTTTTATGGTGATTCTTAGTTAATCATCAATTAGGTTACAAACCATTTTCAGACCAAGGATGACAAACTAGTACCATACAAGGCCATGGCCAACACTCTCAAATAGTAGATTGTTGATGTATCATTTGAACATATACCAAGGGAAAGTAATAGAACATCAAATTCCATAGACACCCTTATATTTTTTATTTATCATATGGATATAAAAAAAGAATACTAGTTCCTCATTGAAAAATTTCTCGCATTAGTTCATGAACCTTCAACCATCACAATGATCTATGATATTATTGGTCCCATCTCTATATGGTATTCAAACCTTTATGCCTATCTTCATAACCACATAATGCCACTAGACCTATCCTATAAATAATCCAAATCTTTTATCTGCCATGCCATCTATTATAACTTATTCATACCAACCCTTTACCATTGTAGTGTTAGACATACAATCAATGAGAGGGGGGTGGAATAGTGCGCCTAAAAAATCCAACTTTAATTTCAATCCTTTCAAGTTATTAATCAATTACCATAAGCATTCATGAATCATACACATCATTCATAATAAGGAGTAAGAGAGAAAATGCAAGATAAATCACATAACACATGACATTTGTGGGAAAACCTATTGTGGGAGAAACCCATTGGAACCTATAATTGTAATACTATCATATAATAATAATAACCAATTTAGACCAACTATAGTTGATAAAAAAACTACAATCCCTTATTTAGTGAGACTAAAATCCCACAAGGTGCTACCACACCTATCTAGTTGAGCTGTAAAAACAACTAAACCTTTAGAAAGTTTCACTTTGTAAGGAACAAAAAACCACCTTAGATGTTGAGAAACCAAAATAGTGCCTATGAACACATCCACCTTTTAACTGATGTCTTCAACACCTGATGATGGACCTCTGATTATCACTCTTCATCTTCACTCACACTTAATCTACAAGAACATTGTTTTTCCAACATAATTATGACCTATAGGTCATACAAATAGTCTTGAATCTATTCTACTCTTTAACTCATCCATTAATCACCCACCCTCTCCTTTACTCCATAACACTATGCTCTTAAATTCATATTACACACATAAGTCTCTCTCTAAATATAGAATTCAACACATTTGGTTTTACCATTTATAAAGATATCATGATTATCAACATCTTGATTAGCCATTAGGCATGACTTAACCCTTAAGGAATATATCATATGAAGACACAACTCAATACAATCTTCATAGGTTATCTATAGCATTTATGGGTCACCCTTAAGTAGTTATACCTTTCAATTAGGCCCTTGTAACTCTTATAGGTCTCATGGAGACCTATTCACCCATTTAATGCTTCATCAAGCAAATTAAGAACATATAACCTCTTTAAATTGCATATGTACATTTCACAATACACCTTTGACATGATCAAATGATCACAATCAACTTTTCTCACCTCTACATATGCTCAAATAACTCAAACATTGACCTTATACATAGAAACACTATGAACGAACACATAGTCAAATTATCAAGCATTGTTCAAACTCAATATATATTGATCACACCTATAAAATCCATATATATGATCCTAATGGAGTCTACAACACTCTTCAATATCTAATTCATCATGAAACATCAAAAGAACATCAACACAAGCTTAATTATCCTTCTTGAGTCACTTATAGTCCATGCACAAACACAATCAAATTTTAACCTCAATATATTGTACTATACACACTTTCATATCTTCAAATATATATTTCCATATTCACCTTGGATTCCTCTACAAGTTTACTTTTTACACCATGAGCAAATTTTACATAGATCAAAAGATATGGTCAAAAAATAGAGCACTAGTTTTTCCTTTGTTAAATTCAAATATTTGAATTCAAATGGTCATAGTTAAGCCTCAAATACCATGCTCTCATCTCATGTATTCACTTATCAGATTAAACACACACCATCAATATTCTCTTAACTTTAATGCATAATGCACCAATGCCTAAATGTTAAACTTATAACAGTTGACCTCATCTCATGCAATCCAGAAACTTTGAATCAATGCACACCATTGATCTTTGTGGGATTGTCCTTGCTTTAAAAATTCTATAAAATTGTCACTTTGACCTCTTGGATTTAATGTGCACCATTTATCTCTATCTATATGATCACCCACTCACTGTTGATCCATTAAAGAAGCTCAATCTTTATCTCTACTCAGTGTTAAACATTAAACACTTGGCACCATCTCATTACTTCCTGACATCTTGGAGAAACACACTCTATAGATGTTTCTCAAACTTTAACTTGTGCAAAAATTAATAATTATGGGAACCATTGTCATCTACTTGGAAGGGCAACTTTTTATAGTCATATCTTTTACCTCGTTCACTCACATATTCTCAAATTTGGATCATATGATCTCCTTACATAGGAGAATCTAACCATGTGTCAAAATAATCTTGAAACCTTCACATGAGTGAGATATAATTCCATTAATATTCTCACTCATATTTTTATTCCATATAGCTAATAATGTCAAGAATTACCTAGAAGGCCAACTTTGCACATGCATATGTTTTGATGCACTTTGATGCATGATCTAAAATTTAACACAAATCAACTAGTCACAAAATTGAAAAAACCCATATGATCAACATCTCATAAAATTTCCACATATATGATATATTCCATCACCAAAATGATTACTTGGCTCTCTCTTACCTCATGGAAATTTGGCTATGGGAAAACACTGTCAAATTGCCTAGGATCCCGACATTGAACTTGCATATGTTTTGAGATGTTTCGCCACATGATCTAAAATTTAGTGAAAATAACCTAGTCACAAATTTTATCACAACCATATGATGAAATCCGCTTGAATCATACACATGTGGCAATGGTGATGTCATCAAACCACCTAATCAAAATTCACAATAATGATCAACTAGATGCAATTAACTTATGCACACAAGAGCTAAATGAATCTTTAACCTCTGATATGACCCCTTATACATCTTAAAATAACCATACTCAACCCCAAACATCCTTAACCATGCAAAATATAAAGATTAACCAAGCCTTCTTCAATCATATTAGGATAAGCACATTACACATTTTTTCATTGTCACTTAGACTATCAAGGTACTTGATCCACTCACATAGATAGATCCATGACATAATTTAAAACTCTCCAATAATATCCCCATTTATTATTTATGTCAACAACCATCATATATAACAATATATAGCTCACCTTCCTTTTCTCTTCAAGCACTCTCACAATAATAATATTCTCCCCCTTTGACACAATGACAAAGTGGGAAACAATTGATCTTGAGGACCTAAAAATATAATAAATAGGATAGGACCACCTTAGAAAGATGATACATAACCCCCATTACTTTGAGCCTACCTCTTCTTGCCTTGATAATTTCCTCTTGCTCCATGCCAACACTCTCTTTAACCAAGAACTGAAACAAATGAAGAAAGAACACACAAAGACATTGATATCTAATGGAACTCACCAAGAAACATATGAGAGGGACTCCCCCTAAAATCTGTAAGCCATTTCACCTCTTGAGAATCTTTAAATATCCATATAACATGAATGACCATCTCATAGGCTCACTAGCCTTCTCTCTCAAACCACCTTAAGGACCACCAAAAAAAATTCATGCCACTCATAAAACATGACACATTCTCTCAACCAACTTGATAAATCTCTTTGAAACATAAATACCTTGCTTTTTTGGAGAAACTAAGCAAAAATCACTCTTGTTCAAACTAGGTCTATGTAGTCTCCTTATATCCCTACTTGGAACTTGTAGAGCCAAAAACACTCATTAGACACACCTTCAAGATTTGAAACTTAATAGTTTAATCACTTGCATATTCTCCCTCAATCACACCAATTTTCATCACCTAGGTCATCTTCTGTAACATACTTCAAAAACTATCTTATCAATTAGGCCTCCAAATTGACAAGAACTTGAATAACTTGAGAACCAAAAACCTTCAAATCTCTATTAAGCATGAATTCAAAACCCATTTTTCACATTCAACTAATTAATAATCCTTATACCTCATCCCATAATATAAACCACTTTTTTAGCACAGCCCAAAACCCTAGAATCTCAAAACAAATAAGGTCAACAAACCTCCTTTTGTTCAATTTTCACCTCTAAAACTTATTTCACACCTAGAGAAAACCATGACACACTTATAGAAAAAAAATTGAGCATCCATAACTTTGGTAATATTGACTTACTATAACCCATTTTAGGCATGCTTGCCCTTAAGCCAAAAACTAAGAAAAATTGAGAGCACTCAAAAATCTTCAATTTGAATTTAGCATACCTTTAAACCAAAAAATACATGGATCACATCACAAATAAGTTTATATACCTTTTTTATCATCAAATCTTCTTGAAATTTCATCAATCTCATTATGCCATCTAGAAACACCCATTTTGACCCTGTACAAAAGCTCCTTCACAAACCTTTAGAGCAAGCTCATGAACTTGTTATTCCCCATTAACCAAAGACCTTCTCAGATTAACACAAGTCTCTATTCATATTGGTATTAGGGTCTTGAGCACACAAACTTTATTCTTCATAATAAATATGTCTCCTACGAAGCATAGGCAGAGACACCCTACTTCACAATGTCCTAAAATAATGTGAAACTAGGAGTTGCCCACAACTCTTCATATTCCTTCTCCTCCTTAGTCATCTAATGATTATATTTATTCTTATTCTTCTTAGGCTAAACAAAAGCAACATGCTAATCCAATACAACATTATCATTCTCTTTTATGATTGGATTGACAATAAATGGAGACAACATAGATTCATGACAATACTTTTCATCTATAGAATCTTCCTTACAGCTTAGAACCTCATCACTAGGTATTGAAAATTGATGTTATTTTAATGATACTTGATCAAAAATAGTAGCATGTTCACTTGGATCCATACACACCTCAGAACTAGCTTCAACCATCACCTTGGTCTTCTCCTTGAGCTTAGTCTCTTTACTCACAACATGAGCAGACAATGAAAACCAATGGCATTCTTCAAATTTTGAAGTATTCTCCACCATAACAAACAAATTACTTGGACTTGTAGTCTCATCATGACTCATACTTACCACCATTGGTTTCCATGTGTTAACTTGCCTTATTCCTTGTGCTCTAGGATCTTGATTAAACTCATTTTGACTTGAGACCTTTGCTTGTATAACTTAGAAATGTGGCCAATCTTCTCATAGTTGTAGCATAAAATATTCCTTGATGGAAACATAGTTTGTCTTAACATGTTTAGACATAAACTTGAAATATATCCTTTCTCATGACAAAAAAACTAACCTCCCCTTTTTGAAGAGGACTCACCTTGTCTAATCTTATGTGGACAGTGGTTTGCAAAGTGTCCCACAATAAGAAAATTAAAGTACTTAACTTTGTTGACACATTTTGACTAAATACCCCTATTATAGTTCCATGTAAACTCATTTCTAATAGGTCTCTTCCATTCTCTATCTTTATGCCCAAATTGACTAGATGTGAAACAATAACCATTGAAACTTGTATACATCATGTAATTTTGTTGTTTGATATAATTTATCTTCATTTTTCCAGCACCTTCATTCCTTGTCTAATGATTGTCATTGTTCATATTAGTCTTCATCTTGTCTTGAGTTACATTATTTTATTCTTCTTCATATCCAAGACTAGTTCTATTACTAACATGCTTTTGACCACATAGAATATTGTCTAGATAACTTGATCTCTATTCAAATCTCATAAATTACTTCACCTTTCTTGCATACTTCTCTAACTCATCTTTCAAATACTTATTTTTAGAACATACCTTGAACATTCATCTTCCTTAGCTTTCAGGCTTGTAGATAGGATTTCTAATTGACAACTGAGATACTTGACTATATCTTCATGTTCCTTGGAGTATTCATTCATTCTTGCCTCACACACATTGCATTACTCCTCATATTATTTGAGTTAAGACTTAATATTATTATTGATCTTCTTCTCAATCTTTAGTTCTTCAAGAGCATTTATCAATGCAGTCTCATAGTCCACCTCATATTCATCATCATATATATCATTACAAGTAGGCTCATTTTTATGTGAGAAAATTAATTCCTCAACCATGAATAGAGATTCATCTTCAATATAACCAACATCTTCATGATCATATTTTGAGTCAGTATCTTCACTCTCATCTGATGGGCTACCATCTTCTTTGGTGTAGAGACTCTTCTTGTTGTTTAAGGACTTCTTCTTGTCTTCAGCTTCACCATACTATTCATTAACATTATTCTCATGATTATGAGGAAACTTACAAACAAAAAGTCACATCTCTCCATAATCAAAACATTTGAAGTGTATTTTACCCTTATACTTCCCTGAGCCTGTGTTCAGTTTCCTAGTAATCAAAGCAATTAGTTCATCCTCATCAATATTAGATATGCCATCCTCTTTGGGTTTCTTACCTTGGAACTTATTCTTAGGATTCATCTCTATCTTGAATGTTTCTTCCTTATTTGGTGGTATATCATCATTTACTCTCATCTCATATGCAGTAAAGGTGTCATGAAATTGATCCATCTTTAATTGAGTAAGATCATGACTTTATTCTATAGAAAATTCTTTTGGATCAAGCTTGAGAGATAAATACCTTAATACCTTTTGAATTATAATAGCCTCTTCAAGGTTCTCTCCAAGACCTATGATGATGTTCATAGTCTCATCAAATCTCTATAGAAAGAATGCCACCAAATATTCTTCCTTCATCTTCAGACTTTCAAATTGCATTCTATGAGTTTACAACTTAACAAGCTTGACCTTTTAATACCCTTCATAAATGATCTACATTTTGTCCCATATTTCATTAGCACATTTAAAATGGATTGCCTTGGTGAAATTAGTTTTTGTAAGACCATAAGTGATGCAATTCATTTCCTTAGAATTATTCTCAAATAACTTCTTGTTTGCAACACTAGATGGAGGAGTAGTAGGATCAACATAACTATCCAAAATAGATTGCCACACATCAAACCCTAGGGACATAATGTATGTCCTTAGCCTTGCACTCCAAAAAGAGTAATTGGATTCATTGAACATCGGTTCATGCTTACTAGGAAACCTCCTTTATGACTACCCATATTGTATCTTGGATCACCTTCAAACTATCAAGCCTTTACCAAAGGCCATGCTCTGATACCAACTATTAGAGGTACAATTACCAAGAGGGGGGGTGAATTAGTGATCCTAGAAAATCCAAATTCAATTTCAATCCTTTCAAGTTATTAATCAATTACCATAAACATTCATGAAGCATACACATCATTTATATAAATGAGTAAGAGAGATAATGCAAGATCAATCACATAACACATGACATATGCAGTAAACCCTCTTAAGGGAAAAAACCCACTAAAACCTAAAATTGGACTATTAGCCTTTAATAACAAGAACTAATTTAGACTAGTTTTAAATGATAAAGGAACTATAGTCCATTATTTAGTGAGCCTACAATCCCACAAGGTGCTACCACCCCTATTTAGTTGAGATACAGCAAAAAATAAACATTTAACAAGTTTCACCTTGTAAGGAGGAATCAACCCCCTCAAATGTTGAATAAACATAACAACACCTATAAACACATCCACCTTTGAACTGATGTCTTTAACACTTGATGATGTAACTTTGATTATCACTCTTCACCTTCACTCACACTCAATCTGCAAGAGCACTATCTACCAATAGAATTATGACCTACAGGTCATACAAATAGTCCTCAATCTATTCTACACTTTAACTCATCCACTGGGTACCCACCCTCTTTTCTCCAAAACACTATGCTCTCAAATGCACTTTCCACAAATAAGTTTCTCTGTAAACTCTAAAAACCAACATATTTGATTTCACCATTTATAGAGATATCATGATTATCGACATCTCGATCGAACATTAAGCATGACTTAACCCTTAAGGCATCTATCATATGAATACATATCTCAATACAATCTTCATATGCTAGCCATGGCATTTATGGTTTATCCTTAAGTATCTACACCTTTCAATTAGGCCCTTGTAGCTCTTATAGGTTTCATAGAGACCTATTCACCCATTTAGCACTTCATCAAGCAAAATAAGAACATAAAACCTATTTCAATTACATAGGTCCTCTCCACATGACCCCTTTGACATGATCAAATGATCATATTCAACTTTTCTCACATCTACGTATGCTCAAACAACTCAAACATTAACCTTGTATTTAGGAACATTATGAATGAACACACAGTCAATTTTCTAAGCATTGTTCATAAACAAGATAGATTGATCACACCTCCAAAATCCATAAAATCTATCCTAATGGAGTCAAAAATACTCTCCAATAGTTAATTCATCATGAAAAATCAAACATCATCAACACAAGCTTCATTATCCTTCTCAAGTCACTTATAGTCTATTAATGAACACATAGTCAACTTTTAACCTAAATATATTTGACTATACACACTTTAAAATCTTAAAATCTATTTTTATAGATGTGCCTTGGATTCCTCTACAAGTTCACTTTTTATACCATGTGTAAATTCTATATAGATCAAATCATATGGCCAAAAAATAGAGCACTAGTTTTTCCTTTATTAAATTGAAATATTTGAATACAAACAGTCATAGTTAAACCTCAAACAACATGCTCATATCTTGTATCCTCACTAATCAAATTAAACACACACTGTCTATATTCTCTAAAATTTAATGCATAGTTTTCCAATGCCCAAACATTAAACTTCTAATAGTTGATCTCATCTCATGTAATCTGGCAATTTTGACTAAACATACACTATTAATCTCTATAGGATTGTCCTTGCTTTAACAATGTTAGACAACTGTCACTTTGGCCTCTTTATTTTAATGCACACCATTGATCTCTATATGTATGATCGCCTACTCACTGTTAATCCTTGGAAGAAGCTTGATCTTTATCTCTACTCAACATTAAACATTGAACACCTGTCACCATCTTGCTACTTCTTAACATCTTGGAGCAATGAGCTCCATTAATGTTTCTCAAACTTTAACTTATGTAAAAATGACTAAGTATGGGAACCATTTCATTCTACCTAGAAGGCTAACTTTACACAGTCATATCTTTTACCTCACTCATTTACATGTTCTCAAATTTGGACCTTATGATCTTCTCACATAGTATAATCCAACCATTTGTCAAACTACTATTGAAACCATCACATGAGAAAGATATAATTCCATTAATATACTCACTTAGATTTTTATGCCACAAAGCCAATAATGTCAAGAATTACTTGGCAGGCCAACTTTGCACATGCATATCTTTTGATGCACTTTGACACATGATCTAAAATTTAGTGCAAATCAGCTAAGCACAAAAATGAATAAACCCATATGATCAACTTCTCCTGAAACATCCACATGTGTGAGATATTCCATCACCAAATTTATTACTCATATCTTTCTTCCTCATGCAAATTTGGATAAGCATGGGAAAACACTATCAAACTACCTCAGAACCCAAATTTTCACTTGCATTATTTTGACATGGTTTGACACATTTTCTAAAATTTAGCACAAATCAAATATGCATAAATGTGATCACAAACATATGACCAAATCCCCTTGACTCATCCACACATGGCAATGGTGACATCATCAAACTACCTACTCAAATTTTCTACCACTAGACCCATAATGTCTAAATGATAATAACGATCAACCAGATGAAATTAATTTATGCACACAAGCACTTAATTCATCCTTAAACTCTAAGAGGACCACTTACACATCCTTAAATCACCATACTCAACCCTGAACATCCTTAACCATGTAAACTCTGAAGATAAACCAATCCTTCTTCAAGCATATTAGGATGAGCACATTGCACACTTTATCATTGTCACTTAGACTATCAAGGTACTTCATCCACTCACTTTGATACCTCCATGACATTATCATAACATCATTGATAACTCTCCAACACATACTTCTTATGGAACTATGCTTTGTTATTTAACTTTGGCAAAACTTACATTAGTGTTATAAGAAGTTCACAAAGGAGTATGTGGAGCCCACATAAGTGAGGTTGTCCTATCCAAAAATATCTTGCATAATGGGTAATATTAGTCAATGATGGATGTAGATACAATTGTGTATGTTAAAAAGTATGATAAATGTCAAAGTCATGCCAACATGATTCATGCCCCAATGAAGAATCTGAAACCAATGCTTACACCATTGTTTTTTGCTACATGGGGCCTCGATCTCATTGGGAAGATAAACCCCACCTCATCCGATGGCCATAAACATATACTTATTGCCACTGAATACTTCACTAAGTGGGCTAAATTTATACCCCTCACTTACATAACTAGAAATAAAAATTCCAAATTAATTTTCAGCCATCTCATTTGCCACTATGTTATCCCCTCCAACATTATATCTGATAATTGTGGATCATTTAAAAAATAAGGATGTCAAATCACTACATACCTCAACATTTTTCCACAACATATTACCCATAAGGTAATGGCCAAGTAGAAGCATCTAATAAAACCATTCTAAACATCCTTGAAAATATTGTCAATGATATCGACCGTGATTGGCACCTCCAAATATTCTATGCCCTTTGGGCATAATGTACCAAAAAAATGTACTATAATAAGAGACATTCTATATTCACTTGTTTATGGCACTAAGGCCATTCTTCCTATTGAGTTCATGTTACCTTATTTATGAATCTCTTTGAATCATGTCTTAGATAATGAATATTATCAAGTAGCTCACCTACAAGAGCTGGAGTTACTTGATGATAAATGCATGGCCATAGCTAATAATCTTTAAGCATACTAGAATTGACTCTATGGCCACTATAATCGACACGTTAAACACAAAAAAATTGATCTTGGTGATCTTGTTATTAAATAAAACCAATAGAATACCATATCTAAGAAGAAACATAAAGGCAAGTTTAAACCTAACTAGATAGGCCCATTCATCATTGTTACAAACTATAGTGTTGGAGTATATAGGCTCACTACACAAGACAAGGATGAACTTGATGAGTTAATGAGCATAATACACCTCAAGTGTTGCTTCACTTGAGTGACCTAGTGTATTATCTATGAGGCCCATTTCAGTTAGACAATAATAACAACATTCTCATTTATACCATACCATTCTCCCATACCTTTCCTATCGACCAATTTATTTTCACCCTCCCCACCTAGCCCTTTTCCCTTGGTTCCATGGCTATTTTCATCACAAAGTTTCAAATCCAATTTTAGAAGTTATTTAATTATTCTAAATAGGGGTCATATTTTGGAGTATTATGATAGTGGGTTGGTAGATGCATCCTTAATTTCTTGTTCTATTCTATACGACATGGGCTAGATTATAACCACCTTTGGGCAAACCAATGTCTCACCATCATGCTCCTAATTAGAATTACCTATGGGTAAATTAGTATCATTGACCTATGTTGTTGGTTCCTAATCATAACCACCTCTAGGAAGATTAGGAACAACACTTGTTTATCATGACTTGAGGTACCACCTTACCATTCTTATGATGTATTATTCCATTTCCCATCTTTTACTATTTTGTTTGAATTAGCTGTTACCTAGTCAGATTCCACTGCTGTAAGGTATAACTATAGTGACTTGAGGTCCCATCTTGGGGCTATGTAGGTAGTGCTCAATTCATGTTAAGGTTATCTCATTCAGTCATTGACATGCTTTCACCATTTTATGAGCAACCTAAACCATACTTTCACCAATTTTTTAAGCAATTATTCAGTTTGAATGCTCTCATCATTTTATGAGATTGTACCATTTAGTATCTCATCATTCTCCATCAAGTTGATACATATAGAAAATTCCAAAAACATTTTTAAAACTTATTTAGAAAATCCTAAACATTGACCATTTCTTTGCCTTAAGTATTCTGGGAACCCTCACTATTTCACAAGTGACCACTTGTCATTAAGTTTCCCCATTCATATTGGCCCAATGTCCCATGCTCTCACCATTTTGTGATTCTATTCACACATTATTCTATCACAATCAACCATGTTTTTCATCTCATCATTTTTATTCTATCCCATATCCTAAGAGAACTAAATTTGGCCTAAGGTTTTTTTAGATATTACATCCATGGAACTATGTAGGTAGCATCCACTTGCCTAGTGCATCTGGAGACAACTCAGCCATCCCCTTTATTTTCTTCTATTCCCCCATTTCATTTATTTGTTTCGTTGTCTTCTATCCTCTAGGGTAAATGATCATCATCTTGTTTGTTCTTTGGTTTCACTAACATTGTGATTAACCATTGTTTGTGTTTTATGTTCTTTTAGTTGTTTATTATTTATTTATTATTTTATCTTTCTATTTATTTATTTTTTTGTTTGCCTATTTGTTTGCTTTCTTGTTGTGAGTTTATTTAGTATATGTGCATTACTTGGGTTATTCCTTGTGCATTACTCTTGAATCCATCCATATTCATACATCCACATTTTCATCATGGTTTTTATCATTGGTGAACTATTTTCAATTGAGTATTAGATCATTTGCCATTCCATATGCATATTTCAGCCAAGTTATCATGGTGTTCTATCATGATGCCTACCATCACATGATACAAAAAAAATTAGATCTAAGAGTCTACATGGAAATGATACTCTTTGGTACCATAAAAATTATTGATTTAATCCAAATCATATCTTATATAGAGTAATTCAACAATGAAAGAATTTTCCTTTTTGCTAGTTCAGACAAGCATCTCCCTACTCACAGGTTGCCTAAATTCATCTTTCTCCTCTATACTAATTTTTCATCATATTCCATCTCATGTTTGACATTATCAATATACTAATGATTATAAATGCCTCTAGGAAAATCATTGTATACTATCCCACTTAAATTTCCAATGATTCTAACCACTTTTGGGCAAATCATCATGTTTCTATCCATTTGAAGGTTGATGATTATAATAAATTATGGGAAAATAATTATCTTTATTCTACCCAACTAGGGCAAATTTTCATTGGGATAATGCTTATAACCACCTTTGGGAAAAAAATTATCCCTATCTACCCAAATGGGGCCTATTTTTATCTTACCAATGATTATAACTACATTTGGGCAAATCATTGTTTTCCCATTTGATGATTATAACCTCCTTTGGGTAATCATTATCTTATTACCTTAATCCTTTTTCATTTATTATAAACACATTTGGGTAAATCATTACCTTTTTTGTCTCACCTATACTGGTGATTATGACCACTTGTGGAAAAATCATCATGTTTATTTTCCCAAATGGGGAAACTCCATATGCCACTAATAATAAATACCTCTAGTAATTATTCTTTTCCACCCCATTTCATTTTTTTGTTCCAACCATTTCCTCCTTTGAGGGACCGATTGCCTACCCCTTTTCTAACTACTCCCTTGAGGGGGTACTTACAGTTCATCCATTGTCATTGAATTTATAGGTATATAAGACCTTTTCATCATTTGAGAAGATGTTACTATTATTATATCTTAAAACATATTTCCAAATAGGGGTAAACTATAGACACCTAAAACTGGCCACCACTAGCCTTTGATCAGACTTCAGACTGATTTCTACCAACCATTACAAATTAAGCCTAGGAATCACTAAACATCCTAAATTTTCTTATGCATAATTTATCAAAGTTCATAATCATGTTGAGATATACCTAATTGGAGTATCCTACTATATGAAATAATAACATCTCATGGATTCATCCCTAATCATCCTGCAACATCAAACAAAATAATTTGGCCTATGTACCTATTAAGTGGGGCACATGAACAATTATCAAATCTTGAAAGAGCTAAAAGGCTAATCAAAATTAATTAAAAAACTAAACCAAATTAAATGCCTATTTTAATTATCCATTTGAAATTAATGAATAAATAAAAAAAGAAAATCAAAAATTCAATTATCCTATCCTTTCATCATGACATTTATGAGTTGTCAAACTCTTTGTAAATATTTTAAAATATCTCATTTTGGAGACCCATGCCTATTCAGTATAAATCATGAGTAATTGACACCAATTAACTCTAATGGGGTTATATTTGACTCACCTAGGTTAGGTTTGAACCATTTCTAAGACTTAACTCCACCTTGACTCACCTTGGGTTGGGGTTAGCTCCTAAGCCTATAAATACAAGCCATTGCCTATTGAATTAAAAAGCTTGGATATTGTAGAGTTATAATGCAGGTTTTGTTACATGAGATTCATATCAATAGTGTTATAATGCTAAAATATTAATCAAAGCTACACTAAACCATATAAAATCCAATAGTGACAAGGATATAAGGAGATAATAAATCTCCATTGTTAAAGACTCTTTGAATCACAAACTAAGCAAGCCACTCAAAAATGCATTTAGAGATTCCAAGGAATGTAAAGGATTCATTGTCTTTTGAATTTTAGTTGTGCTTTCACTTTTTTTTGTTAACTAAGCTCACCCCTAATATCTAGGCTTATAAGTGTTAGAGTTAGTATGTTTATTTAATTTTTGTTACTTAAACTAACACTATACTAACCTCCCTTCTTGGATTCATATGATCATAAAAAAAAACAATTATATTTATCCAATAAAGGTAATCCTTTCATCCAATCTGAAGTAATTATTTCCTTGATATTTATGCAAATCATGTGGTTATCCATTGAGATTTTCTAGGTAGAGAAAAAATCTATGAACATGCACATGAACAAAATAGAAATACATGGAGAGGGAATAAGAATTAACATGTATTTATTGAAAAAAATGCACACACTAAAATAAATATGGGAAAGGAAAGCAAGCCAAAATAGGGAAAGTAATACTATTTATAATGAGTGGAGGAAAATAAAAATAATATATAATACTATTAACTAGTTTGGAGAAGCACCTACCTACTATTTTAAAACAATGGATTTAACTTATGAGGAAAAAAAAATTCAATAGTAGTAACCAAATAGGTGGGAAGAGGGTGAACTTAAAATTACCATTCATACTGAGATAGTCATGAATAGATAGATCACTAGTGTCTCCAAGTTTTGAAATGGAATGATTGAAAATTATCCATTCTTATGTCATAATTCTTAATCAATATTGGACTTATTTAATTTATTATTTAATAGATTCAAATAGATACAAGATCCAAATCAGAGATAAGTATGTTGTATGTCTCTTTTTAAGCTAGAACAACAATAGGAATATCTTCTGGAATGAATAAAGTGTAGATATTCTTTACTAAATTTCTTCCTTCGATATAGACAAATTCATCATTTAATGATTCATCATCATCATATTCATGAAATTCTTCTACCTTTATAGTTTCCATTTCTCTTGAAATGAATATTAGGCACCATTCTTTCTAATCCACCTTCATATCTTATTTCATTTCAACCTTGGTATGACTATGATCCTTAACTTATGTAAGCTTGATTTCTTTGGGTTCAAATATTTCATAAAACTCTTCAACATGTAGATGATATTTATTGATTATATATCACCTTAGTCTTGTACACTTGGTAAACATAGACTTTGGTTGTTCCTTTTAGTTATGGACCTTTCCTAATTTCATAAGTCTTGCATCTACTCTATCTTATGCCCCTTGTCCTATCTCTTAGTCTAACCAATCTTACGTTTATGAACTAGACCTTCTATTTTTATTATAATACTTAAAACCTAATTATCCTCCACCCCTACAAGTTTTGATTTTGTACCTACTTTTTGGTTCCCTAAACACTAACATCTAAGACAAACAACTACATCAACGTAGGTGTCTTACTCCGATGCAAGTGTTTAGTGCTCTAAAGTCATCCATTTTGAAAATGAAACATATCATAATGGTTGGCCTAAGTGTTTTTATGTGAGTTACATCTCCAAAGGGATTGATATAAATACAATATTAACCCTCATTCATTATTCACCTATAAACTTCTTACCTACTCACTAGGCAACTTATCAAAAGCATCAATAAAGAATTCAATAAATCAAATATTCCCTATTTTATCCTATTTTGATATCAATTATAGGGATAACACATACACAAGTATGAATTATTGAAGGTGAAGTCCAAGATCTATATTTTCCAAGTTATAAGATAGGAAATTATTGTACTTACTTTCCACATATTGAATGATTCAAACACAAGCCAAGACGTAGGGGATAAATACATACGTCTGAGGCCTTCTTTAAGTATTAGTTATGTGGGTAGTGCTCATTGATAGAGGGATATTTGGGGTTAGCTCAGCACCATGTACCCACTAATCCATTTTTCCCCAAGGTCACTATGAAGATGAATAACTAAGGTTTTTAAATTTTATGAATGATAATCCATGACCCAAATATAAATGCACAAGAGTGAAGGTGAAGATAGGCACATAAACATCCAATTAGTTGTAGCTTTTTCTAGTACGTATTCCATATAGTACACTTGCATTAGGTTCAAATGGTAATATTAACATAACCATCCAAGGTTGATGCTAGTATTTGTAACTCTATAGGAACTCAATCTAAAATTTGGTGACTATTCCAAAATCCTCTTCTATATTACTTCTTGCATTTTCTAAATCTAGAACTATGTCAGTGATCCATAGGTTTTTATTCATAATTTTGTAAAAGTTTGGCTATAGAGATCATATCTGGTGGATCCCACTTTTATAATGAAGGGGGACTCTGTCAACGTATATGGTAATAGTGTTTTTAATTTCACAATTACATTATAATTTACCATATATTATTTTGGTGATTTTAGTTGTGAGACATGGTAGGATGAGGATCATTTGGATAGGTCCACCACATCCTCTATTTTCTAAGTTACTTATGCATATTGATACTCTTGTTACAAATAATAACCAACTCATAATTGATTGCCAATTTAAATTATGCAGATTGATTACCAACCTGACTATCAACTCAAGGTCATAATCCAACTTGAGAGCCAACTCAAAGTCCAATCTAAATTTTATGTTTGAAAAGGTATCTCACCATCAAAAACTCATTACTAATGAATCCAATTAAGTTTTCATGGGTTCTAAACTAAGTTAGGATCGATCATACTGAAACCAACTCTAATAAAAGGACAAGAGACATGGTTGAATCCATAAGCATATTATTATTCTTTAGTTTATTTAAATAACTTATACCTACCTCCCTAGTGAATGTGGGATTTATCCCATTATGGATTCCAAGGGAAAATCCATCAGGATGGAAGATTTGAATTTGGTGGAAACAAAAACAAGAGACTATTAGACTAGCTCACATCCACGGATAACTCAAGTTTTATAATGAAAAATAAGAACTTTTTTGAAAGCATGGATAATATTCTTATGTAAGCTTGAATGGGCATGATGGGGATGTTATTTTCATTTTGACATGGCATAATATCCATTAAAGGATCCCATGACTTGGGGCATATTGCGGTTTTGAAGAAAAATAAAAATAACTCATCATTTGACCATGGCTAAGGTGTTAGGTCATGATGGATTATTTTTCAAAGCCGAGCCAAGGAAAGGTTGGTTTTTAGGTCTACACCTTTTCTATGTAATAAAAATTATTGTTATCATTGTATAGCCTTCAAAAAAGAATGATCTTCACCTATTATAAAGGCTATTTAAGCCTAGGCGAGGATAATGTATTCAAATGAGACAAGGTGTGATAACCATGAAAGAATACATGCAGGCCAGGCTGAGCCATAGAGACACCTATGTGTAAATTCATGAGACCATGATTGGTATTATATTTATACAGGTGAATGTTATTTCCATAGTCCTAAGAGGATATTAAATTTTCTATTTGAAAAGAATTTTAAGCCAAGGGTGAAGAGTTTTCTTAAGAAATCCTATTTTGTATGGATTCTATCATTTGGTCAAATCCATTGGATCAGATATAATAGATATGCTAATTTAATCTGAGCTAAAGAGGAATTGATCCAAAGAGGGATATGGTGTGTGCTTATGTTAATTGCATAGTTTGAAATTGGTAAAGCTCTTGTGCTTTAGGAAGAACTTAGTCATAAGGTAAATGTTTTGGTCTATGTTATAAATATGTTGTAGAGTGTTTCTTTAATCTATATATATATATAGGTTCTAAATTTAAGACATCTTTGCCTATTTTAATAAGTTCATTAGAGCTGAGTAAAGGGTTGAGATGAGAATATAATATGTTTTGGTGTGTCATGAGATCATGGCGTGTATCATTTATATATAAGAATATAGTTCTAATGGTGGTATTTGTTATATACATAGTACTCATAGTCATAGAAAGTGTTATATCCATACATAGATCCCACAACATATATAGGCAAGGCATCAATTTCAACAAAGGAAGGTATTGGTAATACACATACTTGAGTCTGGTGTGAAATCAATTTCTTCTATTATATTGTGATAGGAAAGGAAGAAATGTATTTATGTGACTCTGAATTGATATAGAGAGACTCGTAACTATATTTTTAATGTCTCTATTTTAAATGGGCTTTGGCCATGGAGGATGTATGCATATAGTTGCAGGGTTAATTTAATGAGTTACAGGTCTGGGAAAGGCAAAGAATACTTTTAGACCTCATTATGCCCATTTTAAGAGTTTGTTATATAATCTTAGTGGAGAATTGCCTAAATTTATGGAGAAGGAGGTAACAGGTGCTATAGAAGTTGACAGATGAATTATAAAGTCTTCAAAGTTGATTTTAGCACCATTAAAGGTTCTCAAAAATCCATTCTTGATGTAAGTTGTTAAATTCTATATCTAGATCATTTATAATGGATCAAATTGTCATTAAGCAATCCTGGATATGTATCTAAAATGGGTGAATTCCATTATCAGATTGGTGTCATTTCCCTTTTTGTATTCTAAGTTTAAATTTATTTAATTTGGATTATAGATGAATTAAGAAAACACTAAATAAATGATGAGAAATTATAAATGACACAAATTGGAATTTTTTTTAATGTGGGAAATGAATATTTGAAGTTTTTATAAATTTTAATTCATTCCTAGAATTATACATCTAATTATATTTTAATAAAGGGAATTTATAATTTTAGAATCCATTTTCAGAAATGGTTTACCTAGTTTACAGATTAAATTTGGTATCAGAGCAAGTGATTGTAGGATTAGCTTCAATTGCTAGATATAATTCAGATTAGCATTTGTTTTTAGATATCAAATTATTAATTTATGATTCTTATATTTGAGTTGACCATGTAGAGAGGCTAGTGTAAAGGGAAATTGGAAGGTTTTCCAATTCACTAGAAGAAGACAAGCTTCTAACAGCTAAGGTTCTAAAACCACTAGCCCTGTAGGATCAACATGGATGAAGAACCCAAAACATTATAACTTGAGTTGTGAGATGGTATTAAAATAGGTTCTAAATTTCTATCTTGGGAAGCATTTAGATAAAATGCAAGGCATTTTTAGTAATGTACATCCAAGAGGAATCAGTTATAGTTCAATTACTAGATAGAGTACATATTGAGGTATGATTGTAGTATGATTTCATATTGGCATTTACATAATATTTTTGTCATTGATAACCTATTGTGTAGCCTTTATATTTTTTATTACTAATTATATTATGGATGCCTATGTCCTTGATTATAGGAATAAGTGGAAAGACCAGCTCCATGGTAAGATATTTTGCACTCTGAGTTTTGAGTTTTTAATTGGTTCATAGATTGGTATGCTTCATAGCTTTGTTAAGAATTATAGGAATCAAACATTAAACTATTTAAAATAGCAACACTATAATAGCTTTTACTCAACATGTGCACTTCACAGTTCTCAAAGAGGTGCGAGTTATTTTTAGGGTAATTATGTGGCACATTTTTTTTGTTTGAATTCTTGACATCAGAATAACCTTTGTGTGGGTTACTATGGAAATAAAATATACCTTTATGTGAAATATTTTTAAAATAATTTTGAGAATGCAAATGGATCATCTAAATCTTATTGAGACAAAGTTGAAAAAATGAAGATTTCTATTCAATTCATTGAAACCATAAAAATGGAACAACCCTTATGGATTATTTGGTTTAATTCGATAGTTTTGATAAGCATAGCTATGGTATGGAATAGTATGCTTAGTTACTCTTTAAACACTATTTTAGGGAATTCCTAACTACTTAGATATAGGAAATAAAATTGATAACCCTTGTGTTTGGAAGGATATTATCTTTTGCTATATCCTATTCAATTTTCCATTATGGTAAGTTTTGGGAATCTAACTTAGTTTGGATGAGTTGTGGAGGTATGAATCAAGGAGTAGTCAGATGGTGAAGGAAACCTCAAGATAATTTTAAAATTATTGTTTTTCTTCTCACCTTTATATGATATTTTCTTATATTTACTTAAATAATTTTGATTTTGTAAAGATCTTATTATGGAAAGTCTCTAAGTTGATATTAGAGTTTGACAGGAACAAGAAAAAGATTTGATAATTAGTTTTAGGGACATAGTAGTAAAATTTGTTGTTTAAATTTCCCTTGATTATGATTTTAGGTATTGTGCATTAGTCATCTTAGGATAGACAAATTCATTACACATTTTTATACTTGACATTGTATACGTCTAAGTCCCATAGTAGTATGGTCAATGTTTGTATTACAAACCTCTTATACATACATGTATATTTGTTATGCACATCATGTAGGTGTATTTTTAAAGACCCATAGATGGGAAACATTGGTAAAAATATGAAAGTATATAGGTTTGAAATATATTTAAGTCCTATAGGCATATGTAGCAGAATTTTATTTCCCTTGTGTATGTTGATAACAAGGAGAATACATTAGCCTTCATGCAGTGCAGAGGTTAAAAGAATCCACCAGGTGCAATGACTATTTTGGGTAAACAAGTTAGTTTGGAAGAATGGATATAGAGTTATAATTATAGTTAGATAGTTGACTTCTTGCAAGTTTATGTATGTTGATGTGGTGAAGAGAACCATTTAGTAGATGCAGTGGAGTATTTGGACTTTTGGAGACCAAAAGCCTCTTTATGGGGAGGTTTGATCTAGAGTATTTTTATTTATCAATCCTTGTGGGTTTGAAAAAGGCTAGCTATAGAGACCATAGTCAGTGGAGCCCACTTTTATAATCGATGGGGACTCTACCACCGTATATGGTAATAGTGTTTTTAATTTTACAATTACACTATAATTTACCATATATTATTTTGGTGCTTCTCTTTATGACACATGGTAGGATAAGGAGCATTTGGAGAGGTCCACCACATCCTCTATTTTCTAGGTTACTTATGCATATTGAGACACTTGTTACAAATAACAACCAACTCACAACCAAGTGCTAGTTCAAATTACGTAGCTTGAGTACCAACTCGACTATCAACTCAATATGACAATTCAACTCGAGAGCCAACTCAAAGTCCAACTTGAATTATATGTTTCAAAATACATCTCATGTAAAATAACTCACCATCCTAAGCTCATTAACAATGAATCCAATTAAGGTTGTGTGAGTTCTAAACTAAGTCAAGATCAGTCATAATGAAACCAACTTGAACAAAAGGGAAAGAGACATGGCCAAAGCCACATGTATCTTATTAGTCTTTGGTTTATTTAAAGACATTATACCTACCTCATTAATTAATGTGTGATTTATCCATTTATGGATTCTAAGGGAAAATATTCTAGGATAGAATATTCAAATTCAATGGAAATAAAAATAAGAGACTGTTAGACTAGCTTGCATCTATGGATAACTCAATTTTTATAATGAAGAATAGGAACTATTTTTGAAAGCACAGATGGTATTCTTATGTAAGCCTAAATGGGAATGATGGGGCTGGTATTTATGTTTTGACATGGCTTTACAGCCATTGAAGGATCCCACAACTTGGGGCATATTGGGTTTTTAAATAAAAATGAAAAAAACTCATTATTTGACCAAGACTGGAGTTTGATGAAGAGGGCTTATTGGTAAAGGCCATTGACCATGGCCAAGGTGTTACATCATGATGGATTATTTTGTATATTTAAGCCAAGAAAAGTTTGGTTTTTGGGTCTATGCCTTCACTATGAAGTAAAAATAACTATTGTCATTACATAGTCATAAAAACAAAAGAATGGGCTTCACATATTTTAAAGGTTATTTAAGCCTGGGTGAGGGGAATGTATCTGAATGAGATGAGGTGTGATAACCATGAAAGAATACACATAGGACAAGTTGAGCCATAGATAATCTTGTGTGTAAATTCATGAGACCATGATGGTTGTTATATTCATATAGGTGATTGTTATTTGCACAGTCCTGAGAGGATATTAAATTTATAATTTTCAATTTGAAAAGGATTTTAAGCCAAGCGTGAAGAGTTTTATTAATAAATCCTATTTTTATGGATATTATCATTTTGTTAAATCCATTAGATTAGATATAGTATATATGTTGAGTTAATCCAAGCTAAAGAGGATTCGAGCCAAAGAGGGATATGGTGTACATTTATGTTAAATTCATAGTCTAAAATTGGTAATAGTCTTGTGCTTCGAGAAGAACTGAGTCATAATGTTGATTTATGTTATAATTACATTGTAAAATGTTTCTTTGGTCTATATATGCAAGTTCCAAATTGAATACATATTTTCCTATTTTAATAAGGTCATTAAAGCTAGGAAAAGGGTCGAGCTAGGAATATAAGATGTTTATGTGTGTCATGAGATCATGGCATGTATCATTTATATATAGGTATATAGTTATGAGGGTGGAATTTATTATATACATAGTAAACATATTCATAAAAAGTGTTTTATCAATACATAGATCCCACAACATATATAGGTAAGGCATCAATTTCAAAAAAGGAAGGTATTGGCAATACACATACCCGAGTCTAGTGTGAAATCAATTTCTTATATTATATTATGATAGGTAAGGAAGAAATGTATTTATATGACTTTGTATTAATACAGAGACACTCATAACTATATTTTTTATGTCTCTATTTTAAAGGGCCTTTGGTCATAGAGGATATATGTATATAGTTTTAGGGTTAATTTAATGAGTTACAGGTTTGGGAAAGGTAGAGAATACTTATAGACCTTATTATGCCCATTTTAAGAGTTTGTTATATACTCTTAGTGGAGAATTTCCTGAATGTATGGAGAAGGAGGTAACATGTGCTATAAAATTTTATAGATGAATTAAAAAGTCTTCAAACTCAATTTTAATGCCATTACAGGTTCTCAAAAATCCATTCTTGATGTAAGTTGTTAAATTGTATATTAGCATAATTTATAATGGATCAAATTGTAATTAAGCAATCCTAGAAATGTAGCCCAAATGGGTGAACTACATTATCAAATTGGTGTTTTTTCCCTTTCAGTATTATGAGTTTTAGTTTATTTAATTCATATTATAAATGAATTAATGAAACACTAAATAAATGATGAGAAATTATAAATGGCACAAATCAAAGTTTTTTTTAATGTGGGAAATAAATATTCAAAGTTTTTATAAATTTGATTTCATTCCTAAAATTCCACATCCAATTCTATTTTAATAAAGGGAATTGATAATTTTAGAATCCATTTTCAAAAACTATTTACCTGGTTTATGGATCAGTTAGCATTAGAACTAAGTACATTAATTCTTTATCATTTTCATATCTACCATATTTGTACTTAATAATTTTATCCTATCTTAGTTTAATGAATTCTTCATATGTTATATTTGAGTTTAGCCTCTAATTAACCTACTATAGAGATATTTTATTACCCTTGTAACTTAAGCTATCTCTATCCCCTTTAACCCTAAATAACCCCAATATAGATTTTTAGGGTTAAACATTTAGTGAACCCAATCCATGTGAATGTAAAAAAAATATGATCTATGGCTTCTAAGCCTCTTAGGATTTCATCTTGTTGTGATGTATTTTCAGATCTAATGTTGTACCTTAGGGTTTTACCCTCCTGTAGTTACAAGGGATTCATGTGCACACACTTTTAAGATTGATTATTCCATGATTGGCACATTTCAACCTCCAAACAACTAAATTTTGAATTTCTTCAGAGGTATTTTTCTACTCAGGTTGGTATAATAAAAAATATTTTTTTCATCAAAATTTAGTTTCAATTTTTATAATTTAATAATTTTTATAAATATTAGCATATAAAGTGAATTATGTACTTATTTTGTAATTAATTTCTAGGTTTCATAAAAAATAATATTTTATTCAAAAACCCCTCTCATATCTCTAAAATAAATTCATGTTTTATCAAATTTATTGATTTTATTTGGAATATTCTAGGGTTTTTCTTATGAAGCATTCCACTTTGTTTAGCCAATTTTTGATCCATAATAGATCAATATTGTGATCCACACTTATAATAATTTCAATAATGTAGACTATAATCTAGATCAACATAAAATAATATCTATCGATGGTCCAAGATTCCCAAATATTCAATATATGTATAAATAGAATAATACCCTTATGGTAAGGTAACACCATACAAAAATCCCTTAGGAAGGAATACCTTGATAATGACACTTTAATGGGACAAACTACAATATAATTATACTAAATAAAAGACTCAAAACTTAATTTATTCATCCATAATGATATTCACCTCCTCTATATAAGCCTATATATAACTAAAAATATATGGATAACCTCTTAATCCTAATGTAGGTTGACTATTACCCAATGTACTAATTCCAAAATTTACTCATTTATCCTAATATATTAGACCCATATAACTAACTAAGGGGGATGTATGCCACATGTTATCATCTCCATCAACAAATATACATTAATATATCATATCTCTAGATACATAACATTCCTTACCTCCTTGACATGTTCCATCCTCGAAACATAAGAAGAAACCAAATAATGAGTGTGTTTCAAATCATTGCACACTTGTATCCAATCTTGATCATCTAACCATCATATGTGATATTGGTAGGTGATAGCTCTCTAACCTTGTTTTCAAATTCCATTATGCTTTTCTGATTCCATTCATGATCATAATTGTATCACCTTGGTATCCATGCATAATTATTCATCCTTTGATTCCATGTACTATATTCCACTGTGCTACTCTAATTCCATGCATGACCATAGTATTTATTCTTCCACATGCATATTCATAGTGATTTATCCATTGATTCTATGTTCCATATGCCACTATGCTACTTTGATTACATACTTGCCCATAGTAATTCTTCTTTGGTTTCCATGCATAGCCATAATAATTGGTAATTTGATTCCCTATATAGCCAAAGTGATTATTGTTATGACACTCCCTCACATGGCTCCATGATTTTTTCCTCTAATGATGATGTGGGTGTTAATATACCTCAACATTTTATGATATTTTGACCTTATCAAACTTTTATTTTGCCTCTTCCACCATTTCATTTGATGGTTCCCTTATCTTTTGATTAAATGAAGTGTTATGCTCTAGTATTGTTTCTTCATTTATGTTTTTATATAATTCTTCTTCATGCTCTTCTTTACTTGCTTCAATATAATCCTCATGCTCTATCTTGATTGTTATTTATGCCTTTCAAACTATGATATCCTATATATTAACCTTCCATTTCTTATAACAAAACTTCATGAAATTATTTTGTACATTAATATTTAATGTTACCAAAGTATATAACCATGGATATCTAATAACCATATGCACACCATGCATATCCAAAGCACAAAAATCTGAATGTAAAACATGTTTGTCCATCATAATATTCAAATCTTAAAAATTTGAAATATTATTACCATCTACTTGAGCCTGCTTGATATTATTTACTTGAACATGTAGATGTTGGGCCACATCCATGTTGATGAATTTATACTTGTTGCTAGGTTTTATAAACATAATAAACTTATTATTTTGAATACATCCATGAAACTAAAAATTTGACTTTGATTTATTTGTAGCCAAATTATTTGAACCCTTATCAATCAATCCTTCTTACTCCTCTTCAATATCCTCTGCCTCTCCTTCTACACCATTTTTAACCTCTTTATAATTGTTATTATGCTTTGTTTATTCTTTTTCAAAAGCATTTGTATGCTCTTCTTCATTACTATCATCAAAATTATTTTCTTCCTCTTTTCCCACCTCATGATCCTCAACCTCTCCTCCTAAATCATTTATATCTCCTTCATCTTCCTTATGTTAATATTATTTTTATTCTTGTTCTTCATCTACACTCTCTTCTTGGTGATCATCATTGGTCTCTTCTTCCCACACACACATTTTTTCCATAGAATACTTATCCAAAATATTTTGTATTTTTTTACAACTCTCCAATAAATTTTACTACTATTTGTAATCAATGTGATCCATGATTTGGAAGAGAAATAAAACAAAACTAAGGTTAATGAAAAACCCCCAAAAATTTTAATAACTCATGTGAAACTGATCCAAATAGTCCAAAATTTTTATTGTATCTTGTATGATATTTAAACTTCAATTAAAATTTTGTGAAAAAATTCCAACAATTTATATTTGTACATTGAATCTATGAAAAGTCATAAAATTGTAATAACTAATGAAAAGTCATAAAATTTAAATAACTACCACAAAATGTGTCTAAAAAATTTAAAATTTTTACTGTAAATCTCTTGTATACTAATACTATATTAGTAAAAATTTCACTAAAAATAATCTATATTTTGATGGATATGATGAATTAATTATAGACCTTAAAATATCAATATCTTCCTTTAAACATATCATAAAACTAAGATGTTTTTATTGTGACTTCTTTTATATCTTCAACTCTAGTAAAACAATTGTACAAAAATTCACAACAAAATTCAATATATAAGTGATTCTCCACAATTATGGTTTTTCCCACAATATTTGCCCAAATAGATGCTCTGATACCATTTTTTATGATCCACACTTATAATAATTGGAATAATTTTGAATATAATTTATATCAACACAACACAATAGATATTGGTGGGCCAAGATGCCCAAATATTCAATATATATAAAAATATAATAATACCATTATGGTAGGGCAACACCATATATACTCATTTAAGAAGGAATAACTCTACAATGTCACTTCAAGGGGATAACTTCCAATATTATTAAATTGAATAAAATACTTGAAATTTATTTTATTCATTCATAATGATATTCACCTCCTTTATATAGACCTTTATATGACTAACAATGGATGGGTAACCTCATAATCCCAATGTAGTCTGACCATTACCAAATGCACTAATTTGACAAGTTATTCATTCATCCTAATATGTTGGACCCATATAACTAACTAAGGGGTATGTGTGCCACATGTCATCATCTCCATAAACCCATATACATTAATATGTCAAATCCCTAGGTTGAACTTGATTCATGTGAATGAAAAAAAATATGATCTAGGGATTCCAAGCTTCCTAAGGTTTCATCTTATTGTGATGGATTTTTAGATCTAAAACTATACCCTAGGGTTTTACCCTCCTTTGTTTACAAGGGTTTCATGTGCATATACTTAAAAGATTGATTATTCCTTGATTGATGAATTTTGGCCTCCAAACAAATCAATTTTAAAATTCCTTGGAGGTATTTTTTACTCAGGATGGTATAATAAAAAACCACTTTTATTCACCAAAATTTAATTCAAAATTTTCTATTTTTGTAATTTATTATTTTTCATAAATATTTGAATACAAGGAAAATGGTGTACTTATTTTTTAATTAATTTGTAGTTTTCATCAAAAATAATATTTTATTCAAAAACATCTCTCATATATCTAAAATAAATTCATGTTTTATCAAAATCATTGATTTTTTATTTAGAATATTCTAGGGTTTTATCTGTGAAGTATTCCACTTTGTTTGGAAAATTTATTATCCATAATAGATCAAATTTAAAATTATTAAAAGGTTTCTCATAATTATGTTGATATAGACAAAACCTATTTTTCCCAAAATATTGTATGGAATGTTCAAATTTAGCATTTTACTATTTTTACTAAATTTAGACTTATAGACCATACATTGTACTTTTGTTTCCCTATTTTTATAAGTTCATCTCATTTCTTATTTTACCTATAAAACCTATCTCATATTTTCAATAAACTTAGCCAATAATCTAAAATTTCTATATCATTATTATATCATGATTGATTGCTCTTTAGCATTTTTATGTATTTCTTGTCCAAATTTAAAGTTACAACAAAACACATCTAAAAAAGTGATGCAAATATTATACTAAAGGTTACCAAGAGACCAAGTGAAATCCTAAGATAAGTGTTTCAAAACTGATTTAACTATTTTGGGAATATTAGTTTTTTATTCTTAATTTAGTTAAGGGTCTCAAACACTAAATCAGTAAATAATATTTCAATAATTACAATACTAATTTGTATAATTTATTTGTCTTTTGTAACTTTATAAAAATAGTAATGAAAGAGGATAAATGTAAATTAGCTTAAAATTGGAATGAGATGGCTAAGACAAAGGTTGAGACTGGTTGTGCAAGACTGGGATAGTGTCATGAACCTAGATCTAGCCTTCATCTAGTGAAAGGATAGAAGCATTGAAAATAGGACACTTCAGGGTCTAATGCTATAGTCCACTCCCATTGTTATTGTTCAAACTAGTCATAGAGATCTAAGTTTTTTGGGTTTTATTCACTATCCTTGTGTGATCATACTTGTGAAATTTTGAGTCCTGAATGTTGACAAAGCTCCTTGTCGAGATGATTTAACTCAAAACCCTAGACCTTCATTGTGTTTGATAAAATTTGAAAAAAAGGTGGGGGGGCTAGTGTGTGTAATATGTGATAAACATATATCCACACCCCTTATGTGGGCATCCTACCTACATACCAATACTTTGAAGAGGGATCAAGCCATATGTAGTTCTCCCACTTGATGTGCTTTGTGCAGTAGTGTAGTGAGGATGTAAAATTACCAAATTGAGAGTGCTTGAGGTGGCTAGGGACTGGTTTGAGGGTTTGAACATGTTTAAATTTGTATTGGGTGACTATATGGAGAGAATATGGAATTTTTCCTTAGTGGTTTTCTTTCTTTTTAATATTTTTTACCTCCCTTCTAAATGAACTTTGAATGGACTTTTATAAGGATCTATTGATCATGGGTTAAATGTATTCACATTGGGATGACATAATGAAGAATTGGAATTTCATTTAAATGGTCATTTGGTCTCAAAATATGAATGGATAATACCACTAAAAATGGGACACCTTAGGGTTAGGTGTTATAGTCCATGTCTGGTGCTCCTTTCCTACAGGCTCAGGACCTAGGGGGATAGAATTATCCTAGGAAATGTAGCCTAATTGAGCTAGAATCAAGTTTTAAAAGTCTACAGATGACCAATTATAATTAAAAAATATGTTTGGAAGGGTTATGAGAGCATGTAATAAGGTCTTATAGATTGGGTGTCACAATCCACACTCAAGATACCAATTTAGACATTTTATATGACTACATTTGCCCTCTCTTTATTCTAGTGATGTATCAAAGTGAAATACTAGGATAAAGGAAAGTAGAAAGTGTACCTGAACTTACGCATAAGGGTGAATCCCATGAAGATATGTGATGTTGAGTGTGCATAGAGAGATCACATTATGAAGTGTAAATTTTTAAGAGAAAACAAAGAGTAGATCAGTTCTTACTAGATATGGTCTATCTAAAATAAGAATGTATAAAATATGGGTAAGAGAAAGAGGAAGAGAAAGAAATGAATACACCTCATTAGGTATGAGGACTAATACAAAACCTATTATACTATTGAGTGATGTTGGATAATGTTGGATATGTGTTATACCAAAAGTAATATCATGAACATAATTGAGTACTCAATTCCCTGAGAGTGGCTCAATAATGAAAAGGTTAGCACTTTGGCTCCATCATCACCTACTAAGTGAATCTATATGATCATGTGTGTGTTAATCAATGTTTAGACTATGTGTCCAATCCTTATGAGTAGGTAGCTCAAGAATACAAAGGCTAACTAGTCCTTTGGCTCCATTGTTGCCCACTGAGTGAAGTTATAAATTAATACCATTATAAATGTATGTCATATGAAATGGCTCTTGAAACCCATGAATTATCTAAAATATGATAATGTGGCATGGATATCTAAATGTGTACTAAAAACTAGGCCAATCTTAGACACTTTGAAAGGAAGAGATTAGGCTTGTATGAAAGCCACTCCAAAACTGGGAACTAGGCTTATGTGGAAGCCACTTAGGAATGTGGAGGTTAAGATTGTATGAAAGCCACTCTAAAATGATACCAAATATCTGTAGATGGAATAAGGCATGCAAATATTGAGAATGCCTAATTAATATACTAAACTTGGAAGGAAAATAAGTCAAATGTGTCATGCACATTACCTCTAATCACTGGTGTCTGTAACATGGATTTTGATCTGGAAGTTATACCAACTACCCAATATAAAACTTGAAGTGAGAACCATAATTCCATACATGATTCCCACTATATCTATATTCTCTAAGAAAAAATATACTGAAATTATTGAATCTAATTTGATCTATATTTGATAAAACTATAGTTAAGCTTACCTTTTTGCCTATAGAAAATTTGGGTTTTTTTTTCTATTTAGATAAGAACACTAAAAATAAGACACCCTACTATCCATTGCTATTATCCAAGTCTAGTGTTGTTGTCCTATGTTGAATCTGATCATTTTTATATAATCATCATTATTTTTTTGGTCTATTCTACCTGGTTTGACCTCTGATTTCTATTCTAAAAATTGATTTTTTAAGTGGTAGGAGCTCTGATCTCTATGATAAAACCCATGCTTGTTGCCCCCTATTTTGAGGGTAGGAATGAAGACCCTAAAATGACTTCCCTCAAAATAAAGATCCCTACAAGTGTGTTATGCTATGAAATACATGATAATAAAAAATATGTCTCAAGATATAGCATAATTTGTATTAGAGATTGTTAGATCAATAGGGGTATGCCTAGATAGATGCAATAATGTAATAGCATGTACAATATACTAAATTGAAATTGTAAATGTTAGTTATTAGTTGTGAAGGAGGGATGAAGCATGATGTCCATCATGGCATCCAAGTAAGTAAAAATATGAATGATATGGAGTATGGCATTGCAAATAATTGAGAAGCAAACAAACAATAAGAATATAAGGCAAGAAGCAAGAAGAATACAAGAGTGGCCAAGGGGCCAATAAAATAAAGGACATGGTCACATGTCACTCAAAATGGAAAGCAAGCATATAAGTCATGTTTACCACATACATAAACAATTAGAAACAATCAAGGTTGGCATGAGGGCCACAATCACATAAAAGAGTATAAGCAAAGGATATTATAAAATGTCCTAAGGCACATCCAAGAGATAAAATAGGAGTTGAAAATTGCAATCACATCTAGCTATGCAAAGAAAGAAAGGAAGGCATGAAATATGTAAAAAATACAATCGCATCTAACTAATCAAAGAAAGAAGTAAAAGTATGTAAGACATGTAGTACAAGACTAGGTAGATTCTAAGAAAAACATAAGTGCTATATATTAGTGAGTGTAGATAGATTAATTTGTGTAAGATAATCATTAATGTATATCATCATGATAACTAGAGTGTGTGGTGTAATAATGAAATAACTTGGATGGTGTAGTTATGTTGAATATGCCCTAGATGGGTAGATATGTTGATTTATGTCTTGAATGTACAAGTAGGATGTCCCTTCAATGGGTAGAAAAAGCAATCAAGGATCTAGATGTCACTACACACATTCAAAGAAGATCAAGTGAAGCATGGTAATGTATATAAATAAAACAACAAATGTAAAGTATGGATAATGCATACAATTGAAATGTTTCTGGTATTTGGAATTATTTGAATGTTTTTAGTATTTTGATTTATTTGAATATTTTTGTATTTTGAAATGTTATATTATTTTTGGTATTTTTGAAGTAAGCTATGTATAATCAATCATAAGGAGACTATGTACAAAAAATTGAAAAGAAGCTATGTACAAGAAATATTGGGAAAAAATGATACTAACCGATGAGTCTCATGAGAGACTCCCTATCATAGTGTCCTATATCAAGGAGAGGAATTATGCATGATCATGAATCATGATGGAAGGGATATTAATATGACTTTGAATATTTGGATTCATTTTTGGTATGTTTGAAATCATAATAACCTATATTATTCCATTCATCATTGTCATCTTAGTTTTGAACCAATGGAAAGCTAGTGTTGACTTTTATTATATCTAGATCTTTTCCTTTGATAAATAATGTTTGTGAATTATTTACCTTAGGATGTTCAATAAATCCTAAACCTTGGTGACAAACATTATCAACTGCTAGAATAGGAGTAGTGATGCCTTAAGCATGCTTGCCAAACCCTTGACCTTGATAATCAAACTATTGTATATATTTTTTACCAAGCCCATACTGATTTGAAAATCGAGCCTCATTTTAGAGAGGTAGATTTGCTTCTTTTTCATGCTTTACCTATGCTTGTGGTATTGTTTATTACTTTGATTTTGATTTTTGATCCTTTTGTTATTCTTAGTTATGCTTTGGTAACCACTTTTATACTATTTCTAAAGGTGACCCTTTGTAAATGTGTTCCTATGTCACTATGGATTGCTTGACTTATTTACCTTGTATAGAGTTCTCATTAGCAATTATCTATTTTATATGTTTTTTCAATTCCAAATATGAATCTGTGTGATGCCCATGAATTCTATGATATATATAATAATATATAGATCTTCTCAATGGATGTAGAGGAGGTAGTTTGATCAACTTAGATTTAATCATTTCCCTTAGTACATCACTTGAACTCTTATTTAATCTTTGAATTCTTTTTAAATCACTAGTTGTAAAATTACTTTGTTGTGATTTCTTGTTCTGATATGTAACATTGCTTGAAACCAATTGAATAAGTGAAGGTGTATATACATGAGTGACACTTGGGTGCCTTTGAGGATTTTGTATTATACTTTTATTTTCTAATGTTGTGATATTTTCATGTAATATCTGATTCTACATTTCTAAATCTGAAATTAACTTTCTCATACTAGTGATTTGATCCCTTAGCTCACAAGTCCAAACCCTAGTTGCTTCTGATTAAACATGTAAGCACATATGTTGAAGAGGGTTTGAAGAAGCTATAGGCTGAATGTATGCATTATAAATAATAGTATTGGCTTCCTCACCTTTTGGAGAGGTGATAACATGGACTTGGTTAGAGGTAAAGTAGTTATCACCCTCTTGGGGGATAGGAGTTTGCTCTACATAAAATATGACATTGAAATTTGACAGGTGGTTGTTAGTTTATGTAATCGATCCTCAAGTATGTAAGGATTTTATTATTAATTGAATTACACATAATAGAGAGATAACATGTAAGTGGAGTTATAATTTGTATAACAATATGATTATAAGTAATATTCCATGTGAGAGATAACAAAGAATGGATAGAGAGCATGGAAATTTACACTAATACACAAAAACTTTGACTTGTAACATAACATTTCTAACATGTTTAACAAAATAGATTTGGAAATTATTCCACATGAGAGAGAGAGAGAGAGAGAGAGAGAGAGAGAGAGAGAGAGAGAGAGAGAGAGAGAGAGAGAGAGAGAGAGAGAGAGAGAGAGAGAGAGAGAGAGAGAGAGTATGCAAAATAAATATTAAAATCTTTTACATTTTTAGCAATAAATTTTGTAATATCATCTCTTATTATAAAAAGTAAGCATGAGAGGGAAATAATGAAATTTTGCATTAACATATGGTAAACTTTATTATTCATATACATGATAGGACCAAATATAAATTTCTTATTATTTGTAAGAAATGTTTTGAAATAAGTGAGACACATTTCTAATTTTTAATGTAAAATATAAATTGGATGTAAGGTGATACCTTAAAAGAAAAGGGACATAGTAAATGTAGCTAGGGTTTGAAAGAAAATTATTTTCAAAATTACTATGGTAAATTTTTAAAATTAAATATAAAATTTTGATTTATAATATGCAGGAAAAAATAAAAAAACACTAGGAAAAATATCGAGACCTAGTGTAGGAAAATATGGTTTTAAATAAATAATTTTTAAAATTACTATGGTGAATTTTATAAATTAAATTTGAATTTTTTATTTAAATATGCAAGAAAAAATTAAAAAAATACAGGGACCTAGTATAGGCAACTAGGGTTTTAATGAAATGATTTTTAACATTACTAAGGTAAATGTTAAAAATTAATATGAATTTTTAATTTAAATTTGTAGGGGAAATCAAAAAAATATTGAAAAAAATAGCAAGGAATTTTCTTTAGGGTTTTTATGTGAAAATAAAGTAAGCTGGGTTCAGCAAATGATTTAACTATTTTAGGAATATTGGTGTTTTATTCCTAATTTAGTTAAGGGTTTGTAACAATAAATTAGGAAATAATATTTCAATAATTACAGTACTAATTTGTATAATTTATTTGTCTTTTGTAGCTTTCTAAAAATACTAATGAAAGAGGAGACATACAACTTAGCTTAAAATTAGACTAAGACAACTAAGACAGAGGTTGAGGCTAGTTGTGCAAGACTGAGATAGTGTTGTGAACCTAGATCTAGCCTTCATTTGGTGAAAGGATAGGAGTGCCAAAAATAGAACACTTTAGGTTTTGATGATATAGTCTACTCATGTCACTATTTTCCAAACTAGTCATAGTGATCTGAGTTTTCTAGGTTTTGTTTGTTGTCTTTATGTGAGCTTGCCTATGAAATTTTGAGTCCTAAATGTCAATGGAGCTCCTTGTATAACTGATTCAATATTGAAACCCTAAAACTTCATTATGCTTTATAAAAATTTAGAAAGAGGGTGGGTTAGTGTGTGTAAGATGCACTGAATGTGTATCCACACCCCTTGTATGGGCACACTACCTACATACCAATACTCTGAAGAAGGATCAATCCATATGTAGTTCTTCTACTTGATTTTATTTGTGAAGTAGTTTAATTAGGATGTAAAAATGCCAAATTGAGACTGATTGAAGTGGCTAGGGATTGGTGTGAGAGTTTGAATATGTTTACAGTTATATTAGGTGACTGTATGTAGAGAATAGGGAAATTTGCCTTAGTGTTTTGCTTGTATTATTGTTTTATTTGTAATATTTATCACCTCCCTTCTAAATGAAATTTGAATGGAATTTTATAGGGATATATTGGTCAAGGGTTAAATATATTCATGCTGGGCCAACATAATGAAGAATAAGAATTAGATGGAAATGGTTATTTGGGTTTGAAATGTGATTGGATAAGAACACTAAAAATGAGACACCCTAGGGTTCAGTGCTATAGTCTAGGTCTGATGGCTCAAGACCTAGGTGGATAGAATTGGCTGAGAAAATGTAGCCTGACTGAGTTGGAATCAAGTTTCATAAGTCTATGGATGATCAATTATAAGAAAAAAGGTGTCTAGAAGGGTTGTGAGAGCAAGAAATAAGGTCTTATAGATTAGGTGTCACAAGCCACACTAAAGCTACCAATTTGGACATTTTATATGACTAAAAAAAAATGATCAAATTACCTCCTATACATCTTATACATAGATCCAAATAATATTTTGTATATATCATAGAATGCATGGGCATTATATAAAATGTTGTTTGGATTTAAAGAACCAAATATAAAGTCACAAACATAATGTTTATCATATCATTGATACATAAATTAATAAAACCATTCAAAATATGAGTACCTCTCCTAAAGCACATGTACCAAGACAATAAATGTGGGTACCAAAGAAAAACTCAAAGCAAAAATAATTATCAATATCAAACGTAGAGCAAGAAAAGGTCCAAAATGAAAAATCAAATCAAGAAAAGGATACCAATTTACCTCTTAATAATGATACTCATTTTCACAAAAAATATGGTTTTGGAATGAAATATTTATAAAACTTTGGTTATCATGGTCAAGGATTGGGAAAACATTCCCAAGGCATTACTCATCCTATTTCAACATATGACTAGAATTACCATCAAGGCTTGGGCTATATTATAAATACTAATGCAAATTATTCAAAGCTACATTTGGACAATGAAAAATAATAAGAGTCTAAAAATGAAAAAAATCCAAGATAAAGGAGAAAATAGAAAAAGATATATTATCTAAACACCAAGAAGATCAAAACATGATAATAAAGGAACAAGTATAGAAACAACAAAAAGTACCTAAAAAGGGTAATGTCAAATGTGTGCATTCATATGAATAAATTAAAAATCATTAATCAAAGCATAAAATCATTGAACCTTAGATAGATGGAAAATAAGGTCAAAATATCATACTTGACCCAACTTATGAATTCAATATATATACTTGGGAATTCTTTACATCTTTGGGATATAGCATGGAACATGTGAATAAAGCTACTACATCTGATCTTTGTGTTGGATCTATTAAATTTAATGTCACAATTGGATCCAAATCATGCTCTATTGTATTGAATATTAGTCCATTTTTTACTAAATATAAAGCAAAACTTGACAAACCATGGTTATTAACAACAAAGGGAAAATTATTTTACAATAAATATACCAAGTTCAAACTTACCAAAAAAGCATGATACACTATAATTTTATGATGCACACATATGACACATATCATTCAAGATGAGTTATACATTCACCACTCCTCAAGGATTCTCATCAATTGGATGGAAACATAGGTTATTCTTTCTGGTTTCAAATAATATAAAATACTTAAAAATAAAAAATCATTTAAAAAAATCTAAAAATATTTTCAGCACCTACATACTCTATTGGATCCTTGGCATCTATGTGTTAGTTTCATGTTGATGGATGGCATATCAATTACTCATACATATATGTGTGTCACTCTTCTATGTGAGTGTGATACATGCATACATAGATACATGATCTACTCCTATTTTAGATGTTGGGCCTTCCCTCTATTCATGTCATGTGGCCATTGGGGCATCCACTTCTTTGGTCTTTATACACACAAGTTATAAGGTTTGATAATCATCTTTCATTATCATGTTTGAGATTATATGTACTTACACATGCCTTTATCCATTATTATATCTTATACAAGGTACTTGATATGTTATGAAATTGGCATTTTTTTCTAACAAATTTGATCCATGAGCTACTATGATATGTTTATGTTGGTTCTTTTGCTTTCCTTTATGCACTTCCTTGAGTGTCTTACCTTGCCATTATTTTGCTTTTTATAGCAATTGAATATGCTATTTTGCTTATGAACCATGTTCCTATGTGTTATTTCATGGACATTTAAATATTTCATTCTTGATTTTATGGACATTTGACTAAGTCATGTCCCTTCGATTGTGCAGATTTTGAACATGCCCCTTGTTTGTAGTCTCCGAAGACCATTATATGTTGACTTGCTTCTGAGTGATCTTGTGTGTTTTCTTGATTTTATTTTTGAGTGTGTATCATTAATATCTAGATGGTGCCATGCTATTTATCATGTATCTTAGGCCCTTATTAGATCACATTGTTTTATGTGGTTGAATGCTATATTTACCTAGACATGTTCTTATATATGCTACATGGTTCCATTCACATATTCTATAGTTGTCTTATCCTTTTAAGGTGAGGTAACTATTAGTTTATTTTCTTCCCTCACCTCAAATGGGGGCATGTCATAGAGACATGTTATTTAATTTTTTCATATTTTTTAGATCCAGTTGGGGCATGTTTTGGAAGCATGTTCTCCACACTTATTTAGTGTTTGACACTTATATTATTTTTGATATTTAGTTTGGTCATGTCATATAGTTATGGCTTCCAGTTATGGCTTCCACACATTCATAGTTTTTAAATTCATTAGGGGCATGTAATATAGGCTTGGATTACACACATTCACAATTTTTAGATTCAGTGGGGGTATGTTTTGGAAGCATGTTATCGACATTTATTCATTATTGGACACACCCATATTCACTAGGGGCATGCTTTGGAAGCATGTTCTACACACTTATTCAATATTTAACATCTCCATATTAAAGTGGGGGCATGTTTCATAAACCTATTCTCCCCATTGGCACTTACTTTAGTTTTCATATTTCTCCATATATTGTGGGGGAATGATTTGGAAGTGTGTTCTCCATACTTACATAGTTTTAGAATTATCTAAAGCACATAGCTATATAATTTAGATTCATAGTCGTGGTAGAATTCTATACATTGGTACCATTATTATACATAGCTTCAACATGAGACATATCTAAGGTGTATATGGTATGAAATATACACATAATATTACAAAATTTAAATCAATTTTATATTTCAAAACACTCTTAGGGACTATCATCACCCAATACTACAGACTTTTATGGACTATATTGAGCCAATATACAGTAGTAATTGGTTAAATTTTGGTATGGTTGAGGTGATTAAATCACTCAATCTTGCCAATTTTTTAGGTTAGACTTGATTATATCATCTAGCCTTACCAATTTGACAGTATGGGTTAACTTTGCTCACTCATGCTTACTAGGTTATAATTATGATTGGATTTCATGGTTGAACTAATCTCAATTATTGGGTGGCAACTCATCTTTTCTCCAAGGTTGGGGGTATGTTCCTTCCAATATCTCTTTCTCTATTTCTCCTTAGATATATGCACTTTCTAGATTTATATATTTTACATAATATCAATTTCAAGGCCTTAAAATGATACATATTTTCAAATTAACTTGTTAATAGGCAAGGAGGTTACATTAATGCACATGTACCCCTAAACCTTTCTATTTCAATTTTAATATTTTTAATACTTTTAATTTCATATTATATGCACTAATTATAAACTATAACATTTTCTTGGTTGTAGTTTAGTCACCATTAAATCACTCAAGTTAGACTCACGTAAAGGTAAGGTGTGTTTTTCACACCTAGGTACACATTTGTTCTCTTTTAAACTCAAAATTTAATTACTAGATTAAAATGGGGGAAATGTATATGATATTTATGGATTATAAAGCACCTTAGTCTTGTACACTTTGAAAACTCAAACCTTGGTTGTTCCTCTCATTTTTATACCTTTCCTAACTTTAAAGGTCTCTCATCTACTCTATCTTGTGCCCCTTAGACTATCTCTTGGTCTAAATAATCTTATGTTGATGACCCAAGACTTATATCTTTCCTATAATGCCTAAAACATTTTTATCATCCACCTTTAAATTTTTTGAGTTTGTACCTACTTTTTTGTTCCCTGGACAGTAACATCTAAGATAGACACCTACGTCCGACTCTGATACAAGTGTATAGTGACCTAAAGTCATCCATATTGTAAATTAAACATATCATAATGGTTAACCTAAGTGATTTTATGCAAGTTAATTGTCCAAAGGGATTGATAAAAATACAAGATCAAACCTCATTCATTCCTCACCTAGAAACTTATTACCTACTCACCAAATAACTTATCAAAAGCATTCAATCAAGCACTCAATAAATCAAAGCTTCCATATTTTTTCTTATTTTCATATTAGTCATAGGGATAACACATACATAAGTCTAAGGTACTTAAGGAAAATTATAAGATCTATATTTTTCAAGTTATAATCTAGGTCATTATTTTACTTATTTTCCATATATTATATTATTCACACACATTCCAAAACATAAGAGAGAACTACATTTGTCTAAATCCATCTTCAGAGTATTATCTATGTAGGCAACACTCATTGATAGAGGAATATTTGGGCTCAACTTCAAATTATGTGCCCACTAGCCCATTTTTCCCCAAGGTCACTATGAAGATGAACTAAGGTTTAAAATTTCATGAGGAATGATAATCTATGCTTCGATCTAAATGTACTAAAGTGAAGGAAAAGATAAAACTAGAAGCATCCAGGTGGTCACATCCTTTTATAGAAAGTATTACATATAGGACACCTAGGTTAGTTTTTAATAGTAACATCTATGAAACCATCCAAGGTTGATGGTAGTTTACACAACTATAGAGGCACTCAATCCAAAATTTGTCAACTATTCTAGAATCCTCTTCCAATCTACTTATTAGATTTTCTAGATCCATAACTATGTCAACATTAGAACCAACTAAGTACATTAATTCTTTGTTATTTTCATATTTATCATAGTTTTACTTACCAATTTTAACCTATCTTGGTTTAATAAATTTAGTATATGTTATTTCTAAGTTTAGAATCTAATTGGAATATTATAGAGATAGTTTATCACACTTGTACCTTAATATAACTCTATCCCCTTTAAACCTAGATAACCCCAATCTAGCTTTTTAGGGTTAAATAAAATAGTGGAACATGAAATGGAAACACCAATAAAATATTCACCGTTAGCCATTAAATATTCCATTCTAAGATAATAAATATCTTCTTCTTTATAGATAATTGGTTTAACATTATCCTATTTTAAAAAAAAGTAAAACTTTGAATTTTGCATTATGGTTATTTTATGTTTATGATTCAATCAGTTGTTCTTTATATATCTCATTTCTCTTTGGACTGTGAGGTTTGATAAATTTTGTGAAATAGGTAGAACCATATCTTCTTTGCCAATAGGGAAGCCAATTTATTTGTTTGCTTCCTGATCAATCATTTTTTTTTTAATTGTTCATTTTATTCCATGATTTTGAAATTGAAACAATCATATAAGAAAAGAACTTTATTTTTTTCTCTATTAAAGTTATGACATGCTTAAATATGCACTTTATTTTGAAATATATTTTCTAAATGTTAAGGGATCTTGATTATATTAGATTCCACTACTTATTTTCCACTTAAGGCATTTTTAACATGTTTTGAAATTTATTTCTTCAATGTCCTAGATAAAATCATGTCATATTTAATGTCAACAACTTCTCATTATGTAGTTTATATGTTAATCACCTTGTTCCTCATCAATATGAATCTGATATCCAAATGTAGAGATCTAATTAAGACACATAGTTTATTTCCAGGACTTTATTGATTAGCTTGAGAAATTAGTATCAAGAATTTATTAAAGCATGTTATTAACTCTCTCATCATCTCTTTTTATTTCTTATGTGTTTGGAATAAATTTGAAAATAATGTACACATGTCCACAACTAACTTGAATATGTTCAATAACTTGTTCTTCAAGGCATCCCAATCCATAATTCATCTATCTTCTAAGTTCTAAAACCACTTGGAATCAGGTATAGTGAGAGTTGTAACAAAAATCCTTATACAAAAATATTTTTACATAATTACAAAGATGTTTAAGGACACTGTGAAAGCAAGGATATGATTATCTGCATCTTTATAGCTTTATGTTGAAAACCTCAAAAATATTTTTCTTGAGCTTAAAGGTAATTCATATATTGAGGTAAATTCAATAGACCAAAATAATTTCCCCATGTGACATAGATAACATTGAGGTTGCAGTGAACCAAGACCATTTATTTAATCAAGTAGATATAGACACTAGGTACTTTCCTTAAACATAGTCAAAAACCTCCATTCTAGGGGAGATTCCTTGAAATTTTTAAAAATTGAGTGCACAAGGCACCTTGATACCCAACAAAGTCACCAAAAAATATTTGCTAAAAAAATTATCACAAGGATAAAAGGTGGATTTTAATTTAATAGCTTAGGGATAAAGTCCCTCTCTTATTACCAGGTGAAGCTACCTTTATTAAAAACAAAAAGGGTTGAGGTAAATAAAGTTATTTACAGTAAAAATATTTTCAATAGGGTTTGTAATTTTAACTAGAAATTATGAAAGGTGGCATAAAAATAAATATAAGGAAACATGGTGGAAGGAAAGAAATATATGAATGGAAATTGGAAGAAAATGGATAACTCTAGATATCTAAACATAGAAACTCAATAGAATAATCCAAAAGTTGAGATTTTAACATAGGAAACCTTTATCATGAAATGAGATGGGAAATACATATTTTGAACATACGAATAAAATGCATATGTTAGGAGATTAAATAGCACTGAAAGGAGAGATAAATATAAACCTTGTATTTCCCAAAGAAAATATATATGAAATTTATTTTTAATCTCACTAAGGTTTCATAGAAAAAAATTCTTAATGTAGATTTAAAATAACTTATATACTAAAATATTTGCATTCATTCACTATCTAAAATAGCACAAACTGCTTGCAACACTCCTTCAAATCTGACTATTTACAACACTATAGGATAGATATTAAAGTCGCTCAATTAATGAAGTTGGATTTGTATATAGGATAAACTACTTACAACACTCATTCTATATTTTTTGTAGATCTTATATATCTATAATCTAATTAAACTTGAAGAAAGTTATCTACATTACATCCTCATTCCATTATAATAATTTTCATTATATAAACCTATTTTCCATTCCTACATATCCCTCAATGCATCTTCCTTTGATTCCAATTGAGAGTTTGAAACCCTTCCTTATTTCATGTACCAATTTACTAAACTTATACCATCTATCTATCACAAAATCATACTTTTTATTCTTGATTTTTCAATAGGTTGCATCAAATTTCTAAGCTTCTCTATATCTAATTTATAATTATTAAATGTATAAGACGTAACAATCACTCAAATTACTCCTACTCCAAGATACATGAAAATATTGTCTCCATTAATCTCATCTTCAAATTATATACCTGAGTTGAGATTATAGGTACATGAGTTCTAATGCATGTATTATAGGTCACAAGTTCTGAGGGAGTATAAGACAAGGCTAAGAAACTTGATTTATATAAGGTAAGGCTCAGAAACCTGACAAGTATGATGCAAAGTTTGGAAACCTGATAAGTGTGAGGTAATGCTAGAAAATCCCACACAAGTGTGAGTCAAGGCTTATAAAATTGACGTATAAGGAAACTCTCAGATTCTATTTAATGCAAAAGTAAAACTTGGGATTTTGTGAAGTATAAGACATATCTCAAATTTTGTAGTGCTAGTCAATTCTTAAAATCCATTTTATGGTTGAGATATTCTTTATGGAAGTGATATTCAATATATAACGTACCTTAAAACTCTAATTATGGGACAATAATGCCCAGAGCACATGACCAATTAGTTTGTTCTACATGAATAGTCATAGTAGTCTTTAAATTCTATATGTAAATAATTTTTTGGGCAATCCAAGATGCATATGGAACAAATTATATTGATAATTTTGACATATCACATCCATACATCACCTCCTATTTTACCCTACCCCAAAGAATTACATGTAGCTGATGTATAATTTGGGGTCATTTCTCAAAAATATAAGCATCATTATCATCAAGCCTATTAAAAAAATTTAGTGAGAGTATCATGGGGAACCATAGATATTCAAATATAGTATTCAACAATGGTATTCTCAAGGAATTTTAAAATATGTGAAGTCAATGAAAAGCCAACTTTATAAGCTTCCCTTCATAATGGATAAACCATTTTATCCTTCATTCTAGTCCCATTATAATCCTATCAACTGCCATGTCCATGACATATTGAATAACTGAATCATGGCCACTTCTAGTTTCCATCATATTAGCCTCTTGAAAAATTATGAAAGTATTGTTCCTATCCATCATTGCCAAATCCTTGTCCACTATAACCCATTTTCATGATTATCTATATCATGGTTTCACCATCTAATGTTAAATAAGATTCCTTGGGATGGAAGGCTCTTATTTCTTCTTCAATTTTTAACAATGTTCATAGAGTTTGCCCCACATTTTTTCTTTGGAAACCATTTTTTGTTGTATATTCTCGATGGTACATGTCCTCACTTTATGATCTAATTTTTCAAACATCAGCTTAAACATACAAATTTAGTAGTACACACTTTTACATTTTCATCAACAAATTTAAAGGTCTCTTTGTTTAGCTATCCAATTCATCTAGTAGCTCTTTATGATTCATCTCCAATCATTGTTACATTTTCAATTTTTGGTTCTCTTAGAAAATTTTCATCTTAGAGTCTCCCTCTTATGGTTTTAATTTTTTTTTTTTAATTCTTATTCCTAAAATTCTCAACCCCTTTGTGTTGTTTCTAAATTTTCTCTAGAAATTTTAGGATCTTAAACATTTATTCATGAAGTTTTTTCCCATATTATGCCTTGTTATTTTGTTGTTACTATATAATATTTATATTACCATACAAAAATTGAAAAAACTGGTATATATATAGAAAAAACCTCCCAAGTGACTTAATACATAATGACAATGAACTGAATTTAACCTATCACTGAGAAATCTATCCTCTATAAACTAAAAAGAAGGGTCATGTCCACATTAGTTTAATTTGTCAATACCTTATTTAATATGCAATTAGTATGATTTATATCAAAAGAGGGAATTGGTGAATATAAAATAATACTAATCATCCTAATGAAATAATTTTTTGTTGACTAAAGATAAGTTATTTATAAATCCATAGAATGCAAAAAATCACAAAAATCACTACCCACTGCCACTGAAATATACACAAAAATGAGAAGACAACTAATCATGATTATTTGTCATCTATCCATGTCAGAGTATTATATGGTATGCAATAATTAATTACCTTTATAATTATCTTAATATTGCACAATATATTCTTTCTTGGGCCTAATATCTTCTACACATTAACCAAGCCTTATCTATTGCATTACAAAGTTAGTGTTTAATTCTGGAAAAAAAATATCCCTATCATTAAAATACCTCCAATTACTTTTAGGAGTGTGATTGGGGGTGCTATCACAAAATGTAATTTTTCACAACAATAGGCCATCATGTTTTAAGAAAAACATGAGTTCTTCAATTATAATGATTTACTTTTTATAGGTATTAACTCTATAAAAGTTATTCAGACTATTACTCCTACTAATATTGTCACTATGTCTACACCTATGGTCACACATATGATGCATACCCATAGTGTGGTGGAAATACAAGGTATTCCTTTGATTTTTATGACTATCCCTACATAGAATAATTTTGTGCCTCCTAGGATGGATAATCATATGACATCATCCATTACTACATAATAGTCCATGCCTACTACTCAATAGCTTATATAAATTATACTTAATCTTCAAGCTAAAATTTCTCAATTAAAAAATAATTCAGCTCAAGTGGACTATTAGACTGATTCTCAAGCATTATTAAAAAAATAAATTAGCCCTATATATTTCATCTTATCCCTTACTTACAGGGGTTTTTACACCTATGCTCACATTTTATGATGGTAAAGGTGATCCAAAATAACACCTTAGAGCCTTTCGTGCAACATGTTTGGAATATGTATCCAATGACAAATTATTAACCAAGATTTTTTTCATTGAGTCTTAAGGACTAAGATTTGTGATGGTTCTATGACCTCAAATTTTAATTGTGCATTCCTTCAATCCTTAATCTAATCAATTTTTATCACACTTTTCAATCAACATCAATAACAATTCATCATATGCTAAAACTACAAAACTTAAGCAAGGACCCAACAAACCCATAAGTGATTATGAGCTTCATTACAAGACCATGCTATCTAAGATAAAAAATCATGTGTTTGATAATGATTAAGACATATTCAAGCAAATATTTCTTAATACATTTCATGAGTCCATTCTATTAAAATTCTTCTAATATTTGGATGATTTGTGCCATAGGGTCAAACTGTGAATTTAATCTTATTTCTATGAATAAGATAAATTATGGGTCTAATCCTCCAACAAATTCTAGTACAAAAGTTTAGATCAAACCAAATTTAAAATATAAAGGGAAGAATAAAAATAATGAATCTAAAGTAATTGTTAATATAGTAACACAACCTACTAATCAACTTGTGTTATGGCCTTCTCAAACAAGGTAGTTTACATGATTATCAAAAACTCCTCATAAGATATTACAAAATCTACTTGTGAACAATATCATAGCTCTCCCTCCAAAAAAGGAGGTTGATATAAAAGTGGTTCCATCTAAGGGGTTCAACATCAATACATATTAAAATTGTGACCAATGCATCAAACACTGTACAAATAAATATTTTGGGTTAAATCATAACATACAAGATATATTTGATGATAATATCATTTAGCTTAATGATATTATCACATTAAAAAATGATTAAACGGCACAACCTAATAAGAATGTGAAGTTGAATATCATTTTTAATCCTTTTCCAAATCATACAGTAAAAGAGACCAAGACTAATCTTGAGGTGCATATGACTTATATAATATGTTCTCCTTCTACTTCATATGCTTCAAATACTAAATATTAGTAACATCCTATTGATGGTATTATCAATACAAAAAATGACACACAAGTGCATAGACCTACTACCACATTTGATGAGCATGAAATTATTGAGGATGATTCTATTAATGTGTCATTATTTTTGCACACTTACATTGATTCAAAACCTATAAATAGTGTCATGGTGGATAATGAGTTAAGTGAAAACATTTATAATATGGCATTACTTAATATTCTTGGGTACACACATGAGGACTTGATTGGTATGACAAAGATAATGAAAGGATTTGACGAAAAAATACAAAACCCTCTTGGGATAATTGTATTAATGCTAATGGTTGGGTCTATAATAGTTTTTAATTTTTTCTTACTTTTACCCAACATATATGTTATTTTAGATGTTACTAACATGTTTACAGATACATAAAATTCATGAAATATCATATTTGGTACATCGATGCATTAGGTATATCTATATCAACCAAGTGGTTATAGTTCTAAGTATTTAATATGAGTATCCCATTTATCCAAATAAAATTACTTGTAAAAATCCTTCACATCCTATTGTATAACCTATATAGGTTCATTCTAAGTAGGTGGTTCAAATAAATGTAATTAATCTATTGTGAAGACCAATACTTCAACATCCATTACATTAAATGTCTATATAAGTGTCACAATAAACATTACCTATTTCATCACGTCCTAATTTGGTTATACATGCTAATATGCATGTTCCATAATGAACACCATCTTATACTCCTCACAAAAAACATAGTTCATTAGTTAATATGGTTTTTATATCTACACAACATACACATGATCATATGGGCTATGATGATAATGATGGATTTGTTACATTGAGTGATTAATTCTCAAATTCTAATACAAATACACATGTTACTACTCACCCATGGTAGGTGATAATCACATCAATTGATCTAGGTCCTATATGTGATTATCCCATTGATGGGATATTTGGTAAAAATGAACATAACTCATGCAAAAAAAATAAAAAAATGCAATATGTGCGTGTGTGTGTGTAATAAAAAATTAGGACTATGCATGACAAGATTTGCTATTCACATAATCAATTTATGTTAAGTATCAAATACATGGTAGATTGCATATATATTTTATAAGCACATGCATTTAATGGTATACATTAGTGGGATGTAGGACATACAATTACATGTGATGCATGAACATACATATGTAGGACATTCCCTATACCTAGTGACTATATTTATACATTGGGGGTATGCCTACACTGAGGGCATCATGTACAATATATAAGTAATATATTTTTGTGACCATTCCATTGATCATATTAACCTAATTATATTTATTATACATTTATTAATTTTGGCTTAAACTATTTAGGTCCTAAATTTTATGGATATTATACTTTTATACATGCGATGATGACATGGACTAAATCCTTGTTTGTTCTATGTGTGTTATATTTGAATATTGTTATATTTAGTGATCATTTATTGTGTATTACATTGTGTGATTATTTTTGTGCATGATATTGTCTATTAAATTATATGACCATTGTGTGTTACATTGTGTGCCCCCATGAGTGACTGTTGATAATTGTTACATTGAGTGACCATTGATTTGTGTTGCATTGGGTGTTATCTTATGCATTTATATGAGTGCATTGATTGTGTTATCATGTCATGCATCAGTTGTGTCAAGGATCCTCTATCCTATCTCATGGACATGTTTTGTATGTCAAGTTATATTCATCTTCATGTTGCCTCTTGAATTATTTTGGGCATCATGATCATGACATTGTATGCATATGTGTGTGTTTCTACATTGTTGTTAAGCTTTTGGTGTCATGATTGCTATCATGAATTCTTATACTTGTGTGTGATGCCATGATGGATATCATTTTTTTTACACATGGAATACTACTTATTGATTATATTTGAAATGATTATTACTATGATGACTATTATTATGTGTCTCATTTTAATATCTACAATACATGACAATTGTATACATTTGAATACAATTTTCATGTGTGTCAATGATCAAAAAATTATATGATGAAATAAAATAATCATGTTATCATACATTATTTACATGCTTATATATTTTATGTAAGACTATAAATATAAATTTCTATTTTAACATGAGTGATTCACAAGATTCATCCCTCACCTCAAAATGTGGCATACTATTTAGCTTGGCATAGATATTCAAGCCTTGACAAATAGACAATTGTGATTTTTTGAAAAATTACTTGATATAGATAAGATTTATTGGAACATATTATGATTCATATTGGGAGAAATTATGATTTATGTTAGGACAAATAGATATATTCACACATATGCAAGGCATATGTGAGGTATTTTATAGGACTATGAGAAATAAGTGATAGATTATATGACATGATGAGACATATTGCATGTATTATATTTATCATATTTATCAAATCACATGGGTTATATTTAGAAATTTTTCATATGGATCAAATTAACTTGAGTGACTTATAAATATTTATGGCATTCTATATCACATTGAGGTATAGATGGATCAGATCATTAGGGCATTGAAAGTGTTCATGCATGCACTTTTATAAATATTATTTTTGAAATGATGGTAATATGTAATCAATTTTAATCTAAAATATATCTATACCAGTTGATTTAGAGTTTTCATATTACATATGAGCCTAATTTTGGGTTCCACCTTGGCATATGAACTTTCTACAGGTTCCACCAAAATAGTTATGATGTTATTTTGAGTAGTGAAATTGAGGTTTAGTGATACTAAATTACCACCATTTATCAATTCAAAGTGAGGGTTGAGGCATATATATTCTCAACTCATGGTTTTAATAAGTGTCATATACCTGGGGCATAATCACCCCATTCTCCAATGATTTTTGAAGGTAGTTTGGTTCGCATTCCCATAAGTATATTCATTCATTTATTTTTTAATTTAAAAATTTTCAATTATCTAAATTATTTTATATGTTATATCATGAGTGGATATTGATTTATACATGTTTCACTATAATTTTTACATGATGCAAGCTGGATATTCATGGTATACCTGAAGACACAAATGTGATTATACTCAAGTACTATATTTTTTAGTTTATCCTATTAATCAAGAATTTTCAATACTAGTCTAAATTGGTGGAATTTTTAGACACATAAATTTTGTATTAAACATTTTAAAATATATGTTTTTACATTATCCTTGACATACATGACTTGTGCATACACATTTGAATCTAGTTCATAATTTCTCCTAGCCATTTATCTATTTATGGGCTTGTCCTTCTCAATTGTTTGTCCTTCATATACAATATATCCTTTATCTATGCTTAAGAATTTTATTATCCTAAGATGAATATCACCATCTTATAGATAATTATTTTCCTACCTCTTAGATATTGTCATAAATAATTGGATGTTCATGGTTACACAGTGTTTTCCTTCACCAACAGTGTCTTAGGTTCATCAAACAACTATTTTTCAAATTCAAACCCTTCCCTTGGGTCAACCCACATGTTTTTTATGTTGGTTATGATTGTAAATTAACCAAAGAGTCATATATAAAAACACATCAATCTTAAGGCTATTCCTATCTAAATCTCACTGGGAAGACTATTGGCACATTAAAACATATATTTGTACATCCTTGAGGAACTATCTAAAAGCATCCAAATTTGAAACCCCCTTAAAGTAATAGTATCTAATTGAACATCTAAGTAAGGTCAAATTCATATTTTCAAGTATAAAAACAATAGGCTACATTGAATTCTATCATATCACTATTGATCACACATGCACATAGGTGGGAGAACTACATGTAGTTATAGAAAATATTTATGGATTATATAGAACCTCAGTATTTTACACTTGGAAAATTTAGACCTTGGTTTTTCCTCTTAGTTTTGTACCTTTCCTAAATTTTTAAGTCTTAAATTTACTCTATCTTATGCCCCTTGGCTTATCTCTTGGTCTGACCAGTCTTATGTTGATGATCTAGACATTTTATCTTTCCCATAATGCTTACAACCTATTTATCTTCCACATATGCAAGTTTTGAGCATGTACCTACTTTTTTGTTCCCTAGACACTATCATCCTAAATAGACACTTGCATTAATGCATGTGTCCTACTCTGATGCAAGTGCCTAGTGCCCTAAAGTCATCCAATTTTAATTGAAACATATCTTAATGGTTAGCCTAAGTGCTTTAATGTCAGTTATTTATCCAAAGGGATTAATATAAATATAATATAAACCCTCATTCATTCCTCACTTAGAATCATCATACCTACTCACTAGGAAACTTAGGAATTAAATCAAGCACTCAAGTGATAAAAGCTTCCATATTTTCTCATATTTCCATATCCATCATAGGGGAAACACATACACATGTTTGACATATTGAATGAGTATCCCAAGAGCTATATTTACCAAGTTATAAGATAAGTCACTATTGTGCTTGATTTTCACATATTGCATGATTCACACACAAACCAACACATAGATGATAACTACATCAATCTAAGGCCCTATTAAGAATATTGGATATGTAGGCAACACTCATTGATAGAGGTGTCTTTGGGGTTAGCTCGACAACATCTGCCCACTAGCTTATTTTTTCTAAGGTCACTATAAATATGAAGAACTAGGGTTTTATAATTCCATGAGGAGCGATAGTCCATGACCTAGATTTGAATGCACTAGAATGAAGGTGAAGATAAACCCAAAAGAATATAGGTGGTCACATCCTTTTTTAGATGGTATTTTATATATAACACCTAAATTTGGTTTAAAAAGTAGCATCAACATAATCATCCAAGACTGATGCTAGTGTCCATATATCTAGAAGAACTTAATCCATAATTTGGTGATGCTAGTGTCCTACCTATTCTAGATACAAAATTATGTTAATATTAGAACTGGTTAATTACATCTTCCTTTGTCATTTCCATATCTAGCATAGTTATACTTATTATTTTTAGCCTAGCTCAGTTTAATGAATTTAGTATATGTTATATCTAAATTTATCATCTATTTGGCCTATTATAGAGATATTTTATCACCCTTTTACCTTAGGCTATCTCTATTCTATTTAAACCTAGATTTAATAATCTATATTTTTATGGTTAAACATTTAGTGAACTTGATTCATATGAATGCAAACATTTTTGATTCTTAGGGTTTTCAGCCAGCTAAGGTTTAATATTATTATACTTTTTCATTTATTTCTTATATTATTATGTAAAAAATTTAGGCATATCCTTATATTGAGAGGTGTGCATACTGGACACATTAAGCTTCCCCTCCCACCACCTAAGATGGATCAAACCAATGAGGGATCTAATCCTATGGATCATGATGATACCAATATTGAAAATGAAAAATATACTAATTAGGTTATCATATAAGGCGATTTTTATAATGAAAAATATTAGTCTAATGAAACCAATGAACATGAGTAAATAAATCATGATCAAGTGAAAGCAATTACATTATTTCATGAGTGTGTTTTTCAAAACCCTGAAGATCTTGATGAAATCGTAAAAACCGTTTTACAAACTAAAAATGTAAAAAGCATAAATTACCAAATATGTCCATTTATTGATCATGTTATTATAAATATGGGTCATCCTAATATACCAATAACACTCCCCTTGAACACATTACAACCTAATACTTCTAATGGGGGAATGAGGTATGTATCTCAACCTTTGTTTCTTAAAACTACTATTACTACATCTACCATGGGAATAACAAATGTTTCAACTCAAATAATTATTTATATGCCTATTAAAACCATGATTACATCCCATTTGGTGACTACTAAAATTGATAATATAAATCCCAATGGGTCCATAGTTCAAACATTCCTTCAAGTTATAAACACCTTGAAGGACAAGGTTATAAATATTGAACAAAATGATTTAAAGTCTCTTCATGCTATTGATTCCCATGATGTGTTATATAACCATCTTACACTTGAGATATCTTTGAACCCTTTTAAAACTAGTTTTGTTACACCTAAGTTCACATTTTATGATGACAAGAGTGATCCTGAATAATATCTTTGATCCTTTTATATGGAATGACTTGACTATGTTTCCAATGGTAAACTTCTAACCAAATTATTCCCAAGAACCCTCAAGGACTATGCTTTGAGGTGGTTATATGATTTACCTCTCCAATTTATGAAAGCACTTGAACATCTCTCATATCATTCTTTGGCACACTTTTCCATTAATATTTACGAAAAGGCTTCCTATGCTCAAATTTCCAAAATCAAGCAAGAAACAAATTAACCTATAAATTAAAATGTCTTTAGGTACAAGATAATGCTAAATAAAATGACTAATCCTATGGAAGATAAAAATTTTCAACACATATTAAAGCAAAATTTGATTACTCCTTTACATGAGTCCATTATTTTTACGAAGTTCAAATATTTTGATGACTTATGCCATGTTGTATGGGACCATGAAATTAATCTTATTTCATTGAATAAGCTCAAATATGTAGTGAATTCACCATATAAATCTACATCCATTACCAAGTTAACATTCAAACCAAGTTATAAGGTAAACTCTCTTAAGACTAAAAATGAAGCAACCACCATGGTTAACATAGTTTCATAGCTCTTGATCGGCTTGGCTTATCTAATTCACCAATGAGATAATTTACACATTTACCTAAGTCTCTCACTTTATTAATCCCATGGCTTATATATTTTCATATTATATCTCTCCTTCATCCTATATATGTTGATATGAATAGACCTCTACTTAAAGGATATGATGTGAATGCTTATTATGATTATCACCAAGGACCAGTACATTCTATGAATAGATGTTTTACCTTGAAGCATAAGATCCAAGGCCTTATTAATTACCAAAATATTAAATTTGATGATACTCCCAAGGAATTAGATTCACAACATGGTGATCATCAAAAATATAAAATATTTAACTATCCTTTATAAGACCATTCTAAGAAGGAAATAATAATGTAAATGGCATATAATTCACATTGTCTTCCATCACATTATGGGAACCCATTAGATGGGATTATTGGTACTTATACACAACATATACCTCCTATGTTTCAAATACCTTATATTAATTTTGATGACACTGCGATTAAGAATGATGATTTTGATCTTCATTATTTATTCATTTGAACATTCCTTAATCATTATCCTATACATCGTATTATGATTGATACTGGTGTAAGTGAAAATGTTTGTACCATGACATTACTTGTGCATCTAGGCTATACTCATCAAAATTTTCATACTTTTAATATATCAATTATATCATTTGATGGGACATCCCAGAAGATTATTAGCAAGATTGACCTACCTTTATAGGTCATTCCCACACATATTATTACTACCTTTTCAATTATACCTTCCATGAGAATATTTGATATGTTATTGGTGAGACCTTGGATCCATATTATTTGAGAGATACCTTATACATTTCATGGGTGTGTTAAATAAATTCATGTTAGTCAAGTAATTATAGTTTTTAAAATATCATATGAGCATCCTCTTGAACAATTTTTTTTAACCTGAGTAGATAATTATCAAACCTACTAAGGTTAATCCACCACAAAAGGGTAAGAAATAATAAATTCCCTTTACTAGGTGGCCAATAATTGAGTGACAATTACATTAGAGACATACAATGGATTCCATGGAATCCTCATCTTCTATTATGCATCATATTTAGACATCCTAAACACCTAAGCATGTTTCTATTATTGTTATTATAAAAAAAACACAAAGTACATATAGATGGGCTCCATTAACCCCTATTCCTTATATTTATACTTCATAACCTCAAATTCTTATTATACATACACAAAGCATCATAAACACTATAGTGATAGATATGACATTTATACATGATCCTTGTTAGTACCACAAACTCCTTACACTAGATTTTGAGTGGGGAGATATCTATGACCATTATTTGGATGGGATCATAGGATGATATTTCTTCTTCAAATATTCCAAAAATACTAAAAAAATATAAAAAATTCAAAAATATTTTTGATAACTACATACCTATTAGCTCCTTGGAATCTATGTGTTAGTTTCATGTTGATGGATGGCATATCAACTACTTTTACATATACATGTGTGTCATGATTCTACTTGAGTGTGATAAAATCATGCATAGATATATGATCTATTATTATTTTATATGATGGGCCTTCCCTCTAATAATTTCATTTTCACATTAGGGGCATCCACTTATTTGATCATAATACTCACAAGTTATATGGTTTGAGGATCACTTATCATTATCATGTTTGATATTATATGTACTTACATGTGCCTTTATCCATGATTATATATTTCACATGGTACTTGATATGCTATGAAATTAACATTTTTTTATAACACATTTGATCTATGGGCTATTATAATATTTTTATAGTGGTTGCTTATGCTTTACTTTATGCACTTACTTGAGTGTCTTACCTTGTTATGTATTGCTTGTTTGAGCATTTAAATATGCTCATTTTTTTAATCCCCCATGACTATGTGTGATTTATTTTACATTTAAATATGTCATTATTTTTTGTATGGACATTTAAATATGTCATTATTTTTTGTATGGACATTTAAATATGTCATGTTTGCTTTTGTGGAAAGTTGATTAAGTCACTTCCCTTTGAGTGTGTGTTATTTGAACATGCCCCTTGTTTGTGATCTCCTAAAAACATTATATATTACTTATATTTGAGTGATCTTGTGTGTGTGTGTGTGTTTTATTTTTGATCTTTTAATGTTATTATCTAGATGTTACCATGATATTTTCATGCATCTTAGGCCTTCATGTGATCACATTGTTGTATGTGCTTCAATAATACATTTTCCTAGACATTTTATTTTATATGCTACATGGTTTTGTTCATATATTATTTAGTTGTCTTATCCTTTTAATTTGAGGTAACTACCTATTTATATTGTTCCCTCACCTCAAAAGGGGGGGAATTTTATTCATATTTAACATAGTTTTTAGGTTTAATGTGGGAATGCTTTGGAATCATGTTCTCCACATTTAGCATAATTTTTAGATTTAGTGGGGGAATTATTTGGAATCATATTATCCAAATTTATTTAATACATTCATATTTTTAGATTCAATGAGGGATTGCTTTGGAAGCATGTTATACACACTAATTAAGTATTTGGCACACCCAAATTTAGTGGGGGCATGTTTTGGAAACATGTCCTCCATATTGGCACTTATTTTAGTTTTTAAATTTATCCATATATAGTGGGGGCATGTTTTGAAAGCACATTTTCTCCACACTTAGTTTATAAATTGGCTAAATCACATAGTTCTATAGTTCATATTCATAGTTGTGGTATAATTATAAAGATTGGTACCATTATTATACATAGTTTCAATATGAGACATATCTAAGGTGCATATGTTATGTAATGTGAACCTAATATTACAAAATACATACCAGTTTCAAATTTTAAAATATTCTTAGAGACTTTCATCACACACTATGTAAAATTTTTATAGACTATATTGAGCCAATCTATTGTATTAGTTGGTTCACTTTTGGTATGGCTAAGGTGATTAAATCACTCAATCTTGCCATTTTTTTAATGTTAGACTTGATTGTATCATCTAGCCTCACTATTTTATATTATTATTTGACTTTGTTCACTTATGTTTACTAGGTTATAAGTATGATTAGGCTGCATAATTGAGCTAAGATGGAAACTAACCTTTTCTCCAAGGTTGGGGGCATGTGCCTTACAAAATCTCTCTATCTCCTTAGATATATGCACTTTATACATTTATTTATTTATCCCAATCTTAGTTTTAGATCCTTACATTGATACATATTTCCAAATTAAGTTGTCAATAGGCAAGGCAGTTACATCGATACATAGGTGTACTCCTAAACCTTGATCTTTTAATTTCAATCATTTCTAATGTTTTCAATTTCAAATTATATGCACTAATTATGTATTGTAACATGATCTTGTTGTATTTCAGTCATAGGTAAAGCACTCGAGTTGGAATCAAACAAAAATAAGGTGTTTTATAATTAACCATGTATGCATTTCTTCTCCTTTAAACTAGAAATTTCATTACTAGATTAAACATGGAAATATAGATGATATTTATGGATTATATAACACCTCATTCTTGTATTCTTGGAAAACTCATATATTGGTTGTTACTCTCATTTATATACATTTTTCACTTCCAAAAATCTTGCATCTACTTTATCTTATGCCCCTTGACTTATATCTTGGTATGAATCATCTTATGTTGATGACCCAAACCTTATATCTTTCCCAAAATGCTTAAAATGTGATTATCTTTCACCTCTATAAGTTTTGAGCATGTACCTAAATTTTCTATTCCTTAGACACTAGTGTCCCAAATACACACTTACATCAATGCAGGTGTCCTACTCTGGCACAAGTATCGAATACCCAAAAGTCATCTAATTTACAAATGAAATGTATCATAATGGTTAGATTAAGTGATTTTAAGTGAGTTATTTCTCCAAAGGTCTTGATATAAATACAATATCAACCCTCATTCATTCCTCACCTAGAAACTTCTTAGCTACTCACTAGTCAACTTAAAAAAGGAATTCAATCAAGCACTCAAGTGATTAAAGCTTCCCTATTTTATCCTATTTCCATATTAGTTATAGGGATAACACATACACAGGTTTGAAATACTAAAGGAATATCCCAAGAGATATATTTGCCAAGTTAAAAGATAAGTCATTACTATACTTGCTTTCCACATATTGCATGATTCACACATAAGCCAACACATATGGGATATCTACATCAATCTTAGGCCCTCTTTAGAGTATTATCTATATAAGAAGTGCTCATTTATATAGGGGTTAGCTAAACATTGTGTGTCCACTAATTCATTTTTCTCAAGGTCACTATGAAGATGAAGAACTAGGGTTTTGTAATTTCATGAGGAGTAACAGTCCATGACCCATATCTGAATGCACCATAGTGAAGGTGAAGATAAACCTAGAAGAATATAAGTGGTCACATATTTTTTTGTAGGTATTATTGGCCAATTTTTTCCCACATGCCAATATTTTCCTTGGATTGAATAAATGAGAAGAGTTCTAGTAATTTGAAGTATAAAAAGATGACTTACACAAGTTGTGAAGAACCAGAACATCACCATGATGTCATGAAAAAATAGATGGGTAAACTTACTTATGCATTTTATGAGTATGCTAAAAAATCCTCATAGGGCTAAAGGATCACATGGAATTAATTTTCTCAATGTTAAGATATTACTCTATAAAATTCATGTCTTGATGATATTTCTATCTCAAGATCTAAGCCTTCAAAGATTAACTTTCAGAATGGGATGGGTGTGTAGACATAAAAATTAAGCTCAAAAATTAAATATTTAGTGTTCAAAGTGTGACAAAATTATGCTCAATAATTAACTATTTGGTGTTCAAAGTATGATGGTCATATGTACATAATTGAAGGTAACATAGACATCATTGATGATCATGTAGATGTCAAAATAAATCTCAATAATTATCCATTAGGGTTTAAATATTTATGATCACATGGAAATCAATGATAGTCATGTTGACATCAAATGATGAGCATGTAGACATTAAGTTTAAGCCTTATTAAATAGTCATTTTAATTCAAATAAACCAAGAACATACGTGTAGATGACAAGTATCCAAATCTTGGGACATATGATCAAATATAATGGTGTGTAGAGATTGACAAGGTTAGTGGGCCTAAATAGATCAATAGCATGCATTTAATCATAAAAATGTGGATCAATGATGAGCATTGGGTTGATAAGTTAGTGAATCATCAAACAAATGATAATTTACCAAGTGTCTAAATTATGTTAGACTGGTAGAAGATGTATGGTTCATGTCCATTCATACAGAGGAAGATCTAAAGTGTGTATGATGTCAAGGAATCAAAGAGCTGATAATAAGATCTTGTGGAAAAAATGAAGAGTTGACAGTTGGCATAATCTAGTCGAAATCCAATGGAAAATAAAATTGACTTGGGTCAAATAAGAAGCAAGCTCTGCAGGTTTATCCATCACCATTAAAGCTTAACCAAATGCCATCTATTTAGAAGACCTATGCTTATATTTTAAGGTATGGGTAGGTGTGTGATCATTCAAAAATGTCTTAAGAATTGACATGGTCATTTCCTTTACATACAACTAATTACAATCAATAGTCATAACTCTATTAGGTCTATGTACGTAAAGACTTTCTCCTTATAGTAGATCAAGTTTGAGTTGAAGGTTAGTGTTGAAATGGCTATCAAGTGTTCAAATAGAGTTTCCCATGCCATCTATCTACTATTAAAGTGAATAAATCATGCATTGTCAAGACTTTAAGGGCCAATTCATGCAAAAGGAGTTGACCAATCATCAAGTACTGAATCATTCTTAGTTGGCTATGTAATTATTCTCATGCATATTATTTTGTTTTGATGAAGTAAAAGGTGCTCAAACACTTCAAAATTAGCTTCTAGTTTGAGTTAACAATCAAGAAAGGGTGTATTTTTTCATGCAAATGTTTGCCATCTCAATAAGGGCTCATGACCTTATTTTCTATTCCAAAATTTAAAGATCATGCATGATTTTTAAAACTTTGAATATATTTGAAGACTTTATTTAATATTTTAAAAGGATTTTAGTCTTGAGTTAACTCAAAGAAGACTAATCCTTATCTTTTCCATCCCACATTGCCTAGAGTCTTTCAATTTTACTATATATATAGGCTTTGAATCCATTTTTGAGATTGATCTCTAAAGATGTTATATGAAGAGATATATAAATTTTAACTTGAACAATAACTAAAGTTTGTTTATAGATCAATTTATGGTGGTAGTGTGTACTTTTGATTGTGTATTTGCGTATAAGTGTGATAGTTATAATCTTTTACAAGTCTTTTCCTCACCTATTATTGTAATTTCATCCTCAATAGGTCAATTGAAGAGATAAGAATAGAAATTTCATTGAAGCTTGTTAGTATGTAGTGTCTTTAGAGACCTTCATGCACATGCCATTCAATATACAAATCTTCTTTCAAGCCTTCCTTTGAAACACTTATGTTTAGGATTGGTCTATAGATTTTCCTTTTGATCTATATGTGTGTCATAGTTTTAAAACTTTCAGAGGATAAACAACTATTTAGGTGCATCACCAAAGGTAAATTAGTTTTCATTTTCATTTTCTTCCTTTCCCTTTTCATCCTAACAATAAATAGGTTTTGTAATTGGTCATCAATTCACATAATCAAAGGAGCTAGCCTCATTGAAATCTATAGGTATGATCTATATATGGGCATCTCATGACCTTAGATCATTCCCATGTTAGTCTAGGTATGATACAGACTTGAGTAATCTAATCTCTATTGGGTGCTATCTTATATATAATAGTTTTTTCATGCCTAATGGGACACAAATTTAGTTATTAGAGTACAATTTTGTAGCACATCATCTTCAAAACTAGTTTCCAATACTCATATGGCCCTTATATTAAGGTAAAACATACATTATTATTCATAATTTGAGTTATCTTCATGATATTCTAGGCTATGGCAGCCTATAGAGAAGAATTTCATCATTCTTCTCCCTTTCAGCATTTCCAATATGATCCTCATGACCCATATCAGCCCTCCCATGACTCATATCATCCATATGAAGAGTATATAGAGCCTTTTAAATAGTATGAAATCTCATACTAGTCCTATAACCATGATCTATATACATCTCATCCTCATACATATGAGCCTTACCCATTCTAAGATTAACCACCCTCCCAAAACTCTCTAAATTTTCATGATGAGGTAGAGGAAATGAAGATGGTAATCCAAATGATTGATAAAGAGATATCAAACTAAAAAAAAGAGCTATTAGATAAGCAATCTCAATCTCAAAGATCAATACCTCTTGCTGCCCCATATCAATATCCTTGAATTCTAAGTCTATTTCAGCAAGAAAATATCCCAATCATGCCTCAATCTATAATACATTAAATACCATAGGTTTATCCTTCACCCCTTCCTCCTCAAAATCCCAAATCCTTTACTTTATGGAAATCCATTCAAGAAATAGTGTAGAAAAAATAGGAGGTGAAGGTGATTTAAGAAGAGTATCCTCAAGAGTAAAATCAAGTATCTATGACATAACCATTAGATCTTTCTCATCTTATTAAATACTTTCAGGGATCTAATATGCCTATCCTAGAGAAGGTGCCTATCCTTTCTAAAGAAAAATAAGAAGTTGTAGCTAATGTAGATGGAGATGAAAGAGTTTTGCATGAACATAATGAGAACATCATCATAGACACAATTAGTGTCAATGAAGGGATTGGTCCAATCATACAAGTTGTATAATAAAGTGAGTTTAAAGAGGTTGTTGCTATGATTGAAGATAATCTAAGAGTAGAGGATGAAATTCAAGAGGAAAACACTTCAATTATTCAAGAAGAAGGTGTTTTCCATGAACTCATTGATCCAATAATGGATGTTATCCATCATGAAGAACAAGAGCTTACAGAAGTGATAGAAAATGAGTACCAATCAACATAAGAAGTTAAACATAATTTGCATCCTTATGATCATAGTGAAAAAAATCCAATTGTACTTTAAATTTATGAGAACAAGTCTTTAGATTTTTTTTACATCTTTCATTTAGGTTGCTCTTTACTTAAATGAGGTTTAGTGCAGGTTGAGAGATGTGTTGTGATCAAGGAAGAAGCATTCATTTTCTCAAGATATGACATGTTTGAACATCTCAAGCATGGTTATCAAATTTTATCTCCAACTTCAGACATCTCTTTACTTTTGGAAGCTAGATATAAACACAAATAGCCTCAAGAAGTAACAAAATTAGATCCATCTCACTTAAAAGTCAGCCTTGTAGATATGAAAAAGTATATACAACAAGGTAGTCTACATGATCATGATCACCAGGTTAATAAATTATGAAGAGTTAAAGATGTTATTTCAAAGTACAGTATTTTTCAAGAGGATGATTGGGTATTGGATCCATAACTTCAATCAATGTACCTGAGAATAGAGGTTGGAATCCTAGCTTCATTAATAAGAAGACATGAGCATTCAATTTCTCTTAGATATAGAAGAGAGATATCAAAATATGGAAAATAAATTTCAAGGTTCCATGATCGATAAAAAATCCTCCCATTTGATCCCAAAGGAAAGCTTCCCATTTTAGGTTAGTTGTTTTAGGTTTTCTTTGTTTCAATAAGTGAGTAGCATAAGCAATATTTGCTTCCCTTCTATTGTTTTTTTGTTTTCCTTAGATTAGTTGTCTTTGATTTCTAGATTAGTTGTTATTTTTTTTTAGTCTTGTGTCAGTCAGAAATGGTGTTTCAAAGCCCAAAAGAGTCAGTTTTCTATCAAAGAGAGTCATCAAATCAATTTTTTTATGTCTTAGTTTGCCTTGTCACGATAATTCTAGTTAGTTATTTTGATTATCAAGATGGTCAACCCCTATGATTCACCAAAAATGCTGCACAATTTTGGCCCACATACCAAGATTTTTCTTGGATTGAACAAATGAGTAGAGTTACAAAGCTTTGAAGGATCAAAAGATGACTTAAACAAGCTGTGAAGAGCTAGACCATCACCAAGGCATCATGTAGAAATGGATTAGTCAGCTTACTTGTGCATTTTATAAGTATGCTTAGAAAGCCTCACAAGGCTAAAGGATCACATGGAGTCAATGTTCTTAGTGCCAATATCTTACTCTAAAAAATTCATGTCTTTATGGGATTTATATCTCAAGATCTAAGCCTTCAAATATTAACTTACAGAATGGGATGGGCATGCAGATATCAAAATTAACCTCAATAATTAATTGTTTGGTGTTAAAAGTGTGAGATCATGTGGACATCATTGATGGTCATGTAGACATCATTGATGGTCACACAAACATCAAAATAAATCTTGGTAATTATCCATTAGGGTTCAAATATTGACATTCACATGGTATTCAATGATATTAATGTGGATGTCAAACCATGGGCATGTAGATGTCAAGTTTAAGCCTTGTGAAATATCCATTTTAATTAAAATGAACCAAAAATAAATGTGTAGATGACAAGTGTCCAAATATTGGGAGATAAGATCAAATATAATGGTGCACGGTGACTAACAAAGTCAGTGAGCCCAAATAAATCAATGTCATGCATTTAATCTTACAAAAGTAGATCAATGGTGAGCATTGGGTCAATAATTCAATGAATCTTAAAACAAATGAAAAGCTACCAAATGTCTCAATCATGTTAAATTGGTAGAATATCTATGGCTTGAATTCATTCAAACAGAGGGAGATATACAATGTGCATGAGGTTAAGGAGTCAAAGAAATGATAGTAGGATCCTATAGAATAAATTAGGGGTTGACAGTTAGCATAATATGAGAAGGCCAGGATCAAGATCAGTAGTTAGAATTAAAATTCAAAATCCAATGGAAAATAAAAGTGACTTGGGTCAAATAGGAAGCAAGCTCTGTAAGTTTACCCATCACCATTAAATATTTACAAAATTTCATCTATCAAGAAGACCTATGATTATATTTTGAGCTATGGGTAGATGTGTGATCATTGAGAAATGTCTTAACAGTCAACATGGTCATTTCCTCAACATATAGCTACTTATAATCAACAATCATTACTCTATTAGGTCCATACATGTAAAGACTTTATCCTTATAGCAGACCAAGTTTGAGTTGAAGGTTAGTGTTGAAATGGATATCAAGAGTTCAAATGGATTTTCCCATTCCACTTATCTACTATTAAAGTGAATAAATCATGCATTGTCTAGAATTCAAGGGCCAGTTCATGAAAAAGGAGTTAAAGTGGAGTTAAGTAGTCATCAAGTGTTGAATCATTCTCATTTGGCTATGTAATTACTCTCATGCATATTACTTTGTTTTCATGAAGTAAAATGTGCTCAAACACTTCAAAATCAGGTTACAATTTGAGTTAACAATCAATGATGGGCATAGTTTTTCATGCAAGGGTTTGTCAGCTCAATAAGGGCTCATGACCTTTTCTATGCCAAAATTTAAATATCATGCATGAGTTTGAAGAATTTGAAGATATTTGAAGACTTTATTTAATATTTTAAAATGATTTTAGTCTTGAGTTAACTCAAGGAAGACTAATCCTTCTCTTTTCCATAACACATTGGATAGAGTCTTTCAATTTTAATATATATATAGGCTTTTAAAGCCATTTTTGAGAAGGATCCCTGAATCTAGTATACAAATAGATACAAAAATTGTAACTTGCACCATAAAATCAAAAAAGAGAGTTTGTTTAAAAATTAATTTATGGTGGTAGTGTGTACTTTTGAACATGTATTTGCATATAAGTGTGATAGTTATCATCTTTTACAGGTCCTTTCCTCATCTACTACTATAATTTCATCATCAATAGGTCAATTAAAGATCTAAGAACAAAAATTGCACTAAATATTGTTATTTGTAGTGTCTTTAGATTATCATGAACATATTATCTATTATGTTTATTTATAAATTTAAATGAACCTGGTCAGATGAAATTGCCAATCTAATTACCCTAATCACCATTGCTTTCTAAATGCCTTTTTTCATACGATTGTTTTTAATCAATACAGATCTAAATAAACACATACAATAAAAGGAATAATTCAAATTTAAATTATTAAAATATATGGCATCTCATCTATTTTTATATGGAACTAACTAGGTGTTCTCATACACTTAATTCATTTAGGAATCCCTGACAAAGAAATTTAGGTGTTACACTGCAATCCAAGATGAGATAGCAAGTCCTAGTGATTCCATGAAAATGAGAGTCTCATGTAAGAAGATTAAATTAACATGGACAATATAATCAACATAAAATAAGTTTGAATTCAATTAATTATAGACAAACTCAAGGTATTTCCTTGCATTGACTTATTTCATGTTTTTTTAGTTAAATCCCAACATTCAAAGTATTTAATAATATAGTTTAATAAATAAAACATAATTATATTTATGACTAGGATGACACTATAATGATACTATCATATGCCCCCACCATATACTCACTATAACCAATAATTTATTTCCAAATGGTTGACCAAGAATGACTTTCAAGAATTAATAAAGGAATAGGGTTTAAACACTAATAGGTGGGTTAACAAGGTGAAGGTGGATAAAATACACATTCACCACTTCAAACTAGGAGTTTATATTGGGATGAAACTTATAAATTGGATTTTTTGTGCCCATGACATATACCATGTCAACAAGATTTGGGTCCCCCTCTTTTCAATGATCATCAATGACATACAAATTATAGCCTTGGGTAGGTCCTTGCATTCAATCTCAAACAATGAATCATGAGAATGTTGAAATGCAATCATTTCTATATGATATTTTATTTAGTTTATTATACTACTTACATAGTATACTTTGAAAAAATTCCACCATGGGATCTAACATTAGAGACATCAGTCTATAAGCACTTATAAAATGTGTATCTTCACATGTTTAGGTAACATATGGTAGAAATATGTGATTGTTTCTATATGGATTTTTATCATGTTATTTATGAATAAAACATGCCTAAGTTATCAAATGGGATGAATAAATCTATTAAGATCATGGGAGCTTATTGGTTCCACCTTGATTTCATAATTATTAGGATAGAGGGTGTGTTTGTGTCACCTCTTAAGCTACCTATATTTATCCTAAACAAGCTAGTAGAGCAAGAAATTGCATACCAAATCCTCCATGGGATTGTCTCAAATTTTAAATAGAATAAATAGGTACCTTGGCCCCCATTACCCATTAATTTTAGATATAGAATTGTTAAATAGTGGAAGTATTTGAGCCTGATTACATCCCATAGGGCCTATTTCAATTTTAATGATCATGAAAAAATCTATTGGGAACCAAATGGTAGGGTTAAAGCCCATACATGTGATCTAAAATATAAGTTATATGTTTTATATAGACACACTACACAACCTCACAATTAGGTTTATATTGATGCAATGGATAATGATGATGTAATGGGAAATATGGACACATTAGATATTATGCTTATCCTAGTATAAACCCAATAGCCAAGGAAATTATAATAAAATATAGGGACCTCTCAAGTCTTGGGAGAAGATTCATAGGGCACAAAAACTAAATTTAGGAAGAAAGTGTTTTAAGGCATACCTCCACCATTGCTAACCTTGAGGATTCTAAAAATGCAAGAGGTAACTCAGTCTATGTCTCCTTCTCCTTCCCTAATATCTACTATATTTTTAGAAGTTTTAGGAATACATGATACCAAAGTAGAGGTAGTGTAAAATTAGTATCAATTGACTTTCCATCCTTCTCCTTCATTTCCCCATCTAGAGGATTCCCTAATTGACACTCCCCATACTACCTCCCAAGTGGAAATTAATTTAGTGGGGACCACCATTCAAAATTTCCTTATTTTCATTCTTTCCACCATAGCATCCCCTATCCATGTCATCTAGGTTATGACCTCTCCCATCTATATAAATGTAGCTACCACCCCTCCAAGAATTATCAACCCAAATCCCCTTCAAGAAAAAATATCACATGTCATTAGTGCATCAAATCCCATTTACACAATATTCTAGTTCCATTATCATGCATGGCCCCTAAATTTTTTCATTGCCTACCAATTTAGAGAGAAATAATTTCAAATTAAAAGAGGTGAAAAAAATTTCCTTACCAACAAGTCTCTAGTGATCACCTTTCAGTCTCTTCCTTTAACATCTCCATCTCCACTCCTCCAACTATCACTATCCTTCTTCCTACTACTTCCACCATTACCCCAACACTTTCCACTACCCCTTCACTCACATCCATTCCTTCAGTCACATTCACTCCCATAGTATCATGCATATAATTTATTTTTGTTGGACCTGCTACACATGTTCCCATACCACCATTCCACACCTCACCTTCTTCATCGGCTCCATCATCTACCACCACCATGTCATAAGTTGGAGAAAACTAGATGTAAAACATCTAGTTTACTGAATCCTAAATAAAATAAATGGTCATAAATGAAGATACTAGATTTAAAATATAATTTTAAAATCCTAGTGGGAAACTCAAGGGAGTTTCCAAGATAAAAAAATTAAGAGAGGGGCCACCTATTTTCCATGTGGTGGAATAATAATTGTTTACTTTGACTAGGAAGAGGAAATACATACTAGAAGAATATGATGAATAGGTAGATAATCATAAATATGTACATTCTAGTGATGTATCCAATAAATTCACCCTGGGTATGAAGTAAAAAATATAGAGGCTAGAGACCCAAATGAGAGCCTCAATGCAAAATAATGTCACTACAAAGGTTAACGAAGCACTTGAGTGATTATATGATTTTTTTGTTAGAATGTTATCTATCAAAAGTAGTAAGGATTCCTTATAATAAAAATTTTAAACTATATATTGAACATATTACCAAATTATAGACTAAATTAGTGCATTTATACAATTATGTTAGGAAGGATATGTTCCCATAGTTGAATCTCATGACATTGGGATGTATTAGAATTGGATCATCCACATGATAATCTCACTATAGTAGTGAGTAGGGGAAATGGTTGTTATACTCAATAACATAAACAATGTCATCCACTCAATTATGTAGTTATTATAAGGGGTAGATATAGTATCATTATTTAAACTAAATGGATAACTTGATTATTTTATGTATTTCTTAGTTAACTTGTCCAACTTCACGATTGAGTTCAAAAATAGAACCCAAGAGACCAACCAATTAGGTAGTGCATAAGTAATTAAACTGGTGAGTTATGACAAATAAAATGTATAATGATAAATTATAATGAAAGGGGAACTTTAGACCCTCATCTCCAATCATACATCTCATATAGGTAAGATAAATGGTTTTTCTAGGACCTTTATTATCAACTTTCCTAAATGAGGGACATTATCAAACATGTGTTAAAGTTATGCATGCCTAACCTACTAGTTTTTCACATATTATTGGATTTAAATAAAATGTCCCTATTATCCCCACTCCTTGTGGCATTCCTTAGGTAATTTTTGTGCAATTTTCCACTACTCCCTAGGATAACACTCAATAAATGCCACCAAGATCATAATGATTAAGAAAAATAATTATCTATTATGATTTGTTTGAATAGTGGAACATGTAAATGATGAGTAAATTTGAAACAAATTCCTCAATGAATAATATATCATAAAAAGGAACAAAGGGGTAGTTAGGTGAAGATCTCCTCTAGAAATTATGAAGGGGACCCTATTTGGTCAAATTTAAAAGCTTATACATAGTAGGCTTACCTTTGCCACTCCTTGCCTTTAAGATTTATTTGTATTTTATTTTAATTCCTTGACTATAACCACTTTATTTTTCATGATGGTTTTAATTTTTAATGCTCTTGTGAGTAAGGACTTCTTTGGAGTTATATACATGCATTTAAAACATTGTAAACAAGTTGGATTTCCTAATAGAATCCTACAAAATTCCAAAATAATGTTCATGGTATCTTTGTTATTTTTGTGAAATCCTTCCTCAACTATTTATGCTAGTGTGATGGATATTTTTATTTCCAAAATTATGGTATGAATATTGATTATTTTATATATATGTTTTCAGGTTGATTGGGTCACTAACTTGATAAATCTTTGTACCTCATCTATTTATACAAATGGCTATGTATGGATGTGTTTTCTAATAACGTTTATGGATATTAACCTTATGAAATTATGTTTTAGTGACCATTCTCATTAAAATTCTCCCCCCCAAAATCCATACCCTATCTACTCTAGTTTGATCTTAGATAGCGCTAACTACGTAGAGGTAATTTTCATTAAGATTCCCAAATAATCTACGCAAGTAGTAACATCTTCAATCGACCTAAGAACTCACTTTTTTACCTTAATCTCCTATTATTTTGTGTTTATTTTATTAGAATCACCTTTATTATTAGGAATCACTCTCATTATTATCCTAGGAATGTGATAAAATATCCATATACTTAGTACAATGATTAGAGAGCTCTCTGTGTGATAATGCATGTATGTTCTTTGAGCCATTCAAAATAGGATACATAGGAGAGCCATAAATTCCAACTCATGACCTATATTATATTTGGTTATCCTAAAATGAAATGTATTCCATCCCATTCATTTCCATATAATGTTGTGTAAAACCATACTTCAACAAAATATGGAAATAAGTTAGTACTAGTAGGAGGGCCTTAATTATCAAATCCCTAGGTCATTGTTCAACCCCAAAGCAACTTGGAGTCCCTTACTCATGTCACAAGGTAAAAATTATATTTGGGTTCATTATTATTCCCATCCCTACAAACACATAGAATACTTAGAATCAATAAGTGGAGACCAAGGGTCTTTATGGTTGGGCCTAGTTCACTTATGCATGGTAATACTATAAACTATAAGGCAATTGCTTGGTTAGTTATATCAGTCAATAACATCATTGGGATGACCATAAATTTCCTATAATCCATAAAATGTATTTACCACACTTCAAACCTAATGGGGAATACACATATGAAGACTATATAACATCTTACAAGATGCCTCTTGAATGTCGAATATGAAGACATGGCTTGTAGACTCTTAAAATTTACCTTACAAGATGTTATATATGATTGTTTTTTGAACCCACCTAAATACTTCATCATAGTATGGGACTAATTAAATAACACCTTATCTCAATTTGGATAGGTTATATAACCTACTGTGTTATACCAAAAATTTATAGTATGAAGAGGGAAATAAATGAGACTGTCATAGCCTTTAATACTAGGTTTCAAAATATGTATAGACTAATAATAAAACTATATATATTAGATGTTTAATTAGCCTTATAAATGTATAAAAAATCCTTATATACTTACATAGTGTTCTTTCTGTGAAGGGACCCTATCATAGTGGACCTACCATTAGCATACACTAAAGCCATTAAGTTAGATAGGAAATTGAACCCCCAAGGTCAAATGTTTCAAACCATCCCAAAGTTATTAACTTTGAATCTAGTCATAATTACAACCAAAATGTTTCATTACATAAACCTATACTAGTTATCAATGATTTACCTTTGAGGCAAGTTGTTCCTAATCAACACTTGGGTTTCCTTGATCCAACCAATGGTGAGTTGAAAACCTAGGTTGATAACTAGGCATTAGTATGTGTCATAAATAGCATCCAAAATGTACCCCAAGATTATATCAAAAATGAATTGGATGTCATAAAATGAATGTCTAAAATTTCAATAATGACTTTCTAAGCCTTCAAAGGTAAGTGGGAAACACTAGTGGAAAAAACTCTAATAGAAAATTTTCTTACCAAAGGTATAAATACCCTCTTAATAATCATGGTAATCACCCTAAACCCTCACCTAATAAGTTTATTGAGGTCAACATCTATGATCTATCCTTTCCAAGTTGGAGTCGAGTTCACAACACCACCCAACATGAAAAACTATATTTCATCAAATTATATAGCTTCTTTGACATCTTTCAAAAAGATATGGAAGGGTTTGAGGTGGTTTTGAATCATCATGATCTAGCCAACTCACTTGGGGTCTAAGCACATCTAGGTCCCCAAATAATTCCATGGTATTATAAACCTTTGAATTTCTAAACTAAGATTAGAATGAACTAGATGAAACTATCAACAAGTTTCATGTATTTCATTAATATCAATTAAATAACTACACATTAATAAGTAAGATGCAGAAACAACCTCTCATAACATCTACTCCTCTTAATCCTAGAAACATGCTCCTGATTCAAAATCTAATAATTACCCTTAACCCCCATAAGGTGGTGATCAAAATATTCCTATATAACCACTAGCATCCTAGGTCAAAGGTAGTTATTACATACTAGAATACATGAAAAACATCAAATCCCACATTATGTTGCATGAGTTAGCCTAAATCATAGGTAATGTGATCTGATTCAAAAAGTGTTGACTTAGAAACTAATCTAAAATAAGAAGGCAACCCATACCTATATTTTGTTTCATATAAACAAGGTCAAATTTCTCCCTTCCTCCTAATAGTTATAATATCTATGAAAAATATATTAAAATTCTTTGTAGACTTAGGCACCTCAACTAATTTTATACTAGCAAATGTGTGTAGGAATATTTGCCTTACTCCAATTAAATTAATTAAATTAATTATCCAAATATATAAGTCATAAATTAAGTGTTCATGTGTGTTTATACCACACCAAAGGTCCTATAGGTTTTCACCTTCTTGTTTTTAGACTATTAGCACATCCTAAGGCACGAGTTGCAGTTTATGGCTCTCCTATGTATCTTGTTAGGGATAATTCTGAGAACACACAATGATTACCACTAGAGAGATAATTTATGCCTCCTAGATCTATTGTACATGTATCTTTACTAATTTCCCCAACGTGAATACTAACAATGATTCCCAAATCTAGGCATGGTTCAAATAGAAGAAACATAAAAGAGGGATGGAAAAGTAGAAAAGTAGTTTCTCTAGTCTTGTAAGATTTCAATTATTTTCATGAACAATTTATGAATGTGACTAGGGTTACCTCTGTGTAGATAGTTTCACTTGGGATCAAACTAAACTAAATAGGGTAGGGATCCCAAGGGAATCTAAAGATGTGCAAGGTCCCTATAATATTATATCATAAGATAAGAAAACATCAATATTTTTAACAAACACATCTATTAATGGCTATCAATAAAACACAATAAATTAAATATATTAGTATATTAGTGACTAACTCAACCTAACTAAGCACATCTCTAAAAATTAAGATATGTTTTATAACTTAAAAAAATGGTAAACACTCACCACACTTATACTAAGAGTCATAAAAGGGCTCTCATAGAAAACAAATAAAATAGTGAACATTATTTTGAAACTCAAAAGTTATCTCAAATTTTACATTAAAATTCTAATGCTAATATAATATTACAAATAGGTTATTATATAGAAATAATATGAAAAGCTCCATCCAAGAGAATGGGATCCCACTCACAACCATTATGGCCAAGTCTATTAAAATAATAATCATGAATATAATAATACAATAGAAAGATTTGGCACATAATATTAACACAAAATATTCCCATCCTCTAAAACCATCCATGTACATGATGACTCACACTTAGCTAGGACTAGTTGTGGGGCCCCCACCCAACCATTTTTGGCATTATTGAGATACCAGGGTCTAATAAATTATCTTAGCTTCTCAATATAAATTTATAAGGTTTATAGGGGGCTCATTAAATAGTAAATCTCCATGTGTTCACAATATTGTGTGGTTTAATTGAGGGGATTTGAGGTTGTCCTTGACTTCACCCACCTTGTTTATGATCTTATTAGCCTGGGTGGCCAAATAAATAATTGATTGAATTCATTATAAATTGGTCTTAGTGACATTTTATTTGAAATTTATCTTAAACCTCTTGAGATGCACCCCAAATTTTTATTTATAAATAATGGTGTCATATTTGTTAAATAGTATAGTTATGCTAACCTCTTAAAATAGGCCATTATCTTCTCTCTACTTTCTTCTAGGGGAGTTATATTGAATTTAACATCCCTAAACCATTCCCCCAAATAGGTCCTCATTTTCATAATAAATTTTTGGTACAAATTAAGATCCATTGATTGCATGATCTCTAATTTATGGAGAATTCCCTTGTCGATCACAACTACCATTTGTTGTGGGCCCTGAAATCTTAGTTTGAAACCACTCATGAGGTTGATTGTTCTAGAGAGAAAAGTGGGGGATAATTCATAGGATAAATATATCCCCTCATTAATTTTAGGACTAGTGTTGGATCAATCCAAGTACCAATAATTTTAACCTATTTTACTCAAAGAGTATGAACTATTACCATTAGAGGCTCAATGTTTATTTGATGACACTTAAAATTCTTATTAGTTGATTGAATGTGATTTTTAATTGATATTTATCATAAATTTTCCAATTTATAAATTAGAGGAGAGTTTTTAAATTCAAAAATAAACATGAATAAAAAAAATGAAAAGGGAACAGAAAAAGGGACTTCTAATCAAGAAAATGCTAATGCTTGATAATTGAATTGCCAAATCACAATTATACCACTATGTGCCTAGGTTATCAATTGCACACAAATTTAACCACTCAATGTTAAATATTATAAGAGACACTAAATTTAATTCCTAATTTAAAAATTCTTCACCAAATATAAACACCTAAAAAGGTCTATAGTAGATTGCACACAAGACTTTTAAATTATTTTATAGTTTCAAGCACATGAAGTAGAGTGTTCTAAAGCAAATATAAAAAACTTAGAAATAAACTAGATAATAATAAGCATAATATAATTTATAAATTAATTAATTAATATATAAAATCATCAATTACTTATCATTATAATAAAATCTAAATAATAAACCATGGGCAACATTCCCAAGCTATAAGACAAAGTGAAAATAAGCAAAATGATTCTATTGTGGTTTTGATAGAGTTTATTTGCACTAAGTTTCAATGATTTAAAATGTAAAAAAACATACCTTATATATAAAAAATTTCCCATGAAGCTCACTCATCCCACTACTGAGGTGGTTACAAACATTCAATGATGATTTGAGACTCTAACAAATTCATTAGCTTAAGCATGTTCTATAGTGTGGAGACCACACCTATTAAAAGATGAAATTTGTCTTTTATTCTCATTGTATCTTATTTTATTTTTACCATGTGAATTTCAAGTGATGAATCATGCCATAATGATTACCATGCATTTAATTTAGGGTCTAGTAGTAATTAGATTCAAATATTGGTGGTAGATTGACATTAGGAGTTTCTTGGGACTGTCATTCCACCATGCCTTGCATAGAATTTTACATTCAATTTAAGAGGCTAATTAAATGAAATATCCATAAATAACTTTATTTAAGGGTCTCTTATATCAATTCAACCCTTTAATATCCTTAAATATGTCACTTCTAGTCCTTTTAGTTGGTGAAGAACTAAGTAAACTTTGACTGTGCTTTCCAAAATTGACATAGAGTTGTCTTAGGACTTTTGATAGTTTTCACATCCTAACAAGTCATCAATATTAGCCTCTCCATCATCATATGTCACCACTACCACATGGATCCTCCTAATCTTCTCATTCCATTCCCCTCACTATGTCTCTAGTTTTATTCATCAGATATCACTTTCCTACTATGTAGTAGTCCTTCAACCTTCTTGGTCTTTAACTTCATTCTCCAAGATTTCATCATCATCACCACATGATCTTGGGTTCTCCCCTATAATTTTATTTAGTCATCACCATTTACACATGGATTCTCCTTGGATTCTTGGTCTCTTCATGTTTTCCTAGGTTTATTACCTGGGTCCATATGGTCCCAGTCTTTCTTTTTCTTATGTTGGTCCCTTCGAGATCCTAGGCACCTAGGATGGCACCATTTTGTGCAATCTAAGGCCCTCAATTGCAAAAAACTTTATCACTACCTCCCTAGGTTTAGGATAACATTTCCATCAATCTGGACTCTTGATATCCTAGGATAACACCACATGGTGCAATTTCAAGCCCTCAAAGGAATGGAGATTTTGCATTGTCAATCAATCCTCAAGCTTTCAAGCTCATGGGATGGAACCATATGGCATAATATTAGGGCATCAAGGATTCAAGGATTTACATCACCTACTAAACCTTTATTGGCATGTGTCACTAAAATCATGCCACATCTCATGATCTCAAGGATTTAAAAAGACTTAGTCATTTTTGGAAAAGGATTTAACTATGGAGATATTTGTAGACAAGATTTGGATGCATTGAAGAATATTTAGGGGGGAAGAAGTCTTTAAAACCTATGAGAAAAAAAAAAAATTACTAAGTAAATATTTTTAATAAATTTAAGTCTTTTCTAAACAAATTTTAAGTGATAAATAATCAATCAATAAAGGAATTGAAACTAGTCATTCACATAGAACAAATATTTAAGCCCAAACATTCATAAGATAAAGTCTATATCAAATGCAATAAAATTATCTAAAACAAAGGATAAATATATTTTATTCATGATTAGGTAGAGAGCATCATGATTTATTGAATATTTATCTAAGTCTCAAATAAATCATTGCAATTATTAAGCCAATTTACCATGAAAATAATAATCATGAGTTATACTACCAAAAGAAACCATAAAAGGTTCCCAAAAGCTAGATGAACTTGCCTAGGGGCTATTTTCAACATTCAAATGGGTAAATATTAAGGTATTTTATCATTAAATAATACCTCATAGGATCAAATCAAACCTAAAAGTTATACTTTGACATTCATAGATGAAATATTATATTGATTTGAGCAAAATGCAAATGTATTAAAAATAGGTATGAATAGTCATTTGTAACTTAGCATCTAGTTAATTTACAATCAGGGGAGGGATCAATCATAGACATCAAAATAACTCCAAATGGGTACCCTAGACCAAATAAACCAATATTCAATTCAAAATAAAGAGGATCCCCATTTATAACATGAAAATAGGGCACGTTGGTGGAGGTAAAAATACCAACAACTTCTTGTTGGCAGATGCTCCTAACTATCCCAAAAAATTCATAACTTATGGCTCATGCATCCAAAATTAAGTATTAACTACAATTAATTGATTTAAACATAGTTTAAAATAGTGGGCACCAAATTTTAATCTAGCACATGACATACTAAGCTACTTTCTTTCCAAATACCATCAGTGTGTGTGTTTTAAGTGATTAATCCATTTTATAGTTATGAATTTACACATAATCCTTTAAATTTGATCAAATGATTAGAGATTATGAGGGAGGAATATCTATAAACTTGGATCAAGGTTAAATGGCATGGTTATTACTTTACTACCATCTAGATCTGGTCCCCCTCAAGACCTTACTCTACTAATAACTAGGATAGAAATCCCTTGGTGGAGGTTGTCTGAATCACCCTTTTGAGGATGTTGGGATTTACATGTTATTTTCAATTTCCTTTATTTTATTCCCTTTTAAGAAGGAATTTTTTTTTCATTACATTAAGGTTTGGGGACCAAGCCATGGCTTTTAATAAATTTCATTGATTAGTTGGGATAAATTATAAATGATAGTGTTTTGTGCCTACTTTCAATTTATGTTGAGTGCATTTGATGGCTTTAAACAAAGAAATTATTTTTTCTAAATCCATGTGATCAATTAATAATTATAGGTCACAATTTTTATGAAAATTTAAATAAAATATAATAGCTCACACATTATGTTAAAAAAATATTTTTAGTTTGGCTCTGAAACGTCATTGATGATATATTCACACAAATATACCCTCCATTTCATTAAGAACTAATAAATCAAGGGAACCCTTGAGGTAAAATGAGATATTTTATCATAAAATAAACATGATGAGGTTGAACCAAATGAGAAGTAGAATAGAACAAGGGAAACAAGCAAAAATTAAACTAACTTAATAATAAGGGATAGGAAAAAAGGAAGTTAATTATAGGGATTTCAAGTAAGGGCATGCCTGAGAATTAGTTAGACACCTGAAATCAATATTTTGAGAATGACAAGGGGGAACTAAATATTCACCTATGTTACCCTTAGAGATAAATAATTATCCCATATATTTTCTAATGTTATTTTAGGAATTGATAAATCCAAGTCATATTGCATAATTCAATTATGTTCTTGGAGTTACTTAACAAATACCAATGGGAATAATTCAAAGATATTACCTTAGGTCTAGACCTTGAATTTGTGATGAAGAGAAATGTCAAACATTGATACATACCAAGATGGGTTTATTACTCAACCTAGTTGAGAATTTCATTAATTACACCCAATGTTAAATCAATTGTTGTCTAATCTTTAGCTGAGATGGATGTTTATGCAACCATCCTAGTTATCATCTTCTAATTTTTAACTTCATTAATTATAATCATAATGGATGACCTAACAATAAATATTCCTAGAAATGGGAACTCTTTAAATATATAGATTAACTTTTCTCAACTTTGCATTTTTTGAAGTACAAGTATGTTCTTTAGTAAGGAGAGACCAATACAAATTGTAGTCATGGAATAAGGTTTCGTAAAAGGCACACCCAAAGGGAAAAACAAAGAATTAGGAGATCTAAAAAATAATTGAATTGAAATTAATCTAATCCTAAACTACAAAACAAAAAACTAAGAAAATAAAATTATAAAGTAGGAGACTAAACTATTATGTACATTATACATCCAAACCCATTTGGGGAACTTATTTTGAAGATGTACTAGAAGGGGTAGCTGATAATTAGTGCTTCAAGAACTACTCATTCACTGGTAATTAAATATATTTCCCTTCTATATCCTTAAGGTGAAATTTTTTCTACCCTAATAACTTGTATATTTGGTATGGGACAATCTAAAGTGGATCAAACTTAGAATCTTGACCCTTCTTCTCATGGGATTTATCCCATAGTAGCACTAGATCTTAAATCTTAAAAGACTTTGCCTTGGATTTATTTTCAAACCATCACTTGATGGTGCTTTAATGCTTACTAAAATTTACTAAGGCCTCATCTCAAAATTATTCTAATTGTATAATGTCTAATATCTTAGAATTTACCTTTTCATTACATTCCATGTACTACTGCATAGACTTGTAGGTGGAAAATTTGAGTGTAAATAGCATAACTAGATTTAGTCCATAGACTAATAGAAATAGTGAGCTATTAAGTGTTTTTTTATGTCTAGTGTGGTTAATCCAAAGGGAAAACTTTAGTATCAAATTCCATTCTTGAGGCTTCTTCTCAGTAGATTTATTGATCACATTAATCAAGTTCTTATTATTTGATTCTACTAATCGATTTCCTTATGTGTATAAATTGGATGATAACCTTAAAGTGATTCCATTTTCATATGCCCACTCAATGAATTATATGGATTGAAATACAAGAATATTATAATAGACTAATGAAACTAAGGTCTCAAATTGAGTGGTCACATTATTATGCATAAACTTAATTACTTCATTTGCAATGTTATTCTTTGTCACCACTACCTTTGTCCATCTCATGAAATAGTTATTGGTAGTAAGAAAAAAAATTGGCCTACTAAGGAGTTGGGATGAATGGAACCTATGAAATCCAACCCCCATTGGTCAAATGGCATCTCTTTTATAACTGGATGTAGTGGTATTATAACATGGATTTATATTTTGGCAAAGGTCTGATACTAATGGCACATTCTAGCATGTGCATGGACATCTCTAACTATGGTTGGCCAATAGTATCTTACTCAAAGTATTTTATGTGTCATTATATGTTTTTTAAGATGACCAATGCCTAACTTCTCATGAAAATTATCCATATTTAATTGGCTTTAGCTTCTAATAACCATCTAAGATATATGAATTCACGATTTTTCCTAAAGAGAAATCATTTATTCATCATATCTTGAACCAATTTCATTTTGATATCTCTTCTATAAATTTTATTGAGTCTAAGAGGTGGGATCCCATAGATAAGGTAATGGAAAATTAGGGTGTACCAATTTTGCTACAACACTTGCTCTTGATCTAATTTATACATAGTGATCATTAGATAGGTCTCAGTTATTATTTGAGTAACACCTTATATTTTGACTAACTTGTCATGTTTTACCTCCAAGTCATAATCTTATAGCTTAGTCATCCATGTACATCTATGCTCCCCCATCTCATTCTGGCCTAACATTTTCTTGATAGTTGGGTATGGAATAATTGCATGTACTTTATTCCTAAGAATATAGTGCATAATTTTTTTCACAACTTTAACCAAAACATAGGGATATTTATCCAAAATAGAGTGTCTTAGTTCTACATCCTTAAAATTAGTTCTCATGAAAGCAACGAGGTGTTCTTTTCCATCTAACCTATGCATGAGATGAACAAAAATGGTGTGCTCAAAGGCAAAAGGGTAAATGTATAAGTCTCTATCATAATCTAGATTAATCAATAATGGTGCTTGCATGATGGTGTCTTATATATTGAAATGTTTTCTTTCATTTAACATTCCACTCTATTTTAGTGTCCTGTTTTAACATAACATTTAGAGACTTCACAATTTTAGTAAATCTATAAATGAACTTGCGAACAAAATTGATTTTACCAAAGAAATATTTTAGTTCTTTTTTACTATTAGATTGAGTCAATTTAAAAATCACTTTAGCTCTTTTATGATCAATAGTAATAACTTATTTTGTGATGATATGATTGAGAAGCTTACCTTTGGTGACATTTAACACACTCTTTTTTGGGTTCAATGAAATACCATACCTTTTACATCTTTCGATCACCTTCTATAAATGGTGGATGTTATTTGACTTGAATTTTGAAAATAATATTGAGTCATCCATGTAAATTACTATACACTTACCAATTAGACCTTCAAAATCACAATCTATTGCTCTTTGAAATGTCACTCTAGCATTTATAAATCAAAATGGCATTCATTTGTAGGTAAATGTACCTTATTTCATTGTAAATGTGATTTTAGTTCAATCATCATAATTTATTAAAAATTGATTATATTCCAAGAATCCATCCAAGAAAGACATCATCTAGGATCCATTAACCATTTGAATCACTTCATCAACTAAAGGAAATGGATAATTTTCCTTATCTTATGCTCTATTTAGATCTTGGAAGTCTATGCAAAATCTAATTTTGTCATTTTTATTATAGATAGGTATTAAAAATTGCCACCCAATTAGAATGGTGAACTAGGAATATTATTATAGTAGAAAGGAACTTATGAACTTTTTTGTGTATTAATGTTTCAAGGATTGGATTCACATGTCTTCAATTTTATCAAAAGGATTTTTGGTCTGGATTAAGGGGGATAGTGTGAGTGAGAAACTTTGGGTCTAAGACTTTTAGGTCTCGATAGGCACAAGAAATTACATATTTATAACTTAGAAACAAATTTTTAAGCTACTTAATATATGTGTTCATCTAATTAGGACCTATGATGATAGTTTGGGGTCTTTCTAAGGAACCAAGGTTAATGGTTTGACACTTATGATTTGTAAATCTTGGTTTTTTAATTGGAGGCATAGTGTCAAATGTGTAAAATTATTTTCTAGAGATATCATCCCCTTTGGGATTAGATTTCTTTGGATATTGATAATTCTATCTTTGTTGAGTTTAGCTCTAGGACTATATCTTTCCTCTTCATCTATTATTTTGGCTTCAAATGCCCTAACGTTGTTAAGGAATTGAACAATTTTTTGGTCATCCTCAAAGATTTGGAAATTTGTGACATTATCTAGAACAAAGGGATAAGGTACTAATTTCATAGTGAATTCATATAATTTAGTATCATCTAAAGGGGATATATTTATATTTGAGGATGTTAATGAATCAACAACCGAATTTTATTCCCTAGGGATAGGGATGATATTGAATGTAACAAACATTTTGATTAAATCCCATGCTTTATGATTATAATTTATAAGGTATGATAATTTAAAATGAAATTTTCTCCTTAATTGGTTCATATCAAGATTAGAGTCACTGAATACTTTTAGTTATTTGACATTATGCCTCAATGTAGATTTCAGTCCAAGAACTAATGCCTTGTATTTTGCTAAGTTATAGTGTATGTAAATTATATCTTGTAAGCAACTAAATATTTATTATCTTGGGGATCAATAAGTAAGACTTTGACTCTAGACCCTTATTTAGAGTAGGCTCTATCTACATACAATGACCATAGCCCAAGAAACTCAATGTTAATATCAATCTTGTTTATATAAGGCTTTATGTCCAAACTATAGATCCCTAAATTAGAATGTACTGAGTTTACTTTGTCATTGATCACATTATATTTTGTGATAATGTCTTTCATTATAGGCTCTCTATCCACTCTTTTTTGGTTTTCAATTCCCCTTCAAGGTAACCACATATGAGAGAAGTTAGTGATCATGTATCCATTCAAATATTTAGACCAATCTTCATTAAATAACATTCCTTATACTTTGGGGATGTCCAAAACTTGTATATCTATAAATTGTTAGATTATAGGATTTGATTATAATTGTATGTGCACATTGAGTAATTAGCCTACTAATCTGACATTAGACTTGTCTACATGGACTATGACCTTTTCTAACTTCATGGGGACTAAGCCTAATTTTTCACAAATGTTTGTAGGCATTACATTTGCTGAAGCCCCTGAATATACTAATAAGTTATGCAAGTTATTCACAAATAACCTAATAGTTAATATAAATTGAGGCACTTCAATCTTATTTTTATAGATAAACGCATTGGTAGGAGTTGTTTTCTACTTAGACTAGACTATTTTTTTAGTGGCTTGAGCAAAAGATCATATTGCTCAGTGATTTGGGCAAGCTCATGTAATTTGATGTTGGATTTGATCTTTTTCATAACTTCCATAATATTATATCTAGCTTTGCCTTGATATGGTTGAATCTTTTCATGGTGCTTGGGTTCATTAGACTTTAGAGGTGGTGGGTCATTCTTAGCCTTAAGATAAAGGGGAGTTGTGCCATTGTTTGGAAGAGTTGATGTAGTGAGGGATTATTATCATTTTTAGTTCCTAAGGGCATAATTTCTTCTTTAAAAATGTTTCAAGACATGCACTTCATTATCATTCTCATCTAGTTCATTCTCTTCTTAGTTAGTGAAACCAATGGTTTATAACACCATGGCTATGCTAGGTGGCCTACTAGCATTATATTATTTAGGTTGGTTTGGAACTATCTCATAATCCTCCATTTCCCTTTGGAAAATATCAAAGGCACTATATAATTTGATGCAATCAAGATATCCATATTAGGTTGTGTTATGCACATAACATCAATTACAAAGAGTTATCTCACAAATGTTGATTTTAGGTAGATTATTAGGATAAGGCTCTGGATGATTTGGGTATGATTGTAATTTTTGTTTTATCTCTGGTATGTGAATTTTTTATTTCAACTCTTAGCACTAGAGCTACCCATTTACTTTTTCAAGCCAAGGAATTCATTACTTAGTCTTTATACCACTCATTATATTACATCCAACTCATTTTTTGTATATTCTTATGTTATGTTTTTGGTATTATTAATAGTTGATAACATAATTTGATTTTATAATTTGGAAGCCATCTCATTATTCACCAAGTTAATAAAACCTATTTGTTGATTTGGAAGAGCATATCCCATTGGAATCACATTCATTAAAGGTAATGGTTGGGGTATAAACACATTTTGGTTTACATTAAGAGTAATTTTCAATGAAATCATGTTAGGTAATGCATTTGGTATGGAATCAATTATTTTTACTTGTATACTAAGTTATCTATCAACCTTGATAGCTTCAACATATCCCAAAGGTAAGGTTACCATTGTACGGTCTCACCTCAAGAACATTTCAGTCCATGGGTCTAATGCATTTTCATAAATATATAAAGCTAGGTGATATTCATATTTATAAATATTTTTGACTCAACTATACATCTTATGGAAAAGGGCATTGAAATTCCTAATGAACCCATTGGGATCTTATTTAATGCATGAAAACTATTGATATAGGATGCTTGGATCTATGACTTGACCAAATTGGGCCAAGAAAGTACTATTGAAATGGTACCATATTGTAATGGATTCCTTAATAAGGTTTAAAAAACAATCATATGTTGTTTTCATAAGTGTGAATAGTAATACTCTACAATTATGTTTTCATGCTCACCATTGAAAAGTCTTAGAGAATTTTTGAATGACATTATATGATCCTTTGTAGTCATTCCTAAACAAGGAGTGAGTTTTGGAAATTATATCTATGGATTCATAAGTAAGTCATACACAAACCAAGGTACATTTATGATAGACCTATCAATACAAGCCATAGGTAACACCATGGGTATGGGTTGATTCTAGGCAATTTAAGAGGTTGAGCTAATAGGGGCATCTAAAGGATTATGTATACCTCTAGTAGTTCAAGATATTATATGGATATATAATAGGGATATAATTAATATCCCATGGATGGATTATTACTAGGTAATGTGCACACTATGATCCATATTTGTTTATAATGCATTATTAAGTCCCAATTACTCTTCTTGGGCTAACTATTGTGTGTGTTTAAACTTATAATAGGATGGGAAAGTAGAAATAGAAGCAAGAAAAATAAAATTAAGTGAAATCCAAAAATATGCAACATTTATTATCTAATTCTTAATAATTTTAAATGGTTTACAATTATTCTTATGCTTAATAAAAGATTAAATTCAACTCATCGTGCCCTCCTTGTAGTGCCAACTGTTGTTGCCCCCAAAATCTTGGTCTAAAAGCACTTAAGAGGTTGAGTGTTACATAGAAAAAAGTGGGGGATAATACATGGGATAAAAATATCTCCTCATTAATTTTAGGACTGTTCTTGGTTCAATCCAAGGATCAAGTAATTTAACCTATTTTACTCAAAGAGTATGAACTATTACCACCATAGGCTCAATGTTTATTTGATGACACTTTGAATTCTTATTAGTTGATTGAATGTGATTATTGATTGATATTGACCCTAACTTTACCAATTTATAAATAATATAGGAGTGTTTCAATTCCAAAATCAACATGAAGAAAAAGATGGCAAAGGGAGCAGAAAAGGAGATTTTTAATCAAGAAAATGCTAATGCTTGAGATCTGAAGCATGCCATGCCATAGTTATACCACTGCGTTCCTAGTATAATGATTACATAAACATTAAATAAATCATTGGGAAAGCTTATAAGGTATACTAACATGAATGCCTAACTAACAAATTCTTCACTAAATATAAACACCTCAAAAGGCATGTAGCATACTATACACAAGACTTTCGAATTGCTTTATAGTTGTAAGTACCTAAAGTAATGTTTTGAAGAAAATAAAAATAACTTATACGTAAACTAAATTATCATAATCACAATCTAATTATTACATTAATTTAGTAATAGAGTATAGCATCAATCCCTTAGCATATGCATAAAATCTAAAAAATAAACCATGAACAACATTCCCAAGAAAGAAGACAAAGCAAAAATAAGAAAAATGATTATGTTGTGATTTTGATAGAGTTTCTTTGTACTAAGTGTCAACCATTTCAAAGGGGAAAAAATGTCCCTTATATATGCATTTTTTTACATGAAGTTCACTCAGCCCAATATTGGGGTGGTTACAAACATTCAATGATGATTTGAGACTCTGATAGATTCACTAGATTTGTTGTAAGCACAATGATTAAGAGGGGGATGAATTAGTCTTTAAAACTTTTACAACTTTGTCATTCATGAACTATCAAAAAAATATAGTGAACTAGTAACACATTAAGAGCCATAAGAATGAGATAAGAGCATAACACATAAAACACTTACTTGAGTGGGAAAACATCAAGGGGAATAAAACCCACAAATGATGTAAATGGAATACTATCCTATAAGATAAACATCAAGATTTAGTTAAGCACAAACTTCACTTGGAGAACCAACCCCAACTAGCCAAGTACCAACTTGACTAGGCTTTAGTAAGCACTTACTTGCAAGGAGGATCTAACCCCATAGATGACTCATCACCAACTCAACCACCTTAAACATTTTATCATATTCATAACCCTTTTTTCTCATACAATAGGTGATTATCTCCTTCTTCAGCTCTTCACACACTTCTATATTTCTCAAATTAGTCTCTAGCCTTCATCTCTCAATTATGTCTATTCAAGAT